>JARHVA010001337.1:475000-1075000 GCA_037957365.1 Torreya grandis | reverse complement strand
TATAGATCTCATGTAAACAATAATTAGACATCTAATTACAATAATTAGATCTGTAGCTTTATTCTAAAATTGGCCTTCTACATGCAAACAACCAGTTTGTTAACTAACTGTCAGTGAACTGGCAGTTTTGGAATCACACAGGCGACCGACGTCGGTCCCTATCTACCTGGAGGTGACCAACACCGACCGATCCATGACCGATGTCAATTGCTCTTCTCACTATATATGACCAACGTCAGACTGGCGTCAATTGCTCTGCAACTCAGCAACCTCCTTCCCTGTCTGCATCAGTGAAGCTTTTAGCTCCATAACCTAACAGACCTAAAAGTATCTAGATGAAAATAATTATCAAAAAAATGAAATCCACTAATGTACACAAGAACTAAAATCATATAAAACCTATTATATTACCTCTTTCACATCCTCAAATCACCATACTCATCCCTTAACATCTCTAACCATGATAAACCTAAAGATCAACCAAGCCTCCTTCAAACACACTAGGGTAAGCACATTGCACACTTTGTCATTGTCAGTTAGATTAACAAGGTACTTCATCCACTAATTAGGACACCTCCATGACATAATCATGAAATCATTAATAACTCTCCAATAATCTCCCCATTTGTCATTGATGTCAACATCTATCAATATATATCTCACCTTTCTTCTCTCTCTTCAAACACTCTCATAATAAGAACTTTCTCCCCATTTGACACAATGAAAAAGTGGGAACAAACTTATATTGAGAAATTTAAAGACCAAAAATAAGAGATTACCATCTTATAAAGATGATACAAACTCCCCCTTACCTTGATCCTACCTCTTCTTGCCTTGACAACATCCTTCTTGCTACATGCCAACATTCATCTTCAACTAATCACTATAACCATTGAATAAATAACCCACAAAAATACTAAAATCTAATATAACTCACCAAAAAACACCTAAATTGACTCCCCCTAAGATATATGAGCCATTTCACCTCTTGAGCATTTTTCAGATCTGCATACACCATGAAGAATCACCACACAGGCTTACTAGCCTCTTCTCTCAAGCCACCTCAAGGACCACCAACATAACTTCATGCCACTTAAAAAATAGTAAACATGCTCTAAAACAACCTAATATATCACTTTGAAACATACATACCTTTCACTTTTGTATAAATTAAGCAAAAATCACTCTTCTTCACACAAGGTATGTCGAGTCTCCTTGTAGCCCTACCTGTAACTTCTAGAACCCATAACTTTTAGTAGACATACCATCAAGACCTTAAAATTAATATTTTTAGTAATATCATATGCCCCTTCAATCAAACTTATTTGAAACATCTATCTCAACCTATGCAACATACTTCCTTCACAAACCAACTAGCTAATTAAGCCTCCATCTTGACAAAAACGTGAATAATTTGAAATCCAAAAACATTCAGATATTTTTGAAGATTGATGTGATAATCCATTTGGCCCATTCAACCTATTAAAAATCCTTAAACCTCAAATCATAAGGTAGACCACTTTTCTAGCATAACCCAAAGCCCTAGAACCTCAAAACAAATAAGGTCAATAAACCTCCTTCTGGTCAATGTCCATTTATGAAATTTCTTGCCAACCATTACACATTTTTGGACAAAGATATGAGCTTCCACATATTTGGGAACCCATGCATCCTATAACTCATTTTAGGACATGCATACTGTTAATCAAAAACAAGGAAACCTGAGAGCAAATAAAAAATCTCCAATTGCACATAAAAGATTTTTAAAGCTTGAAAACACATGGAATACACCACAAAGAAGTGCATAGACCTTTTTTAGCATTAAAATATTCTTGACATTACATCAATTTCATTATTCCATCTAGAAATACCCATTCTGACCTTGCATAATAGTTCCTTCTCAAACATTTGGAATAAGCTCATGAACTTGGTGTTCCCCTTAACCAATGAGATTTTATTATTGGAATTATGATATTTATCACACAAACTTGATTATCCATAATAAATATTTCTCCTAAGAATCATAGGCAGAGACATCCTACTTCATAATGTCTTAAATAATGTGAAACCAAGAGTTGCCCATAACTCCTCATATTCCTTCTCCTCCTTGGTCATATGATGCTTATAGCTCTTCTTATTCTTAGGCTTAAGATAAGAAACATGGTCAACCACTCCAATGTTCTCCTTCTCTTCTAAGATATAATTTACAATACATGGAGGTAATAAAGATTCACGGCATACCTTTTCATTTGTAGAATATTTTTTGTAGCTAGGAACCTCATCACTAGTCACTGACAATTGATGTTCTTTGAATGATACATGATCAGCAATAACAAGATGCTCACTTGGATCCATACTCACCTCGTAAATTGATTCAACTAGTACCTTGGTCCTATTCTTAAACTTGGTCTCTTCATTCATAATATGAGCAAACAATGAGAGTCCTTGGCACTCTTCAACTTTAGGAGCATTCTCCACTATAGAAAATAGATTACTTGAACCAACAGACCCATCATGACTAATACTTACCACATTTGGCTTCCATAAGTTAAATTTCCTTCTTCCTTGCACTCTAGGAGCCTAATTAAACTCATTTTTACTTGATGACCTTTGCTTGTAGAACCTAGCAATGTGGCCAATCATCTCATATTATAGAAAATAATACTTCTTGATGGAAATATGGTTTATCTTACTGTGTTTGGATAGAAACATGGAATGTGTCCTTTGTCATGAAAAAAAAAACAACCTCATCTTTTTTAATAGGACTCACCTTATAAAATCTTATGTGTAAAATGGTTTTCAAAGTGTCCCACATCAAGACAGTTGAAGTACTTAACTTTATTCACACCTTTTGACTAATGATCTCCATCATAGTTCCATGCAAACTCATTTCTAATAGGTCTCTTGCATTCCCTATCTCTATGCCCAAATTTATTACATGTATAATAGTAACCATTTAAACTTTCATACATCATGGCATTTGGTTGTCTGACCTAATTTGTCTTCATTCTGCCATCACCTTCATTCCTTGTTTGATGATTTGTCTTTAGAGTATGATTGTCCTTGTTCATATTAGTCTTAATATTATCTTGAGTTCAAATCTCTGGTTCTTCTTTGTATCCAAGACCAATTATATCACTTTCATGCTTTTGGTTATTTAGAATATTTTTTAAATCACTTGAGATCTTTTAAAATCTCATAAATGACTTCAACTTACTAGATGTCTTCTCTAAATCAGATTTTAATGACTTATTTTCAATTACATACCTTGAACATTCATATTCTTTGGCTTTTAGGCTTGTAGACAAAATTTTCAATTGAAAACTAAGATTTTTGATAATATCTTCATGCTCCTTAGTATCTTCATTCATTCTTGCATCAAACACACTAAATTTCTCACCATAGTCTTTGAGTTGAGACTTCATCTTCTACTTAATCTTCTTCTCAATGTTCAGTTCTTCAAGAGAATTTATTAATGTAGTCTCATAGTCCACCTCATATTCATCATCATTTGTATCATTCCAAGTAGACTCCTTTTGATGTGAGCAACTTCCTTCCTCAACCATGAAGAGGGCTTCATCTTCAATAAGACCATCATCTTAATGATCACACTCTGAGTCATTGTCTTCACTCTCATCTGATGAGCTATAATCTTTATTGGTATATAGACTCTTCTTGTTCTTGTAGAATTTCTTCTTATTGTCATACTTTTTGAAACCTTTCTTCCTCTTATCAAACCTTTATGTCTTCTTATCTTTATCTTGGAATTTATCATGTTCTTCATCATCATGCTTATGAGGGCACTTTTTATCAAAATGTCCTATCTCTCGATAATTTAAGAATTTGAAGGGTAGTTTACCCTTATACTTACTTGAACTTGTTTTCAATTTCTTTGTAAATAAAGAAATCAGTTCATCCTCATAAATATCAAAAATTTCATCCTACTTTAGTTTCTTACCTTCTAACTTCTCCTTAGGATTCATCTCTATCATGAATGCTTCTTCCTTCTTTGGAGTTATATCATCATTCTTCCTCATCTCATAGGAAGTAAGGATGCCATACAATTCATCCAAATTTAGCTGAATAAGATCATAAATTTCTTCTATATCAAAAACTTTAGGATCAAACTTGAGAGAGAGTGACCTTAATACCTTTTGAACTATAGTAGCTTGTTTAAGGTTCTCTCCAAGACCTCTTATAATGTTCACAATTTCATCAAATCTCTATAGAAAAGTGTTAATCATGAAATATACTAAGAGGGGGGCATGAATCAATATATTATATATCTCATTTCTTAATCGAATTCCTTTTCTTTACCCACTTAACCACACATTCAATATATGCAATAAAATTGAAACAATAATATGCACCACATGAGAGAGAGAGAGAGAGACCAAATTTTTACGTGAAAAAATAAAGTGGGAAAAACCATGGAGAAAAATCTCAAGTATATGAATGAGCACCAACTCAGATTACAAAGTTTGCAAGCACAAACTTACAGGAGCACCAACCCCTTGTAAATATTTGTGAGCACCAACCCACAGGAGCACCAACCCCTCTTGTTTATAAAACACAACTATCTCTCAATGTTAATCACTCAACAAATGATAGAAATCTACAATATCTCCTACTTTTCTCTCTTTGAAAATAAATAAAAACCATACACTCTCTTGCATATTAAAAATGGCTTCTCAAGCCTTTATTTATAACTTTCCAAATGACCTTTGGCATTCATCATTTGTGACCCTTCAATCCTCATGGAAAGTGGTGTCAAACTTGCATGACCCTTTGTATCCTTGCATTTGAAAATTCATATGGTGATCCTTCATAAGCAAATGCATCCTTTCCTCTTTTGTCTTTATCTTGGTGACTTTTCATATTCCTCAAATTATCCCTTCATAGAAAAATATATCATACCATCTTTTATCTTCACATGGTGACTCTTGGAATTCCTCACGATGACTCTTTATGAGAAAATGCATCCCATTCCTTTTTTGTCTTTTACCCCGTGACTTTTTGACTTCTCCATGCACCCTCTTTTGACTTATATATAACCAAAAATATATTTATTAATATTAAATAAATATTAACACACATTATCCAAGATATGAATATTAAATACACCATTAAATGCAATGGGGCCTTTATCACCAATAATGCTAGACCTTTGACATCAATGAAAATATTTCCAACAATCTCCCCCTTTGTCATTGATGGGAACCTCAAATTGAAACTACCACATCCTGAAACCTACACATGCTACCATTTGAAAAACATATCGTAACTCCCCCTTACTGTAGCAACTTGTACCTATTTCTACACCTGTACCTATACCTATTTTTGTTCTTCTCCCCCTTTGACATCAATGATAAAGGGCCTACCTAAAGCTAACACTTATCTCCCCCTCAACTAATGTTAAACCTCAATGGTGTGAAGTAAAAGAAATTACTCCTAACTTCTTCTATAGATACTCAAATGTGTCTTTTGGTAGTGTCTTTATTAAAATATCTATAATCTACTCTATGGTACTGATATATTCCATCTTAACCTATTGATCTGCAACTTGCTCTTTCAAAAAGTGATATCTAATGGGAATATATTTTGTTCTTGAATGCATCACTAGATTCTTCAAAATATTAATAGCACTTGTGTTGTCACAAAAAATAGAAATAGGTTCATCATATTTTATCTTGATATCTTCCAAAGTTTGTTTCATCTAAAGCACTTGAGTAAAACATAATACTGCTGCAATATATTATGCTTTAGTTATAGAAAGTGATACTAAATTTTGCTTCTTTCTTAGCCATGATACTAAGCTATCACCAAGGAAGAAATCTCCTTCACTTGTACTCTTTCTATCATCTAAACACCCTACCCAATCTGAATCTGTATAAATAACCAAAGTAAAATCTCTCTCTGTGGGATACCATAATCCATAATCTAATGTCCCCTTGATATATCTAAATATTCTCTTCACCAACTAAACATGACTATCTTTTGGAGATGACTAATATCTTGAAATCATATCTACTACATGCATGATGCCTGGCCTTGACGTTGTCAAATATAAAAGGCTATCATTCATAGATCTATACAAAGATTGATCTACATCAAGTGAATCTTCATCCTTGCTCACCTTATTTTTTGTACATATTAGTGTACCAACTGGTGCACAATCCTTAAAACCAAATTTATTCAACATTTCACTAGCATATTTACTTTGAGATATGAAAATTCCTTTATCTAACTAAAATATTTGCAATCCTAAGAAAAATGACAATTCTCCAATCATAGACATCTCAAATTCTTTTTGCATATAATTAAAAAATTATTTTGTCATCTTTACAATGTTTCCCCCAAAAATGATGTCATCAACATATAACACAACAATCAATTGATGCTCACCTTCTATTTTGATATAGAGATTATTGTCAGCAAATCCTCTCTTAAAACCTTGATCCTATAGGTACTTATCAAGTCTTGCATACCAAGATTTGGAACCTTATTCAATCCATACAATGCTTTCTTTAATCTACATACATGGCTATTAATATTTGAGAGAATAAATCTCTCAGCCTGCTCAATGTAGACCTCTTTTTCTAGATTCCCATTTAGGAAGGTAGATTTGACATCTATCTGAAACACTTTGAAATTTTTAAATACTACATATGTAAGAAACATTTTAATAGCCTCTAGCCTTACCACTAGTGCAAAATTTTCTTCAAAATCTATTCCCTCAATCTGAGCATATCCTTTACATACTAATCTTGATTTATCCTTGGTCACTTCTCCATTTTCATTCAACTTATTTCTATAAACCCATTTTGTTCCTAGCACATTATGATCTTTTGGTCTAGGTTCTAATTCCCAAGTATCATTTTTTTCTATTTGATTTAATTTTTCATCTATAGCCTTAACCCAATGCTTATCATGTCTAACTTCTAAAAAAAGTTCTAGGCTAAATTTTGGATAATAAAGAGAAATTAACTTGCTCAGATTTACTTACCATCATTCTTCTAATGTGAATTCATCAATTTATGTCCCTAATGATGTCACTTTCATTATGATTTCTCTAAAAATATTTGGATGAAGTTTTGGTATCCTTTTTCTCCTTTTTCTCATCTTCATCTAATTCTTCAAAATCTTCCTCTTCAATGATTTTAGGAATGTCTACTGGATCACTAATTCTTTGTGTTCCATCTTCTTCTATCCTAACACTTGCACTTTCAAAAAAATTCTTGGTTATTTTGTTACAACATTTATAAGCTTTAATTTTACAATAATAATCAAGAAATATACCTTCATTTGCTTTGTATTCAAACTACCCAAGTTTTTTATCAGTTCTCTTTATGAAGCATCTGCTACCAAAAACTCTGAAATAATCAATTATTACTGGTTTGTCTTTCCATAGCTCATAAGGAATCTCATCACTATTGACTCTCAATAATGTTCTATTCTAAATATGTAATACTATAGCAACTACTTCTCTCTAATATTTATCTAGTGTCTTGGATACATTTAGCATTATCCTCACCATCTCATGAACTGTTCTATTTTTCTGCTCAACTACTCCATTTTATTATGGAGTTTTGGTTGTTGAATAATGTCTCTTTATTCCATGGTCTTCACAAAACTCAATAAATTGATCTAACATGAATTCTCCTCCTTGATCTAATCTTAGACACTTAATCTTCAAATTGGTTTCATTCTCAACTAATGTTTTGAATGCTTTGAAATGTTTGAAAGCTTTTGATTTTTTTTTAAACATTACCCAAGTCATACGTAAAAAATCATCAATAAGTAACATGAAATATTTTTCACCTTGAGTACTTTGAATTCTCATAGGTCCACATAGATAAGTGTGAACAAGCTCTAATATCTTATTAGTCGACTACTCTTTTGTTTTGAACTACCTTCTGGCCTACTTCCCATGCTGACAAGGTTCACAAAGCATGTTGGAGGGCTTTATAATCTTTGGAAGATTTATGACTGCTTGTTTTTTGCTAATGTTGACAAGATTTTTAAAAAAATTGTAACCCATCCTCCTATGCCATAGCCAAATTTCTTCAATTTGACTCAAATAACATCTTTGACCTTTGATGTCTAATAACATATACAAATCATTACATGTTCTATGAGCATCTACAATCAACACATCTGAATATTTTCTCTTAATTTCACAATCTTCTACATAAAAATTTATTTTATGCCCTTGATCAAACATTTGACTTACACTCAAAATATTATGCTTAAGATCTTCTACATACAAAACATTTTCAGTTTTAGTTCTACCATTATCTAAACTTAGTATACCTTTTCTAAAAAATTTGGTAGTAGTATTATCTATGAATTTCATTATGCCACCATTGATATTCTTCAAGGTTATGAACCTTATTTTGTCTCCTATCATGTGCCTTGAATATCCACTATCAATGAACCATGGATTTTCTTTATTTCTTACATGCAAAGTTGTCTATACCAACATGGATTTTTTAGGTTATTTCTTCTGCCATGAACCTATCTAAACTTTCTTCTTAATGAATGGAGTCTTGAAACTCTGGTCCTTCTTGGATAACTTGAACACACTTCTATAGTACCAAGCTATGTGTCTAAATTTATTACACTTTTAACATATTATGGCCTCTTCATTAAATCCTGATAGAGGAGCAAAAGAGTTGTGGCTTCTACTTGACTCTGCATGACTTTCTTTCTCCTTATTTCTGAAATTGTTAGCCCTTTTTCAACATTTTATTTTCTTATTACCATATCCATTATAATAAAAATAGTAACCATAAAAATAGGACCTGTTTATGTATCTTTGACCTAATTTCTTTTTATAACTCTATTCCCTCCAGCCTTCTTTGTTTGAGATGTCCTCTATATTCTTAACTTCTTCCCTTTTTATTTCTTCTTTTGTAAGAGCTTCAGCATAGCTCTTTCCTTTTTCCTTGTCTATGAAATTAGTGGCCTCCCCTTTCTCTTTTTCAAATCCAATACATTTTTTTATCTAAGATTGATCTTTGATTTTCTAATATCTTATTCAACAAATTAGTGTTATTCTCAAATTTTGAATCATTAGCTATTTTATCATTGATTGCTTTATTTATTTTATAAAAATCAACTTTTAAAGAAGTAATTCAATAACATACCTTTCACATTATTTACTTATTAGTTTTAACTATGCCATTAGATCTTCTTCATTCTTCTTGGCTTCTTCAATGTGTGCCTGTCGATCTTCAATTATTTTCTTTGACTCCTTTTCATTTTTCTCAATCTAGAGATTTAATCTTTGATTTTTCTTTTCAAGAGATTTTAACTCTTCTAAGGCACAAACAAGTTCTCCTTCTAGATTAACTTTGACTTCATCTTGTTCTTCTTCTTGATCATATGTACTTTTGCTTGTGGAGGAATCTTCATATATGGCCATGAATAAAATCTCTTTTTCTTCTAAATTACTAACTCCACTATCTTCGGCTGAGCTAGGATCTTTAGAATACAAACACTTCTTCTCAAATCCCTTCTTGAATTTCCTTTAAAATTGTTCTTGTATGTAGACTTTCCTTCTTAATTTTCACCATTACCCTTATATGGGCACTTAGCTCCAAAATGTCCAATATTTTTACAATTAAAACATTTGAAAGGTAATTTTCCTTGATATTTACCTGTGCCCTTTTTTGGCTTGCGAATAAATAGAGCTCCATTGTCATCTTCATCATCACTAGAACTGTCACTTGATTCTTGAATCTTAGCCTTCTCTTTCTTTGATATCTTGAAATCAGCTTTTGAGGGTTTCTCTTGTTCGGTCTATATCTCATATGTCAAAAGAATACCATGTGCCTCATCCATCTTTAGTTTGGCTAATTTATTCATCTCTTCAATTGCCAAAAATTTTGCATCATATCTCAATGGTAGATATCTCCAAAAAAATTGAACCATAATTGATTCTTCTAACTTTTCTCTAATACCTTGAATTTGATTAACTATTTGATCAACCCATAAAAGATAACTTGTTATATTTTCTTCCTCTTCCATGTTCAAACTCTCAAACTATCTTCTGAAAGTCTAAAGCTTGGCTTGATGAACCTTTCCATCACCTTTGTAAATATTCTCAAGTTTTACCCAAGTTTTATGAGCATATTTACATTACATAATTTTAAAAAAAATTGATTCACATAAACCACATAAAATATCATTTAAAGCTTTAGAATTATTTTCACTTGCCTTCTTTTCTACCAAAGTCATTACAAGTGTTTTTGGTTCTTCATATTCCTCTACCATTACTTTCCATATGTCTAATCTAAGGGCCATCAAATAAGTCTTCATCTTTATGCTCCAAAAAACCTAACTTGTCCCATCAAACAAAGGTGCCTTATTTATAGAAAAACCTTCATGTGATCTAGCCATCATGCTTTCTTGATCTACCTTCAAGTTGTAAAACCTTTTCAAAGGAACCTACTCTGATATCAATTTTTAATAATGAAATATACAAAGAGGGGGGGATGAATCAGTATATTATATATCTTATTTCTTAATCAAATTCCTTTTCTTTACCCACTTAACCACACATTAAAGATATGCAATAAAACTAGAACAATAATATGCACCACACAAGAGAGAGAGAGAGAGAGAGAGAGAGAGAGAGAGAGAGAGAGAGAGACCAAATTTTTATGTAGAAAACTAAAGTGGAAAAAACTATAGATAATAATCTCAAGTATATGAATGAGCACTAACTCAAATTATAAATTTTTCAAGCACCAACTTTTAGGATCACAAACCCCTTTGCCTATCACCAATATAGAATCTATTTGTGAGCACCAACCCATAAGAGCACCAACCCATAGGAGTCCCAACCCCTCTTTTGTATAAAACACAACTATCTCTCAATGTTTTTTACTCAACAAATGATAGAAATCTACAATATCTCCTACTTTTATCTCTTTGAAAACAAATACAAACCATGCACTCTCTTGCATATTAAAAATGGATTTTCAAGCCTTTATTTATAGCTTTCCAAATAACCTTTGGCATTCACCCTTTAAGACCCTTCAATCCTCATGGAAAATATCACCAAACTTACACAACCCTTTGTATCCTTGCATTTGAAAAGTCATATGGTGACCCTTCATAAGAAAATGCATCTTTTCCTCTTTTGTCTTTATCTTGGTGACTTTTCATATTCCTCAAAGTGTCCCTTCATGGAAAAATTCACCATAACCTCTTTTGTCTTCACATGGTGACTCTTGGAATTCCTCAATATAAATCTTCATGATAAAATGCATCATATTCCTTTTTTGTCTTTTACCCCGTGACTCTTTAACTTCTCCATGGGCCCTCTTTTAACTTATATGCAACCAAAAATATATTCATTAATATTAAATAAATATTCATACACATTATCCAAGATATGAATATTAAATACACCATTAAATTCAATGGGGCCTTTATCACCAATAATGTTAGACCTTCGACATCATTGACAATACTTCCAACAAAAAGATGCTACATAATCTTCTTCCTTCATCTTGAGACTCTCAAATTGTCTTTGGTGAGTCTATAACTTTAGAAACTTAACTTTTTAGTCTCTTTCATAAATAATCTTCAATTTATCCCACTTTTCCTTGGTATATGTACAATGGATTACATGTGTGTGTGTGTGTGTGTGTGTGTGTGTGTGTGTGTGTGTGTGTGTGTGTGTGTGTGTGTGTGTGTGTGTTTGTGTGTGTGTGTGTGTGTATTTAGTCTATGAAAGACCACAAGTGATAGCATTCATTATTTTAGAATTGTTCTTAAATAACTTTTTTATCTATAACACTAGATGGAGGAATAGTAGGTGCAGAATAACCATCCATAATAGATTTACAAATTGTAAACCCTAGGTAAATAATGTATGTCATCATCATTGCACTCTAAAAAGCATAATTAGATTCATTAAACATTGATGCTTGTTTAGTAGAGAAACCTCCTTGATGACTACCCATATTTGTACCTTAGATCACCTTTGAGTTCTCAAGCCTTTACCAAAGGACCTGCTTTGATACCAATTTTTAGAGGTATGATCACTAGAGGGGGTGAATAAATGAGCCTAGATAATCTAAATTCAATTTCAAAACATTCAATTTTAATCAGTTACCACAAGCATTCATGAAGCATACACATCATTTATAGCAATGAACTAGAGAAATAATGCAAGATCAAGCACATAACACATGTCATATATGAGAAACCCTCTTGTGGGAGAAAAGCTATTGGAAGTTGTAATTGGACAACTATCATAAAATAACAAGAACCAATTTATACTAGTTGTAATTGATCAAAGAACTACTATCCCTTACTTTAGTGAGACTACAGTCCCATAAGGAGTTACTACACTTGTCTATTTGAGCTACCACAACAACTAGACCTTTAGCATGTTTCACATTGCAAGGAGCTTGTAACCCCCTAGATGTTGAGGAACCACAAAAACACCTATGAATACCTCCACCTTTTAATTTATTTCTTCAACACCTGATGATGGACCTCTGATTATCACTCTTCACCTTCGCTCATACTCAATCTACAAGAGGACTAATCTGCCAAAAAAATTATGACTTATAGGTCATAAACATAGTCCTCAAAATTATTTTCTCATAAACTCATGTAATGGGCACATACCCTTTCATTCACTTTAAAACACTATCCTCTTAATGAAAATTCCACATATATGTCTAACTAGTCTCACTAGTCTAGAAACCATCATATTTGGTTTCACTATTTATAAAGAATTCATGATTATCACCATGTTTTTCATCCATTAGGAATTCCTTAATCCTTAAATCATATATCTCATAGAGACACATATCAATACCATCCACATAGGTCAGCTATATCACTCATGGGTCAGCCATAAGCAGCTACACCTTTCAATTAGGCCCTCAGAGCTCTTATAGGTCTCATGGAGACCTATTCACCCATCTAGCACATCATCAAGAAAAAAAAGAACATATTACCACACAAAAATTCATAGGTCCACTCCACATGACCCATTTTTCTTTCTCAAATTCTTATAGTCATTATTGCACTCTTCTGTGCAAGCTCAATCAACTCAAACATTATCCTTGTTCATAAGGACACCATGAATGAACACACAGTCAACTTATTAAATATTGTTCATACTCAAGATATATTTATCACACCTCAAAAATTAATACAAATTATCCTCATTGATTATATAACACTCTAATATCTTAGTCATCATGAAACATCGAAACAACATCAACACAAATTCAATTATCCTTCTCGGGTCACTTGAAAAACAAACATGAAAACATAATTAAATTTGAACCTTGATATATTTTAATTTATATAATTTTATATCTTAAAATATGTATTTATAGATTCACCTTGTATTCCTCTACAAATTAACTTTTTACACCATGAGTAAATTCTACATAGATTAAAAGATATGGCCCAAAAACCAGACACTAGTCATTCCTTTGTTAAATTCAAACAGTCATAGTTAAAATTTGGTCACTATAACATCATCTCATGACCTCTCTTCTTAGATTAATCATGCACCATTGATCTTATTTTAACTTTTACATATAGTTTTCCATTATCCAAATGTTAAACTTTGAACACTTGGCCTCATCTCGTGTAATCTTACAATCTTGATCACACACACTCTATCGATCTCATCAATATTATCCTTTCTTTAAAAATTATAGACAACTATCACTTTATCCTCTTGAATTTAATATGCACCATTGATCTTGATTATTACAAACACCCATTCATCTTGATCCTTGAAAGAATCTTGATCTTTATCTCTGCTCAATGTTAAAAATTGAACACCTTAAAATCATCTCACTTAATACGCACTATTATATCAATATGTACGATTGCCCATGAACCATTATATATCCATATGGTCTTTATCTTTAACATCATGCAAAATAGACTAAGTATTGGGACCATTTATATCTACCTAGAAGGCCAACTTTGGACCTTAATAACTTTTATTGCACTTAGACACATGATCTAAAATTTGGACCATATGATCTAATCATATAAGAGAATATAAACACGTGTCAAAATTATCTTAAAACCTTTGAACATTTGAGATATAAATCCATTAATATTCTCACTCAAATTTCTTCTACCACAGAGCCAACTATGTCAAGAGTTATTTAGAAGGCCAACTTTGCATAAGCATGTCTTTTGATGCACTTCATCGCATGACCTAAAATTTAGTGAAAATAAATTAGTCACAAAAATTAAAAAAACCCATATAATCAAATTTTGTTTAAATGTCCACATGTGTAATATATTTTATTACCAAACTACTTACTTGGTTGTTTCTATTGGGATAATGCATATTTAAGCTTACCTAGGTTTAATAGGGTAAGTTATATATTACTGAGGGTTACTTTTATTTACCTCGGTTAATTTATTTTATTGTTGAGAATTTCTCAACAATATATTTGTTCGTAGTATGAGAAAACAAATAGTTTGTTTTCTCTATTTTCTAATCACTACAAATAGTTTGTTATCGTGAAACAAACTATTTGTATTATATATACTTTACAATATATGAGAAATGAATGAGAGATTAATGAGAGGATATAGAGAATTTTGTGGATTATCACCTATTTTTTAGGTGTGATAAATTTATTTTATCCTCTGGTATTATTTGCAGGTTATTTGTTGTGGGTTCTTTCTCCTGGATTGATCCTATAGATCCTGTGTATCTCCTACTCATTCTTTCATGGTATCAGAGCAGTCATACAAGTGGCAGACAACACAATACCTGACTGATATGGAGTGGGTGAAGGATTACAATTATCCATGCCAAATCGATGAAGAAGATTTGTTGCATACTTCTACTGTCCAATAGAAATGCCCTCAAAAGACTGAAAAACTTGAAGACCAAGAAAATAATGTAGAAGTCCCAGATCTATCATATCAAACCTATCTACCAACTTATCCTTGATGTCATGTATCAATGAATCAAAATTGCCAGTGAGGATGAGATCATCAACATACAAAACCAAAATGACAAGCTCCTCACCTTGCTTTAGGATGTATACATTGTGATCTGACTCATAATGAATAAAACCAAAACTCAAAAGAAAACTATCCATCTTCTCATACCAAGCTCAAGGAGCTTGTTTGAGGCCATAAAGAGAACGACAGAGTCTACAAACCAATGATCAGTCCTACACAAATCCTAGAGGCTACTCCATACATATCTCCTCATGGAGATCACCATGCAAGAAAGCACTCTTCACATCCATCTAAAAAACTAACCAAGAATGTGAAACATCAAGAGAGAGTACAAGCTGAATAGAATCCATCTTAGCTATAGGGGCAAAGGTCTCAGAGTAATCAACCCCTTCAACCTATGAAAAACCCTTAGCTACTAATCTAGCTTTGTACTTATCTATTGATCCATCTACAACATATTTGGTCATATAGACCCATTTACATTTTACAAGTTTTCTTCCCTTAGGAAGAGGGACAAGATCCCAAGTATCATTCTTCATCAATGAAGAATACTCATCATACATAGCAATATCCCATTCAAGTATACCAATAGCCTTAGAAAACAACATTGGATCATCTGTACAAGCCTGTCCCAAAAGAGCAACACCAGATGTTTGTGAGTGAGTGCGACAAGAATCAGATGTATTACCAACAAAAGAACCAACTACCTGTAGAGTGCTCTTTGCCCACTTGGGCAAAGGTGGTGAAGAAGATGGCTATGGTGGCTGAACAAGTGCAATATCATCATCAACAATAGAAAGCAAATCCTCACTATCCTCAGTAGAAGGAGGGGGACAAGAAGAACTAGATGTACACTCCTGTGGAGTGGGTAGCTCATCAACTTGAACATCCTGTCGAAACAACACATCATGTGTGATGGGATCAAAAAGACGGTAGGCTTTTACATCTTCACAATAACCAAACAAAATGATTGGTTGGATTTTCTTTTCTAATGCTTTACATTTTTCATCAAGAATGAATGCCCATGCTTGACTCCCAAAGATGCAAAAATCTGAAATATCAGGCTTGATCCCAGACCAAGCTTCTTCTGGTGTCATATTTTTCACAACTTTGTGAGGCATATGGTTTTGAATGTAGTTTGCACAATTTATAGCTTCAGCCAATATTGTGGACCCAAATTTTTAGAGTGAATCATACAATTAGCCATCTCTTTCAATGTTTGATTCTTCCTCTCTACTACACCATTTTGTTGAGGAGTGTGTGGTACAGTGAACTAGTGTTGTATCCCAGGCTCAATACAAAAATCATAGAAAGCATTACTATCATATTCCCCCCATTGTCAGTGTGTATCTTTTTAAGAGGAAGAGATTATTGTTTTACAACAAAGGTTTTAAAGGCCTTAAAAGTCTCAAAACTTCACTTTTCAACTTGAGAAAATATACCCAAGTTTTACAAGTGAAATCATCAATGAATGTGAGTGCTTATTTAGCCCCTGAAAAAGAACGAGTTGGAAAAGTCATCAAATCACTATGAACCGACCCTAAGGGTGCATTTGCATGTGTGGCCTTACCAAATGGAAATGGATCTTGGTGTTGTTTACTAGCTAGATAACCAGGACACAGCCCATCAATACATGAGACCTTAAGAAGGCCTTTTACAAGATGTTTTGTACTCATTTGTTGCATATATCCATAACTCAAATGTCCTAACCTCTCATGCCAAAATTTATTAAGATTATTACCATGTGCTATAAGTGAAGAACAAGAAGACATAAAAGACTCAAACTTATCAAAAGTATAGAGTCTTGCAGTATGGTCTGCTATACCTGTAGCAACTATCTCACTAGGATCATTACATTCTCTTATTACAACATCATGTGAAGTAAACTCCACAGCTTTACTAGTACCAGAATTACATATTTGATATACAAAGAGAAGATTAGAAGAGATTTGAGGTATAGGCAATACATTGTTAAAACGTCCATCCTATTTATCAACAGTACCAGATCCCAAAAGTTCAATTTGTGAGGAGTTACCCATAACAATATGTGTACTACAATCTGTAAGAGAAGACAATAGATCCTTAGAATGTGTGAGATGGTGAGAAGCACCTGAGTCAAAAATCCACTGATCATGACATGAAGATATAGCCCTGGCTGAAAGTAAGCCTTCACCCACTCCATATTAGTCAGGTATTGTGTTGTTTGCCACTTGTATGACTCCTCTTGTTGATTCCACTTTGTATAGGCAACTTGTAGGTAGTCTTTTGTACCTGACTCATACCCATCTTGACATCACATTTTTTGTGAACCTTGTCTCTAAATTCTCACATGAGCCTCATGAGAGTCATTGGCAAGTAGCCATGCATATTTTATGCTACATTCAGGGTACCACTCACTTTGGTATACATTACACACCACAGAGTTCTATGCAACTTGTTGGATACACTGACTCTGATTAGGCTAGTGATGTTGACACTCACAAGTCCACTTGTGGATTTGCTTTCACACTTGGTTCAGGTCCAGTTGCTTGGGCATATAAAAAGTAGACTACTATTGCATTGTCCTCTACTGAGGCTGAGTATCGAGGTGTTATCAAAGCTATTCAGGAGACACTTTAGCTTCGATAGTTTCTTAGAGAGTTTGTCTTCACACAACAGGGTCCTACTACTCTTTGGTGTGACAACCAAAGTGCGATTACTATTTCATGCAATCCTATTGAGCATTAGTGAAAAAAGACATTAAGATTCACATGCACTTCATTTGACATCTTATTCAGGATGGAGTTTTTTCTTTGGAGTTTGTGCCTACAGCTAAGCAGATTGCTGACATCTTCACTAAACCTTTGGCTTCTCCTCATTATCTTTAGTTGCAAGCGATGCTTGGGGTGAAGGAAGTTGTCCTTGGGGGGGATTTCCCATGAAGTCCTTCCTTTATTTTTCATATACTTTGATTGGTTTGTACATGGGTACCTTATCAGGCCTAGTAGTTGGGACCCATCTTTGTTTGTCATTTTCCCTATGTTTCGCTTAAGGGAGGGTGTTAGAATAATGCATATTTAAGCTTACCTAGGGTTAATAGGGTAATTTATATATTATCGAGGGTTACTTTTATTTACCTCAGTTAATTTATTTTATTATTGAGAATTTCTCAACAATATATTTATTTGTAGTATGAGAAAACAAATAGTTTGTTTTCTCTATTTTCTAATCACTAAAAATAGTTTGTTTTCATGAAACAAACTATTTGTATTATATATACTTTACAATATATCAGAAATGAACGAGAGATTAATGAGAGGATATAGACAATTTTGTAGATTATCACCTATTTTTTAGGTGTGACAAATTTATTTTATTCTCTAGTATTATTTATAAGTTATTTGTTGTGGGTTCTTTCTCTTGGATTGATCATGTGGATCATGTGTATCTCCTGCTCATTCTTTCACTTTCTTGCCTCATGCAAATTTGGCTCAGTATGGGAAAACATTGTCAAAATACCTGGGAGCCCATATTTGTACTTGCATATATTTTGTCATTGCTTAGTAACATGAAATAATATTTATCGCATAATATCTAGGCATAAATTTTATCACAACCATATGGCCAACTCCCCTTGAGTCATCCACATGTGGTAATGGTGATGTCAACAAACTGCCTACTCAAATTTTCTACCACTAGACCCAAAATATCTAAATGAAAATAATGATCAACCAAGATGAAATCCACTAATGAAAAAAATAACTCAAATCATATAAAACCTCTTATATGACCTCTTTCACATCCTTAAATCAGTATACTCATCCCTGAACATCTCTAACCATGCCAAAATTGAAGATCAACTAAGCCTCTTTCAAGCACACTAGGATAAGCACATTCCACACTTTGTCATTGTCACTTAGATTAACAAGGCACTTCATCCACTCACCAGGATGCCTCCATGATATCATCACAACATCATTGAAAACTTTCCAACAAAATATTTCCACTTTAAAAGAGAAAATGCAAGTTAGGGTGTAATCACCCCTGATTGTCTCTAATGGTTTGGCTAAGGAACCATCTTTTCCAAGTTCCTCAAGAGAGGCAAAAATTATAAAATTATTAAAGTAAGCATCATCACCAATAAAAACCATAAAGAGTATCATTGATTTCATACAAACTGTGAGAACATAATTTTGATCAATTAAATTTGATTATTCAATTTAACTAAAAACTACTCAAAACACCAATCTACTTCAAAATTTAGAGCCAATAGGATTATAATGTAAAAAATAAGCATACATATATAGATTATAGCCTAAATGTAAATAATTCAAATTATATTTAAACAAAAAAGAGACTAAATTATTATAGATGGAAAATTGTTATCATAGATGCACACTGTTGACATCGTGTAATTAGCTTGACAATATGTTGATTAGTAGATTAGTGATCGATTCATGGATTAGTTTAGAGATTTATAAAGAGGAATAATAAATTTTATTATGGGATGGGCATGGGGCTCATATACTTGTTAGGTTGTGGAGCTAAAAGCTTTACCAGGATGCAAATAGGAGAAGTTACGGAGGTTGTGGAGGTTACAGAGAGTTGCAGAATGAGTTGCAGGGCAACCGACGTCAGTCTAATCAACTGACATTGGTCATATAGCAGTGTAGAAGCAACTAACATTGGTTATGAGTTGGCTGACATCGGTCAAGAGGAGCTGACATCGGCAACCTGTGTGTGAACATGCAGTTTGCATGTGGATTTTGGAGAGTCTATTTTTGGACTATTAGTTTGCATGTTAAAGACTTACTTTAGTCTTAGAGTTGCAAGTTGAATTATTGTAATTAAAATAGTCTAATTATTGTAAGCATGAGATCTATATAATAGAGTCATGAGCTATATTGTAAACTAGTGCTAGCAAGTAAGAGAGCTAAATAAGCTCATTCAGAGAGAAGAGAGCAATGGTGTGTTCCTCTTAGTGCCACAGTACCAAGTGTGGGTGCTAGTTTGGAGAATTAGAAGGGTTCTTTATGTATGTATGATCTTGGTTATTAGGTGTGCAGGACCACATTTGGAGATCTACAATGGTGAGTAAGGTCTGGTGATTTTTAGGTGGCAGTAGAGAGTAGGAGATCTACTTGGAGTATGGTTGTGTACTTGGTGTACTGGCAGTGTTGTTACTGACTGGTGGAGGTGAACAACAACTCTATACTTGAGTTGTGTGTTGCGACCAAGAGAGAGAGGGAAGAAGTCCTTGAGGTGTGGCAAGCCTTTAAGGTGGAAGAAGAAGTGGCATCTTCTTTATTGTATTTTCTTCTGAGTGATTATTAATACAATTGTGTGTTGTTTCATATTTCTAGTTACTTGTTACTTCTGGTTAAATTCCATGTTTAGTTACTAATACAAGAGGTAATCATATGTGCTCTAATTGAGGAGCAAGATCCTAACAGTTGGTATCAGAGCTTTGGGTTGGGTTGACTAACAGGTGGTTTCAGATCTGGTTAGTGTTTGTTGATTACAGGTCACTCTCAGGGGTTTTAGATTGAGTGGGAGTATAGCAATGGCAGAAGAAAGTAAGCTACGAATGGAGAAACTGAATAACATGAATGGTCTAATTGATGGAAAGAAAGAGTAGATAAATAAAGACTGTTGGTTGGTAGAAGATCAGTATGAAGAAGGAGCAGATGTTGTAGGTGATGTTGCATAGGGTGTTCTGGATAAAGTAGAATCTTGGTTCACAGATTTTGTTGCCTCTTTCCATGCAGCCTGAAATAGAGCATCTTTTCATGAGTATGTCCAAGGAGACTTTGGAGAGATTTATTTATGGGTTGGAGAGCCTTTTCAGATGATTGACGAAGGGGAAGTGAAGCTAAAATTATAGACAGATAACACACAAGTGTTGAAAGAGGTCATGCAGGGTCCAGTCTTGGAGATGAGTCTAATTTCTTCAAGAAAGTTGGGTGATGAGAGATGCATAGTAACTCTCATAGCGGATGCACTTGAATTAGATGGTGGTAAGAAAGTAGGTATCCTTTATCTATCTACTTATATTACTGATTCACCTTCTTTTACAGATATGTGGCTTTGTAGGCTTGGTCACATATGTAGGAGGGGAATGCATGTTCTTAAGCGGAAGATAGATATCTTTGACAAACTTAAGAACTGGAAAGCCTTAGTGTTCATGGAGGAGATGACGGATAGAGATCAACTGAGGGGACTGAATTATTTTGAGTAAGGCTGTGTTGATTTGAATAGGGTTTTGATCCAAAAGGAGCTTGCGGGTAAAAAGTCATCACTCATAGGTGAACACAGGTACCAGCATCGGTCAGGAGGAACCGATATTGAATAGACAAGCACCGACATCGGTCATGTGCAAATCAATAGAGTCAATGGTGTCAAGTAGAAGGAACCAATGTCGGTCATACATAAACTAATGTCGGTAGTGGGTACACTGGTGTCAATCAAGAAATTGACGTCGGCAGATAGGGTCAGTCGTAGGGAACCGACATCGTTTGGGTGCAGATTGGGAGATGACCAAGATTAGTCACTAGAACGGATATTGGGCAGACAACAAGCTGTCAATGAGTCTCAAACACCCATATGGAGGTTAGAAAGGGTAAGTGAACCTCATATTCATTGTTCACCTTCTTACTAGTTGCTTACTGATGGTTGAAAACTAGGAAGACGTGAAGAGGCAATGCAGGTAGAATCCAAAAATAGTGGGAGCTTGGCATGGATGAGGAGTGTGAGTCCTTGGAGAAGAACCAAATAGGTGTTTGTTGGTGGAGTTGCCAGCTGGAAGAAAGCACTGAAAGATGGATGGATTCCCAAGTTAAAGAAGAGAGTGGATGGATACGTGAGATGAAAGGCCAAGGTATATGGTCTTGAGGAAGCTGCAAGACAGTGGTATAGGGTTTGATAGGTGGATGATAAAGTAGGGCATTAGTCAATGTCAATGTAATCATTGTGTTTGACTTACCAGGTGGATGATGGTCGCAACATTATCCTATTACTGTATGTGGGTGATATGCTAGCAGGTTCGTACATACAGGGATTTGTTGAGCTAAGGGTAAGGTTAGTTCAGAGGTATGTCATGAAGAATTTGGAGCAGCAAAATTCTTTGGCATAAGAGACATGGAAGATCACAAGTTGATCTCCAGTGGGAGCTGATGTGAAGATGGTGTTAGTGGGGTTCAAGATGCAGGATGCAAAATTGGAAAGCACACCAAGGGCTGGATAGTTCAAGCTGAGCTTAGAACAGTGTTCGAAATCACATGAGGTCTAGTGTAGACCTGAGTTTTCCCAAGCAGTGGGAGTTGTCAAAAAGTTTGGAGCCAATTCAGAGAAGGAGTACTGGAAGGCAGTTTAGTGGATTCTCAGGTATCTAAGAGGGATCAGTAGCAGGGATTCATGCTATGCAGGGTCAAGGACTTCACTACATGGATTTGTAGGTTCAGATGTGGTAGGTTACTTGGATGATAGGAAAGGCATCATAGGGTGTGTGGTGGGTGGTCTTCAAGATGGAGCTTGAAGAGGGATACAAGCTAGGGAATAAATTAGATGGTGTATAGGTACAGGTACAGGTGCAGCTATTTATCTCCAAGTGGGAGATTATTAGGTTGTGGAGCTAAAAGCTTCACCAGAATGCAAATAGGAGAAGTTACAAAGGTTGTGGAGGTTGCAGAGAGTTGCAGAATGAGTTGCAGGGCAACTGACGTCAATCTGATCAACTGACATCGGTCATATAGCAATATAGAAGCAATCAATGTCAGTTATGATTCGGCTGACATTAGTCAGGAAGAGCCGATGTCGGCAACCTGTGTGTGAACATGCAGTTTGCATGCAGATTTTGGAGAGTCTATTTTTGGACTGTTAGTTTGCATGTTAAAGACTTACTTTAGTCTTAGAGTTGCGAGTCTAATTATTGTAATTAAGATAGTCTAATTATTGTAAGCATGAGATCTATATAATAGAGTCATGGGTTGTATTGTAAACTAGTGCTAGAGAGTAAGAGAGCTAAATAAGCTCCTTCAGAGAGAAGAGAGCAGTGGTGTGTTCCTCCTAGTGCCACAGTACCAAGTGTGGGTGTTGGTTTGGAGAATCAGAAGGGTTCTTCGTGTATGTATGATCTTGGTTAGCAGGTGTGCAGGACCACATTTGGAGATCTACAATGGTAAGGTCTGGTGATTTTCAGGTGGCATCAGAGAGCAGGAGATCTACTTGGAGTATGGTTGTGTACTTGGTGTACTGGAAGCATTGTTACTGACTAGTGGAGGTAAACAACAACTCTATAATTGAGTTGTGTGTTGGGACTGTGAGAGAGAGGGAAGAAGTCCTTGAGGTGTGGCAAGCCTTTGAGGTGGAAGAAGAAGTGGCATCTTCTTTATTTTATTTTCTTTTGAGTGATTATTAATACAATTGTGTATTGTCTCTCATATCCTGTGTTGTTTCATATTTCTAGTTATTTGTTACTTCTGGTTAAATTCTGTGTTTAGTTGCTAATACAAGAGGTAATCATATGTGCTCTAATTGAGGAGCAAGATCCTGACAATACTTTCTCCTTTCTCTCATTTTTAGAATGGAGGGAAGTATAATATAAATAGAGGAAGGAGGGAGAATTAAAAGGAATTAAAATTTCCTTGTAAGATTCTAGAATCAAAGGATTCTAGAGAGGAGGGATAAGATAGAGAGGCCTCTAGAATTGGATAATTATAGAATCTATTATCAAGGGTTAATGATTATTAGATGTAGGTTAGATTAGTGATTAGACAAGTTTTTAGCTGATTAGGGAGTACAATTGTAGGAATGCTTCTCCTAGGCTAGGGTAGGTGGAAGGGAATTTAAAATTCCCAAATATTAGATAAGATAATATTTGTTAGTGGATAATGGGGATTTAGGTGAATTAATTAGGAATGGGATGTTATTAGGTTAGTTTAGGAATGGGAATAATGAAATTAAGTATTATAAAAATGACTATGAGGATTGGTCAAATGAATTAGATGAAATTAGATCGCATTAGTGTCAAAATTAGCAAGCCAAGGAAGGAGAAAAAATTTAATGCATACATTTTTCCCCTCTTTGAAAGAGAATTGCAATTCAATGAAATTTTATTAATAGTATTTAAAATAAGAAAGACACTCATGGATGATTGGTAGTATATGATGTTAGTGGACACATTATGCCCTCTCAAGGGGACATGTGGAGAAAAGTGAGATGGATGGCCACTCAAAAAAAAGAAATAAGTGGTGGGATGTGTGAATAGATAAGGGGATGGGATATTAGATGTGACATCGATGATGAAGAAAATGAACTTGACATAAGCAGTGAGCTAAAAATTAATGATGCATCTAGAAAATACCTATGCATATGGAGAGAAAATGACTATCATGATTATCAAAACATCCCAAGGGGGAATCAATTATAACATAATGATGATGAGATAAATGGATATAATTTTTCAACTATCCCAGTAAAGGACACATACTAGGGAGAGATGCAGACCAATATTATTGTTAGATAAGGCCATGATTTGTTGACATATCCCAAGCAAGGACACATGCATAGGAGATCATCAAGCCAAAATAAGATAATGATTTGAAAATATTAATCGATAGGTGTAGCTCATAGCTAAATGTGGATGATAAGATGATGGAGATGAGAGATGAGAAATGATATGATCAAGTGACCAAAATATTAAGGAGATGAGTTAGCTTTCAATGTGTTAAATTTATGAGCTACAATGTGATTAATAGCAATGGTGCCCCTAGTAAGGACACATGAAAGGGAAAAGGAGATGATAATAAAGTTATGGTATTGGTAATACCCCAATTAAAGGATGAAACTATAAACTTTGAATGATGATTTGACCAATTAGTGATAATGGATGACTGATGGAAGAAAATATGGATGTTTTAAATTGTCAAGCCCAATCAATAGGTGCGGGAAATTAAATGGGAAGATTAGGGATATGATTGTGACATGGATAGGGATTGATCAATTGAATAATTTATTGATGATATTTTAGCTCTAGGATTTTACTAATGTCAGATGCAAGGATAATGAAGGATAAGATATATGTGATGATGAATGATGGGGAAAGAGGAGAGAGTGGTTGAGCTAGCCTTAGACACATTATGTGACTAAGCCCTATCTACATAGTCTAAAAAGACCCCAAGATAATGTAGTTCAGACTAGATGATATATGAAAAGATATAGTAGAGGAGGAGGATTATAATGACTGTTATATAAGTTAGTTGTTATATAGAGGATGCAACTTATATTTTAGACATGAAGATAGAGGACTAGGTGAAATTATGAGTGCAATCCATTGTCAATTCATCATTGATGTAACATGTCTCATCATAGTCTAAGAAATATAAAGTAAATATAACACTAGGTAATATACCCCATGATATAAGTATGACCAAGAGGAATTTATGCCAAAGTGAATGATTATAAAAGGGGCAAATGGTGAAATCTGCATAGGGCAACCAAAATCATAATTATAATTTATGGATTCATCATAACATGCTCATTCATTACACCTTTGACAAAAAAGACATGATGAAAGACTAATTAAAATATTAATAAAAGAAGACAAATAGATGCAATAAAACAAACATATGCAAATGTATACATGATAAAATACATGCAAACAATTCAAACAACACAAAACATAGAAGTAGCATATGCAAATATCTACATAGAGATGTGTTGTGATTAGTGTCTTGTGTTTTATCTTAATGAGATTCAATGGGATTATTGATCAGGTGATGAGTTGGACTAAATTGGTCATGATGATGTGAATTTATTTTAAGGTTGTAGAATTAGACAAGGGTATGGAGTTGGAGTAGACTAGTGACTTAGATTAGGATAAGGTTATGGATAATGACTTGGATGCCATGATTAGGACATAGGACAAGACAAGATGACAAAATGATAAGATCACTAGTACATAAAAAGATAAGATGGATAAGGCATTATATAGGATGACTAGGATATTTAAGACATACAACAAGATAACTGATACATGTTTAAATTTTGTGGATTTTATAATTTTTAAGTTTTTTTAGAATATTTTTATTTTTAGGACTTTTGAGAATATTTATGTACATTATACAAATGGGGTTACTATCAAAGGGAATATCAAGCGTAGAAATCAGGATAAAGACAAATGAAATAATGGATGGGAGGATAAAAGGATGAAGGGGATGTTAAAAAGGGGATGAGGACCAAGGAAGAAAGGCCTAGGGATCACTAATGACCACATCATGAAGGAACCAAATATCTAGTTTCCCAAGTGTCCATTAGAGGATATGCCAAGATGATTCTACAACATTTCCTGAGACATCTTCCACTCCCTTACAAAGGTCAAGACTAGAAGAAAATATGGATATAATAGGATGCAAGATATTATAGAAGATGATGGGTAGGAGTAATAGACTAAGGATGACATGGATTGGATTGACAAGGGATATATTTTTCCTTAAAGTGTTGATGTATAATGCAGATAATAGACTATTTTACCATGATGCCAAAAATTGGTTTTCATCATGGTACTTTCCTAATGTGCCAAAACACTATTTTTCACCATTGCATGAATGATTTTTTTTTACTTTTTTGACTTTTGGCATCTCAATTTAATAGATATAGGTTTGAGATATATGATTACTAACACTTTATTAATCTTTAGCCAACACCTATTATGGTTAGATATGATGTTGGTAACATGTTTATTTTGGCTTCAATAATGTCCATTTAACCTTTATTGACTCTTTATTGAGACCCATCTAGACATCTATATAAGGTGTCTTCATCACCCTTATAAGAGACAATGATTCCTGGGTTTGTGAGGTGTGGAATGGATGGGTTTAGGGCTTGGATTTTATGGTGGAGTATAGGACTTGATTGTATGATAGGATCATGATAATAAGGTGTGATGGGTGTTTTAAGTTTAGGACTAATAATTTCATACATCATTGGAGATGTTAGACATTTTGTATTTGATCAGTGCCATATGATAAAAGACTTTAAGAGATCCAAGACATTTTGAAGTTGTGGTTCTTATTTGATTTGATTATGTGAAGGATTATCAACCATGTTGATAGTGTTCTTGATAAGGATTTTATATTTATGCTTGATTATGATTTGACTATCCCTTGGTACCTAAAA
This sequence comes from Torreya grandis, assembly GCA_037957365.1. Taxonomy (NCBI): domain Eukaryota; kingdom Viridiplantae; phylum Streptophyta; class Pinopsida; order Cupressales; family Taxaceae; genus Torreya; species Torreya grandis. The sequence continues at coordinate 1,047,865 of JARHVA010001337.1, read as the reverse complement.
TTGGTCTTCACTCAAGGATTTTGATAGATAATGATTATTTTGACTTTGATGGTCCACTAGTGCCTTAAAGAGGGTTTCACTAATGGAAGACACTTTTTGATTAGGCTAATGATTTGAATTTTATTAATTTTGACTTGATAGATCAAATGTGATTTGATCATCGTGTATGAATTTTCAAATATGGTATTAGACCTTTATATTTATGGGACATATTATGTTGCTCGAGGAAGGGTCCAGCAATGTATGTTCTTGTTTGTCCTTATGAATGGAGGTGATTAAATGATAATTGATAGAAAGAAAGGGGTATATGATGGATGAAGTTGGGGGAGATGTTATGATAATGTCACTGAGTGGTGGTAGATCAGAATAGTCATCATAGAGGTTCCTAAGAGTCCTAAATTTGACATCAGAGAAAATCTCCTCAAGATCAACAAAAAGATCATTAAGACCAAATGTAGGGCATGCATCTAAGGAAGGATTAGATTAATCCACTAATAAATCTTGTAATAACTCTATTATGAATTCATAATCTTATTTAGGATCAAATATATGCCTTATGATTGGTTTATATCTAGATTGGATGTATCGACAAAAAGGAAAGCATAGTCACCATCTACAACATTCACTAAAGATGATGATGCTAACAAAGAATTTGATTTAGATACTAGTTTTCAATATGATCTTGATGTAGATAAGACTTATATTGACTCTAATTCTAAATTTGATGTATAATATGTAATCCATAAGTGACCTCTCGAAATGGGATCTTTGATATGACAGAAATGTAATGGATGATGGATAAAAAATGGGTTTGACAAAGATAGGCCTATGGAAAAAATTCTTATTAGAGAGGGACTGACTAGGCTCATGTCAAATGGACTCATATTTTATGGATTATTTTTTAAATATGGGTGGACCATGGAAGATTAACTTGGTATTTTGACCTTGGATTGGAAAGGGAAGGAATTGATTGTGATCAGGAATGGAATCTTGGCATACCTCTTCTTGTTCACCTGTGGATTTGTACTCATCTAATTCATTATCAATTTCAAGTTCACCATAGGTGATGAGGTCTTGGACATATTTTTGGAAACTAATATATCAATTAATGGTATGCCCCCAAGTTTGATGATAGATGTAGTAGTGGTTTAGTTTATACCAAGAGGGCATAGGCTTGGTAGGATTAATATGTTTTATGGGCATATAGACTATCATTTATATAGAAAAGAGTTTATTAAAGATGGATTCTAATGATATAGGAAGAGGATTTTATGTCTCTCTTCACTTCATGAATTATATGCACAAGCATTAGACTTTAGATCAGATGGTTGTTGACATGACTAGGTGGGTAGATTAGTAGTAGATAAAGTAGCCAGGATAGGATTCCCTTTGCTAGTATAGGAAGGGGTAGATGATAGGCTATTACTAATGGATGGAGGGTTTTAATGGTACTGGGTACTATGGAGGCTAGGATTATATGAACATGAATGGGTGCAGACTGGGGGTAATTTGTCAAAGTCTACAAGAAGTTGAGTGCTTATTTCAAGGAGCCTTGAAAGGAGTATATCCTTATTATAAATTAGGCATTTTTTAATTAGGGTATCTAAATTTAATTTGTAATCCATGAATCAATATGAGAGATATATTATATGACATTATTTTTTGTCCCCAATTGATAGGTGTGAGGGATTGAATGGAAAGGTTAAGGGATGAAGATGGGATATGTGGAACAAATTTGGACAACATGATTACTTTAGTTTGATCTAAAGTTTGACCCAATTTTGATATTATATTATGTGAGACAAGGTAAGATAAGATGAATTATAACATGATCTATAATATCGATGATGAAGGCTTGATTCGACTAGGTAAGCTATGACAAACTCTAAGACTCGACAAGGGGCTAGACTAACCTAAGAGATTGATATCAACTAGGTATTGATTGGATTAAGACTAGCTCAAAACTAAGATAATTAAATAAGAATGATTATATGATGATGGTATTTGATTAATTTAAGAGGATGATAGGATTGGATTCAAACTTTATTGAACATAAGAAAACTGATAATAAGGACCCTGATATAGAAAGAGTTGTTTGCCAATGTATGTGAAGACCAGTGTTCAACTATAGATTTGATAAGATGACTAATATTAACAAGAAGATGACAAGTTAAATATGGGTTGGACTATGAGTGGGATAGGTTGATAGGATGGTGGATAAGGTGATTAGAATAGACAAGGTTAAGACAAATGTTGTGGTGTGGGCTAGGTTGATAGGATGGTGGATAAGGTGATTATGCTAGACAAGGTTAAGACAAATGTTGTGGTGTTGACTAAGATGAGGTGTGTAATAAGTTTGAACTAGAACCCTAAGGACAAGATGGAAAATTTTAAGACCAAGGTATGACTATGGTTTGATTAGGTCAAAATTTGACTAAAATTAGATGAGATGGGGATATGATAATGTCTAAGATAAAGGATGATGATATTGGTTGACTTAAGGACTATATTCAACTAGGGAAGAAAAATGTTTTTTTTTAGTTTTGGTTTAATGCATGAAAATAATAAAGACCTCCACAACACAAAAAAAATTAAACCACAAACCTAAGATTAGTAAACTAATTTATGAGTATAACCTAATGATTGCACCATCTAATAGCTTCATGAGTGAAGTTGTAGGCTAATGACCCATTATAGAATCTCCCAAACTCTCTCAACCCCATTTGCACATAATAGTCACTATGGGAGATGATAATGACTTTGATAGCAAGTCACTTGTTATAGCTAATGGTCCTATTCTAGGTTATACAGGCTCACTAGGGGCATTCCTAATATACACTAGGTATGTGGGGCCCAACCCCATATAAATGTTGTATGATGATTGGGTTAGATAAGTAACTCCTCACCTTCAAGATATCCTATGTGGGTTCCCCTTCTTGGCCTAACAACAAATGTCCCTCCTATTTAGACTCTGGAAAAACATGGAGTGTGGACTTGTATGTGGTGGTGAAATCTATGGTCACAATCCCCCTAGAATTATGTCAAGTGTGTAGGAATCCCTTCCATGTCACATTGCCCCTAAAATAAAATAAAAATGGTAGGGTTCATTATTAGTTTTTTATCAAGGAGGAGAGCATACACCACAATAACCTTTTAAAATAGATAAGTAGACAAAAAATGATTAGTCAAATAACTAAGTGTGATATATACAATATGGTTTTTAAAATTTCAAAATCTTTGACAGGCATCCTAAAAAGCAAGTGATTAATAGTTTTAATTTGGTAATTATTGACCATTTTTGCCCACAGCCAAAATGGATCAACCCCCTATAGTCATAATATTGTATAGGGTATTTTTATAATGTTATATAGTATGTTACATCTCATCTGATGTCATTTCATATTCCATTCTAAGTTATGGTCACATTCTAGTTTGGTCCTTGTGTCATTTGATGTCTAAGGGACCATTTTAGGGTCATATATGTAAGTGGTAGGTCTTCATGGTGATCAATGTAGTTAGAGCATAGATCAAGTTGATAATAGATGAGCAGATGGACAATGTTGCAAAGACACTATGGGATGCCAAGAGTGCTCAGAATGAGTATGTAAGTTCATAGCATTCATCTGGTTCTTCATTGAGTTCATCTAGACATCTTGAATCTAGTGGCAAAAATTTTGAGTAGGCACTTTACTAACATCATAATTGCCATATGTAGATCATTTAGGGAGAATTGGTCATATATGTTTGTTCACATTAGCCCCAATAACATATACAACCTGTTCTAGGATGTAATATTTGGTGACAAAAGTTTTGGCATGCCCGATGGGATGCCATTGTCTTCAAGATAACTTGTCAAGGTCAATGTTAATCTTGATAAACACCAGCTACATATGGTGTGCTACTCAACATTTGGCAAATATTCAAAGTAAATATGGTTTCAAACCATCATTTTTTTATAAACTTGCCCCCATAATTCATGGTCTTCACTAGGTCATCCTCTACTAGAACATCCAAGCCTATTAATCCACCCATTCAGCCTGGATCCCTCTTGAAATTCGGTATCCACAAATAATCTTCCTTTTAAAGAATGAGTATATTTTTATAGGGAGGAAGGGGAGGAAGAGGTTGAAGAAGTTGAATATCTTTAAGAAAAAGACATGGATAGACCTCATTTTTTCCCTACCTTCAACACTGATAATCCAATCTAACTTCATGCATATGATGCCATCCCTTATAATGCCACAAAAGGTGTGCCCACATTCAATGGTGGGAGTCATATCACACCTAGTGAAAACATTAGAGATGTTTCTAACTTTTGTAATTTCCATAATATTATTAGAGAGAACATTTCCATTAGACTCCTTGCCATGTCCCATAAAGGGAAAGATCTCGATTGGTATAGGATTATAGAAGGTGGATGCATCACAACATGGGATGAGTTTAGAATGTTTCTAACTTCTAGATTTAGAGATAAAATTGACCATGCTTCTCTCATACATCAGCTCAAGATGATAAAGAGGGGACCAAAATAAATAATGCTTGACTTCAACAAAAGGTTTTATAAGACTTGGCATAGGTTGCCTCCTATGAGACCACCTACTAGTTTTGTGTTCCCTAGTGGATAGCCATTAGGATTGAAAATATTGTCATGCTTCAATCTATGGGAGGATCCACCCTCCCTAAAGCATATTAACTTTCTATCAAACCTAAAAATAATCTCATCCAAGCTAGAAGATTTCCACCTAAAGTGTCTATGCCTCATTTTCCTCATGCTTTTATTAATACTCTAGATGTAGCCCAAGTTCCTAATACCAATACCAAAACTAAGGTGGATCTTAGGCAAGAATAAAATAATGTTGATTAGAAAGTAAATTTCCTAGACTTAGAGGCTCAAAATAGACAAGATAATATGCAACAAGGTGCCTATCAAAATACTTACCCCTATCAACAATAGTATGGTCAACAATATGGAAGAGGAAGAGGCCAATGGTAGCCTAATCCCAATAATATTGTTAATGCATACAATCCTAACTCTACCACCAATGTAAAGGAGATGGTACCAGTTCATATAAATTTGGTGCAAGGAGAAGATTAGAATCATGGCCAATTCATGGATGTCAATTGGAATAGAGAGCAAGCTTTCGTGGCTCAAGGAGTGCTTACTACCCTCCTATGAAATTATAATGAGGTAATGATGCAAGTTAATAAGGGTTATAAACCTCAAGGAGAGATCTTCACCAATTTTTTGGTTGAAGACACTTTTGTTCTAAATAACGGAGCCTCTATTGTAGACAATACAAGGGAAAAGAGGAAGCTTCTAGGAGGTGGTAACCACATGCCCATATTCTCATCCAATCCTCCTCTAAGGTAGTAAGGCATGATTGCAAGTGTGATAGTTCCGAAAGCTCCTATACCTCCAACAAGTCAAAATGTGGTTACGTATATTCAAGGTACCTCTATACCTAAAGTTACAATCAATTATTTACCTCTAAGGACACAATAAAATGTGAGTATTAAGAATCTAAACATAGTGGATTCCTTGAAAAGTGCCAAAGCATCTATCTCCCTATGGGATATCCTTCATATGTGTGGCCAAAAATAATTGTTATAAAAGCAATTGTCCACTATTATTACTAGTCATTCATCTTCAAATCAAATTAATAGTCATATTGTCCTTGAAAATGATACTAACACTATTATTGAACCATCTAGTAGGACCGAGAAGCCTCCACCATTTTACCTCACTCTCATAGTGGGTGATAAATTGGTTCATAATTGCATATTTGATAGTGAAGCCTCTACTTATATCATGCCCACAGATGTAGCTAACAAGTTGGGCCTAAAATATGAGCCACATAGCAAAGGATTTATCCATCTAGATGGTACACTATTAAGACCATAGGGTTGATAAAAAATTTGAAGGTTATTTTTCATAATTATCCTATATTTCTTATCCTTCAAGATGTAGTTGTTGTGGACCTCCTAACTCACTTTGAAATCTACCTATAAAGAGACTTCATAGCCAAGATAGGTGGCTATCTCTTAGCTAACTAGTCTTTCTTGGATTTTAGGACAAGTCATGGGACCAAGGTGACAATTATAACTCAACTTCTTTCAATATTTCATATTAAACTTTACATTGAAGCAAGTTCTAACTTGAATTGTGTTGTTCATGAGAAGGAGCCTAATGTGGACATGGGAGCTTCTAAGCTTGAGGGAATTTCTGATTTGTTCTTGGATGAGTATGGTGTAAATTCATATGGACATCATCCTTATGCATACTTTGAGAATACTTACCTTCGGACTTATATTATGCATGAATAGCCATTTTAAGAAGCTGAGGTAAGCATAAAAAATTCTCATGTTGTTGAGTGAAATTATATGATTCATGAGTATGATGATCATAGGTTGATGAACCTATTTGATCACCATAGTGTGAATAATGATGTTTTCATTCTTTTTATTGATGAAGATTATTTGGATGGTGACACTCATGAAGAAGAGGAGGATGACTTATGGATAAGATTTGATGCCATATGTCAAGAATTTGACAAGATTGGTAATATTCCTTCATATCCTAAGAAATGTACATCTAATGTGCTTGTTGATGAAACTAATGAGTAGGCTCTTAGGTTTTCTATAAATTATGAAATTAAAATGCATGTTGTTAAAGAAGATAGACATCAATATGTTATTAAAAAGCTTACAGTTATAGAGGGACCTAGTGAAGTCAAGGAAAAAGTTGTTATGCCTAAAGGATAATTAGGAGATCTATCTGGTATTGATCCATGTTCAAAGGGGTTGGATCATAAATAAAAATAACTTGATACTCCCATGCATCAAGTATATCATATGCAATAAGATATAAATGCTGAGGCAACTATCATCTTTCTTATTCTATAGTATGAGGAATGTATATCAGATATGGAAATGATTGATAGGATTGCAAATCCAAAAAATCCTCTTAGAGATAAATAAATATAATTCATGAGGGTCCCAAATAGGTCACTTTTATACCTAATAATATTCAAAGGTGATAGGCTTCTTGATCACCTACATATGCAAGTGATTGGTGATGAGCATGCTCCTCATGCTAAGTTTCCTTCATGGAGTGATAAAGATGTTGGGAACCATTTTTTACCTTGGTTGAGGTATGATTAGATGTTTCACCTATATAGGTTAGTATTTTAAATATTAGGTTAGGGGGTGTTTCCTTTCTTGTTTTATTGTGTTCAATAAGTGCTTTTGAAGCAATTGTATGTTTCTATTTTATGTTTTGTTCCTATTATTTTTTGTTGTTTGGTGAATTACAAAGGTAGTTTATATGTCTAGCCTATATACTTATGACTCCATATCCCAATAGATAGGATTAGGCAATTGGTCATGGCATAACAAGCATGCCACCCTTGGGAAATCACTAAAGATGTTGACCATTTTTTCCCACATGCCAAAATGGGTCAACTCCCTATAGTTCAAATCTTGTATAGGGGATTTTTATAATGTTATAGGGTATGTTACAGCTCATTTGATTTCATTTAATGTGCCATTATAAGTTTTTGTCATAGTTTACCTTGGTCCTTGTGTCATTTGATGTCTAAGGGACCATTTTAGGGTCATATATGCAAGTGACAGGTCTTCAAGGTGATCAAATAGTTAGAACATGGATCAGGTTGCTAATGGATGAGTAGATGGATAGTGTTACATAGAACCCATGGTATGTTAATATTACATGGAATGAGTATATAAGTGCATATAATTCATTTGGTTCTTCATTGTGTTCATCTAGACATCTCAAGTCTAGTGGTATAAATTTTGAGTAGGCACTTTGTTGATATCATAATTATTATGTGTGGATGAGTTAGGGAGAAATGATCATATGGGTTTATTCAAATTAGTCCCAAGAATTTATTCACCAAGTTTTTGGTGATCCATCAAAGTACATCAAAAGATATGAAGACCCAAAGTTAGTCTCTCAGGTAAAATCTGTTAAGTTTCCCTACTTAGCCATTTTTAAAGAAGCTCAAATATAGCCAAGTGAGCATATTGAAAATGCCATATATTGTATGTATAATATATTTAGGATAAAAAAATCATTTTTTGTTCATATTGGTCCCTAGTTGCTATGTGATAAGTTTTAGATCATCTATCAAACCACGGTAGAAGTTATACATGTTCAAAGTTGACTCCTTAGTTAGATTTTACTAAGTTTCCCATACTTAACCAGATAAACTAGACCATCATTAGGATGTCATGAAAGAATGAATGGACCAATTAACTTGAGAATTTATAGACATACTTAGAAGGCTCTCAAAACTATCAGTTCAAATGGGTTTAACCCTTTTAGTATCAAAAACATCTCCTATAAATTTGGTGCCTCCATGATTCTTGTGCTTCAAGATCCAAGACTTCCTAATTAGTAAAAAAATCATAAGACATTCATGCTAACATCAAGTTAAATCCACTAAAAAATCCATACAATCCTAAATTTGATATTTCATAGAATGTTAATGATGGTCACATGAACATCATTTGATGAGAGTGAGGACATCAAGTTTAAGCTCATGAACTAGTCATTAGCTTTTGAATAGTGGGTCCTAATTGATCTAACACTCTATGTTACATCATAAATCCTAATACAATGGTGTGTGATAGGTCAAAGGTTAAAATACTAAAACATGGCATAATCACATGAAGCTGGCAGACTGACAGTGGAACTTGAGAATCAATGCATGTTTGACATATGGTATAAGCCTGGATAAAGTTGACAAGTTAAGATGAATCTAAAGGCTCACATTAACTTGTGCATCTTAATCAAATGGCATGAACAAAGGTCAACATGTCAATAATTTGAGTTATGTATCAATGACCAATCTAATTAAATGGACTTCTTAAGAGTCAAACACATGACCAAGGTCAAGTTAGGGCAAGCTTTTCAAATGGTATTTGCCACCATTAAAGCTCAATCCAATGCCATGAAAATAACATAGTAATTCATTATGGTTCAATAATATAAAGGACCACAATTGGAGCTTAATATGGACCTCTAGTTTGACATTTTTATGTATCACAGGGTCATTTCTAAAACTACGTTTGCCATTATTATAAGGACCTATACATAGTCTATTTGGACCTAATAGGAAAACCAATAGTCTGAGATTGGTTTTTTATCTATAGTCAGCCTATGAACATGGGAATGAGTATGAAAATGATATATTTATACAAGAGCTACAATTTTAAAGGATGTCATGAGGGCATACATGTGGACCCCAATGGTCTCATCTCCAAGACCAACTACATGAAAAGAACCCTTCTCTGCACTTTGGCATACATCAACAAACCAGTTACAAGAAGTTTAGCATCAAGACAAAGACCTAATAGATTGATCTAAGGATTGTAAATACATTGATTCCAGGGCCCATCTCAAAACAACTTGATCCTGTAGTTTCAACCATTAGGAAGCATCAATGAAAGAATAATGTAATTGTGTAACCACTTGAAGTAGATTGGATCAATCAGGAAGCTTAAAGAAGCATATTTTGTAGAGGTAGTTACAACTATGGTTCAAATGAAGTTATTCTCATTTGATTCCTTTTCTTGTCACTAAATCTCCATTTCTCTTACTCCCTTTCTATTTTAAATATATCTCTTAATCTATTGTAAATATTATCACACCATGTATGGCAAAGCCCTATTGGACTGATGTTATATTTTGTCTTTAAACATTAATACAAGTCTATTTTTGAGTTTTGAACAATTATCTAAGTTTTTAATTGATGTATTGATGATAATTTATAATTCTTTATCCTTCCTTCCCTTACCCTTTCATGTTTGAATAAGATTTCTTAGTCTAACAGGTCATATAGAGTGTAGTCTATTGTGTATAGTTTTTTCAAGTGTATGATTGTCCTCAAAGTGTGAAATCTACCCTCTCATCTATTTGCCTTGTGTTACTACTCAAATATCACCTCTATATTTAAATGATCATGTTAGAACCCATTAAGACTTAGAGACTAGTTTGTATTTTTGTTTCATCATGGTAGAAATATGATGGTCATGTGGAAGACATTTTTGGTGCATCACCTCCTTTAGAGTAGGTTAAATTTATGCATTCCCTAACTCTTTTCCCCATAAGTAAGTAGTATTCTAAGTGATAATCATTTCACAATATATTTATGGAGATAGCCCTTAAATCTAGATGGTTATTTCCAATATAGTTAAACCCACATACCTAGAAATATTTCCATGTTGCCCAAATCTAGAGGAGGCTTGAACTACCTCTTCTAGGGTGTAAGATTTAGTGACAATAGTAATATTGAGGGGAAACCTACAACACAAGATGTTATACAAAGAAAAAATATGACCTATAAAATAAGTGATGAATATAAATCAACCAAAAAAATTGATTTATACACTATATCTTTTGAATGAGGGGCCAAGACTTGGGGATCTTTGGGAGGTAGACCCTAGTGGGGTCAAGGGGTAGTACCCCTTGCGAGGTCTAATTTTATTCTTATGGGATGATTGGAATGACTCAAAATTCATAAAAATTCACCAAAATTAATGCACTCAAAAAGTATACTTTGAATGCAAAAAAGGGTAATTTTAAATTTTAAGTTATGTAAAATTGTTATTTTATTAATCAAAATCGCTTATACATAGTTAATGTTATGTAAAATTGTATATAAAGAGTCAAAATAACTTATGAAAAGTCAAAGTCATATACAAGGATAATAATTTTTTAAAAATGCAAGAAAACTATTACATTTAACTCAAAATCACCTATGGATGTGCAAAATCATGACTAGAATCAAGCAGAATTGCCAAACTACAACCATGGATAAATGATATTACAAAATCATGACTTAAAGTAAATTATTTTGCAAAATTTTAATTGAGGAGAGGTGATAATGAAAATTACTAAGTTTATCAAATGATTATCACATAATCTATATGATTCGGGTAACAATTCAGGGGACAATTTGGGTGACGATTCTACCCCAATTGATGACGAAACTTTCAGGAGCCATAACTTTTGCACCGTAGCTCCAATTGACTCCCCATTTGAACTGTTGGAAATATAATAATGAATATAATGTGTTGAGATGGCATGGATCTCTTATTTATGTTTTTTTACCCCCAAAAACACAATGAAAGTGCCCCTAATTTCAATTTTAGTAGTGCAGTCTAAAAATAGTAATTCCTTGAATTCTATATTGTTTTAAATCATGGAAGTCGAACACTTAATCTCCCTTGAGATTTGTGACCTTCCACATCCTCCTCTTACTTTAAAAATGTGTTTAAATCAATATGTAACCCAAAATTGAAATCAGGCATCTCTTCCCAGAGATAAGCATATAGTTTTATTGCAATCTTGAGTAATAAAACATCTCTTCTCAGAGAATTCATTGTTACTATGTTATTTTTATGTTATTTAAATATTCATCAATAAAAAATTTTGATTTTTGGATCACTATAATTAAGTTTAAAATCATAAATAGATAAATAAAATTGTAACTACTAGAGTTAAAATCATAAATAGGATAAGTGATATAGAAAACTATATAAAAGCTAGTATATTTACAAATTTACAATGATTGAATGGATTCATAGAAAGTGTTTAGACATTATTTTATTAGACTATGATTTTTAAAACAATTTATATGATTAAAATATGATTATATTAGAATTTTTCAAAATCATAACTTAGATGTTGTGATTTTGATTAATATTAGATTTTAGTGCAGCCCTGCAAAAATAAGTGTTAAAAATAGAGGCCCAATATCTACAAAATAGTAAATGATATACTTAGTCAAAAAATAAAATAAACTAGAGTTTGGAATCCTTGTAAATTTTCAAGTAATCAAAATCATAACTAAAAGTGTCAAAGTCACTTATGCAAGTCAAAATCATAATTTCCTAGAAGTGATTTTACTTAGAGATTAGGATTTTATTATTTTAGTTTGACAAAGTCTTTACTTATTTCTTGTAGCCAACCAGGTTAGATAGAGAGAAAAATTTCTATAAAAACTTGGTTAAATCATCTATTAGTATGTATTAAAATAGTTTATGACCTAAGATCAAAATTGTAACTAGATCAGTTAAAGTCACATATAGGAATCAATGTTCTAACTGTTGATAAGTGATTTGACTAACCAATATAAAATAGCTAGATAACTTAGTAGCTAGTGATGAATTTTTATGGTCAGATTAAATCATGACAATAATTATCAAAATCATAACTACAAAATTGATCTTTTTAGAGCAATGTTGCAATTGGCTTAGAAAATGAAATTTTTGAAATTTAGAGCCCAAATTTTCCTTTAATTTGACGTAAAATTTAAATCTATATACTTCACACATACAAGATCATTTCAAAAGGAGGGATCCCACTGTGGTCTCCAATGTGAGATCAAAATTTTGAGCAATTGAATTTGATTATGTAATTTAATAAAAACTACTCAAAACAACAATCTACTTCCAAATTTAGAGATAATATGGTTAAAATGTAAATAAATTAAGCACCCATATCAACATCATAACCTAAATCTAAATTCTCTAAATCATATTTAAACAAAAAAGAGACTAAATGATTATATATCAATAATTGTTACCATAGACTCAGATTTTTGATAGTATGTAATTAGCTGGACAATATTTTGATAAGTAGACTAGCGAATGATTCATGGATTAATTAATAGCTTGATAAATATGACTAATGGATTTGATCATGGGATGGGTATGGAAGCTCATATATTTTATCCTTTATCTCATTATTTATAATGGATAGAAGCATGATTTAAATAGAGGAAAGAGGGAGAATTAAAATGAATTAAAAATTCCTTATAAGACTCTAGAATTAGAGAATTCTAGAGAGGAGGGCTAAGATAGATAGGATTCTAGAATTGGAGAATTCTTATAATCCATTAGGAGTTGTTAAAGACAATTACAGGGATATTAGGTTAGTTATTAGATAAGTGTTATGTGATTATGGAGTAGGATTTTAGGATAGGCTACTCCTAGATTAGGATAGGCTACTCTTAGAATAGGGTAGGTGGAAGGGAATTCAAAATTCTCAAATATTAGATAAGACAATATTTATTAGTGGATAATGGGGATTTAGGTGAATTAATTAGGCATAGGATTTTATAATGTTAGTATTGGATAGGGGATAATGAAATTAAGTGTTATAAAAATGACTATGAGGATTAGTAAAATAAATTAGATGAAATTATATGGGATTAATGTTGAAATTAGCAAGCTAGGGAAGGTGAGTAAATTTAGATGCATACACAAACATGTGTATTCATTCCATTTTTTAATTTTAAAATTATTCAAATAAAAGCAATTTTCAATTTCAAGTTTCATTTCAAATTAAAAACTGTCAAAGTTTAAGTAAAGTTTCAAATGTTCAAATTCAAATTTTCAAATTTTAATTTTCAAAGGATTAAAATAACTACTTCATGTGTATTTCAGGGTTTTTCAAAAGTGTATGGTGTCTTGCACAATTGAAGTATGCAACATAAATACAAAGTGTGTCTTACATATTAAGGTATGGATTTCCTCTAATATAATAATTTCATTTATATACGTCTAAAGTGGGGGATATAAAAACATAAATTTGGCCACAGATACTTGATCACGCTTATTCTATCATTTTTTACCATTAATTGACATGTGCACTTAATTGACACTTATTTTGATAACTTGGCCCATCATAAACATAAAATAAGACAATATTTAACAATAAGGCCTTATATTATCACCTACATCAATGCTATTACTACTAAAAAACATATTTGCACATCTATATGCTTTGATTTAGACCTAAAAACCAATAGTTTTCTTGAAGGGAGAAGAATAGCCAACAAGACAAGAATGACTAGCATTCTTGTGCTTTCTCTCAATCCTATCCTCCTATAAAAAATAGCTAAATTGTCAAAAGGAAAGCATCCTTATGGTCAAAATTAAGATCCTTAAACTCACCAATAGGTATTTTTACTACTTTAACCACCATAAAATCACATTCAATTCATTCATTAATATAATCTTAGAAAAATTATCATTCCTATCATAAGAGTTGACTTACTCAAGTTCACAACAAAAAAAAATACTTATTCTTCCCAAATAAGTTTCCAATCACTTATAATAGTCATGAGCCAAGTCTGAATTTAGTTTTATGCATCCATAGCCAAACAAGATCAAGTAATCAAGCCAATTGCATATACATTCATACAGTCAAAGAAGTAAAATCACATAAAACACTTAGTTGGGATAACTACATGGAGGTTTGATTCCTCTTCAAAGTATTGGTATGTAGGTAACATGAATCATAGTGGGTTATTGAGGTCTAGTACAACTCCAACTACTAACCCCCTTTTTCTCCTTCACATATTTATTTTTATCCTTATGGCACCAAACTAGGTTTTGTAACTTCAAGAAGGCACATACAAGTCTCCACACATTTTATGACAAAAAAATAAGTGCAGTAAGAGCTAATTTTCATTATCCCACCTAATTGTTCTATAATTTAAAATTTTATACAAAAACATAGGATTGACCTACAAGACACTGATGATTGGCATTCCCATTCTACTAGGTGATCCTATCAATGAGGGCACTCAATATCATATTCTATTGGGTTTGTGGGTTTTATACATTATTTATGTTCCTACATTTTGTTTCCCTATGAAGTTTCCTGACAACTCAAAAAATAATTACATCTCTCTTTTTCATAGTTTAGCCTATCTTGTTTCCATTTAATTTTTTCTATTTCACTCACTTGTCTTTAGTTTTATTGTCTTAGATTGTATTTAAAACATTTTGATTTAGTATATTCCATTTATCTAATTTAGTATTAATTGTAATATTAATTCAAATTTAGATTAAAAAAATTACTAATTTATATTTTTCTTGTTTCAAAATAAAAAAAAGTACAAAAAAATTAAAATATTTCAAATATACAAAAAAATCAAAATATTCTAAAAATCCAAAATCTATAGAAATATACATATGTTATGGCAGAGTAGAAAATTGAATTAGGAGAGCAAAGATCAAATTGAGGTCAATCAGTCAATATTTTATTCAATACAAACATTACATATATAAATCTTATCTAATCCCTAAAATAAAGGAGTCATAGATCATTAAGATATCCCTATTAATCTCCAATCCATAATATCTCTCCTATTCTCTTAGTTTTATTGAGTTGTTATCACAACTCAACTTATACCAATAATATCTACACACATAATTTAACTCATAAATTATATAGTTATTTTTTAAACTCGTTTATTTATATAAACAAATACATTTTCTCATAAATGTGAGTATTAACATAACAATTACTAACATTTCACCCCTTTTGATCACATGCGTGAATAGAAACCCCCTCACAAAATGGACATTGGGTTCACCCAATAATGCATTTATATTAAAAGGGAGGATGAGTTCTATGTTTTAACATTGTACATGTTTTAATTATAAAAGATAAAATATAAACTAATTTAAATTTAAATACTGATGGGGAATCAAGAACAACAAACAGCTCTGATCCCACTTTTCAAGGTCTTGCTCCTCAATAAGAGCACAATATGATTACCTTGTATAAGCAACTAAACATGTAGAATTAACCAGAAGCAATAAGTAACTAGAATTCACAAATGACACAGAATATGAGAGACAACACAATCTGTATTAATACTCATCCAAAAAAGAATACAATGAAGAGACGCCACACTCTTTCACACCTTTCAGGCTTCTCACACCAAGTGTACAGTAATTCTCTTCAAGAGTTCACTCTCCTACCAAAAATGGTCCCAACACACAACTCAAACACAGAGTTGGTGTTCACCTCCAACCAGTCAATAATAACCCTGCCAGTACACAAGTACTCAAAGTACTTCAAGTAGATCTCCCATAATCTTACAACAACCTACAACTCAAATGATCTTACTTACCATGTAGATCTTCTCCTTGATCTTGCAACAACCTGTAGATCACCCTGTTCTTACAATTGGAAAGATCTTCCTTGCCTTCCTCTATTTTCTCATCTGTGGAACTAGAAGGAGCTACACTTGCTCAACTCTAACTAGCACACCCTTTACAATACATGCCAATGGGTCTATAAATAGATCCAACACTAAAAAATAACTTAGACTTCTAATTTACAATAATTAGACTCATAACTCAAGACCAAAAATAGCCTTTTACATGCAAACACTCAGTTCAATGAACTAACTGTTCATGCAATGAACAATTCTAGAATCGCACAGGTGATCGACGTCGGTCCCTGTCTGCCTAGAGTTGATCGACATCGGCCAACCTCCTACAGATGCCAGTTGCCCTCTACACTGAATATGACCGACGTCAGTTAAACTATTGATGTTGATATCCCTGGAACTCAGCAACCTCCTCCATGTCTGCATAGTTGAAGATTTTAGCTCCACAACCTAACAATCTCCCACTTAGAGATAAATAGCTGCAACTATACCTATACCTGTACATCATCTAGTTTGTTCCTTAGCTCTGTATCCCTCTTCAAGATCACTCTTGAAGACCAACCACCACAAATCTTGTGGTGCACCTCCTATCATCCAAATCACCTACCACATCTACATCTACAAACCCATGTAGAAAATAACTTAACCCTGCATAGCATGTGCACCTATTGCTGGTCCCTCTAAGAATCCACTAAACTACCCTCCAGTGCTTCTTTCCCAGATTGGCTCCAAACTTGTGACAGCTCCCACTACTTGGGAAATCTCAGGTCTAGTACATACCATGCACTTAACCTCATTATGTGAATCAAGACACTATTCATAAAACTATCCAACCATCAGCGTGCTAACTGGTTTCACACAATCATCTAGAGACAAAATCAACCTGTGATCTTCCATGTCCCTAGAACACACTCATGCCAAAGAATCTTGCTGCTCCTAGATTCCTCATGACACACCTCTGAACTAGCTTTACCTTTAGTTCAGCAACTCCTTATATGTGTAACCCTGCAACAAGCACACAATACAACAATAAGATAATGTAGCTAATATTATCTAACCTGGTAAAGAGAAACACAATGGTCAAACCTCCATTGTCTTACAGCTTACTTAAGACCATATACCCTGGCCTTCCGTCTCATGTGTCCATTCCTGCTCTTCTTTATCTTGAACATCCATTCATCTCTCATTGCTTTCTTCAAGCTGGCAACTCCATTAAAAAACTCCTGTTTGGTTCTCCTCCAAGGAATCACATCCTTCATCCATGCCAAGCTCCCACTGTTTCCTAGATCTACCTGCTCTGCTTTTTTAATAACTTCTTGGTTCTTGACTATCAGTGAGCAACAAGTAGTGTAAAGAAGGGAAATGATGAATTTGAGGCTTACTTACCCTTTAAGTCCTCCATATGGGTGCTTGAGACTCCTTAATAGCTTGTTGTCTGCCCAAAATTTGTCTCAGTGACCGATGCCAGTCACATCTCAGTCTGCACTCGACCGATGTCAGTTCCATGTGACTGTCTCATCACTGACATCAGTTCCCTCTGATTGATGCCAGTGTTTATCTATCTTGAGTCATCAATGTTGGGCTACACATAGCCAATGTCAGTCCCTGTCTGGATGTCGACGCTAGTTTTCTAACCGATGTTGGTCTCTGTGTTTTACTTGTGAGCGATGACTTTTACCCGCGAGCTCCTTTTAGATCAAACCCTTATCCATATCAACCTTGCTATGCTCAAAATTCTTCAACCCCTTGTGCTGATCTCTGTCTGTCACCTTTTCCTTGAAAACCAAGGCTTTCCTATTCTTGTCACGAACATCAAATTTCTCAAGAAACATCACTTTCTTCTTCTGCATACAGAAATCTCGATCCATGCTTTTCAAATCTGAAAGCATACCCTTTGACTCAAGAACATGCATCCCCTTCTTATTCATGTGACCAAGCCTATTAAGCCACATCTTCAAATCTATAACTGAATTAGATAAACCAGAAGGAGAATCAGTAATACAAGTAGATAGATAAAGCATACCTACTTTCTTACCTCTTGCTACAACAAGTGCACCCTTAGTAACCTTCCAAGAGTCTGCTGTGAGAGTTACTGTGCAACCCTCATCACCCAAATTTCCAACAAAAATCAAATTTTGCTTCAAGATTGGGATATGCATGACCTCCTTCAACACCCATGTGTTCCCTGTTTGCAATTTCAACTTCACTTTCCCTTTGCCAACCATCTGACAAGGCTTACCATCCCCTAAATAAATTTCTCCAAAGTCTCCCTGGACATATTCATGAAAAAATTCCCTAGTTGGGGATGCATGAAAAGAGGCACCATAATCTAAAACCCAAGATTCTAATTTATTCAAGGAACATACCAGAGCATCTTGTGCAACAAAATTTGCAACATCTATTTCTTCATGTCCTTCATGCTGATCTTCATCTGACCTGCAATCTCTCTTTAAGTGCCCTTGCTTTCCACATTTCCAGCAGGTTATTCTGCCATACCTGGACTTGGATCTCTTGCCTATCTTGGACCTTGATCTCCCATGCTCGATCTTCTCTCTTTGCCTTCCCCTGCTTTCCACACTCAAAGCATTTCCTGATGATTCCCCTGTGTGTTTCTTGCAAATTTCTTCATTCAAGATTACACTCACAACATCATCCACTTTTAATATTTTTGAAGCAGACGCAGTATTACTAACTGCCATTACCAAACTCTCCCAACTTTTAGGTAATGAGCAGAAGATTAAGAGAGCCTTAATTTCATCATCAAAAATAATATTGACTGAATTTAACTGGTTTACCAAACCATGGAAATCACTAAGATGACTATGTACAGATCCACCTTCCAACATTTGCAAATTAAATAATTGCTTTATAAGAAATACATTATTCAAAACTGAGGGTTTTTCATATAAATTTGCCAAAGATTCCATCAACTCTACCATTGTCTTAGCCTGTGATAAGTTGGAAATCATAGACGATGCAAGGCTCAACCTTATAGATCCTAGAGCCTTTCAATCAAGAACCTCCCATTCTTCAACCTTCATATCCAGGGGCTTGCATGTAACCCCACCCAATGGTAAGTACAAATCTTTTTGATATAGATAATCTTCAATTTGCATCCTCCATAATTGATAGTTCTTGCCATTAAATTTCTCCATTCGTAGCTTACTTTCTTTTGCCATTGCTATACTCCCACTCAAACAAAAACCCCTGTGAGTAACCTGTAATCAACAAACACTAACCAGATCTGAAACACCTGTTAGTAACCCAACCAAAAGCTCTGATACCAGTTGATGGGGAATTAAGAACAACAAGCAGCTCTGATCCCACTTGTCAGGGTCTTGCTCCTCAATAAGAGCACAATATGATTACCTTGTATAAGCAACTAAACAGGCAAAATTAACCAAAAGCAATAAGTAACTAGAATTCACAAATGACACAGAATATGAGAGACAACACAATATGTATCAATACTCATCTAGAAAAGAATACAAAGAAGAGACGCCACACTCTTCTACACCTTTCAGGCTTCCCACACCAAGTGTACAGTAATTCTCTTCAAGAGTTCACTCTCCTACCAAAAATGGTCCCAACACACAACTCAAACATAGAGTTAGTGTTCACCTCCAACCAGTCAGTAATAGCCCTGCCAGTACACAAGTACTCAAAGTACTTCAAGTAGATCTCCCATAAGCTTGTAACAACCTACAACTCAAATGATATTACTTACCATGTAGATCTTCTCCTTGATCTTGCAACAACCTGCAGATCACCTTGTTCTTACAATTGGAAGGATCTTCCTTGCCTTCCTCTATTTGCTCATATGTGGAACTAGAAGGAATTACACTTGCTCAACTCTAACTAGCACACCCTTTACAATACATGCCAATGGGTCTATAAATAGATCCCACACTAAAAAATAACTTAGACTTCTAATTTATAATAATTAGACTCGCAACTTAAGACCAAAAATAGCCTTTTACATGCAAACACTCAGTTCAATAAACTAACTATTCATGCAACGAATAGTTCTAGAACCACACAGGCAACTGATGTCGGTCCCTATCTGCCTGGAGTTGATCAACATTGGCCAACCTCCTACCGATGCCGGTTTCCCTCTGCACTGAATATGACTGACGTCGATTAAACTGTCGATGCTGGTATCCTTGGAACTCAGCAACCTCCTCCATGTCTGCATAGTTGAAGCTTTTAGCTCCATAACCTAACAAATACTATGACAACAACATCAATTTTAAAACAAAATAGTAAATATCATAGCTTAACATATTATAAATAAATACTAAAAACTTAAAACAAACTAATCGATCTAAAGTCAATGCAACTATCTAGATCAAGGTAGATCTTTCACCAAAAAAGAGCCAATATAGGGATAAATTTGATACCAATTTTGATTATGTGGATCACAAATCTAGACTATTTGAGAAGATTAAGGATTTGTGTAAAATATTGAGTGCCTTCTAATGCAAAAAAAAACTTTTGACGAAGATCCAATTTGAGGTATCCTAAAATAAAATGAAAATTTTGATGCAATGTGTTAGGTTGAGCCACCAATGCAAACCAATTACAAAGATAATTAAAACCTATATGGTCAAACTAAAACTCAAACTTAGATTCATATAAATCAGATCTAAAACACAAAAAATTAAACCTTAAAAACTAACTATGTAATTTTTATTTCCTCTCACATGTTATGTTGTTTATTGCTTGACAATACTTACATAATCAATTGTGTTACTATAGTGATTGGTTTTTATATGCTTGTTATGTGGCCATCATCGATTTACAACTGATTGTGCATGTTGAATTACTCAGAATGACTCTCCTTATCACTTCAACCCAAAACTATGACTAAGTCTGAATCCTAAAATTATGAAATTTGACTAAGTCTGAATCCTAAAATTATGAAATTTGACTAAGTCTGAAATATGATAGGGTCCTCAAAAACCTAGATTTTGTGTACTAGATCCTAGAGATATGAAACCAATCTTAAACATACCAAAAGGTATAAATAAAAAATATAACTTAAATTATAATAAATTATGTTAACTTATATTTAAATATTTATTTTAAATTTATACCTATACCAATAAGTAAAATTATAATTAAGTTAAACATAATCAATGTGGTTTGTTTCACACTTTTAATATTAAAAATCAAAATAATAAATAACTTTTGAAGCATGGGAATCATAATGGTGCAATAGGGTTTGTTGGGTGTAAGTTTTAGATTTAGAGTGCAATATAGCTAAGAAATAAAACAATGAAATATAATATGTATGCAAATATTTTTTACAAATGGATTAATTTATACAAACTTATCACTATCCTACACAAAATTCTATCACACCTCTAATTTAGATCTAATTAAATAAAAATGAAATTCAAATTAAATGATTATACATACATATTCACCAATTTTATGCTCCAAACAAGATTAAGACAAAAATAAGACTAAGATTAAAGATTACTAGATTTGGTGTTGGATTGTTATAATAGACTTAGATTTTTTTTTCAAACTAATAGACTTGATGTCTTGATCAAAAGACTAATTTGGCATCATATATTTGATCATAGATTGGACATGGATTTTTACACATTCCTTAATTAGTTTCAATGGAGGATGAGCTAGTTATTTATAAAGTGGGAGGAGAGAATAACAATGGCCAAGATTCAAAGTTGGGTGTAGGAAGATCAATGGTGGAGAATCATTCAAGGAATTAAAAATTATTTGGATGATTCTAGAGGATGGAATGTTCTAGAGGTAGAAGCCTTTATATTCTTTTTAGATGTTTAATTATATGGTTAATGGGTTGTTAGTCATATGATTAAGGGGTTATATATAGTTTAGGGGTGTGGGAGAGGCTATTCATATGCTAGTAGGGTATGTGGGAGGGAAATTTAAATTCCAAAATATTAGACAAATGGGATTAGTTAGTAGATAACATAGACTTAGGTGGATTTAATTGGTTTGTGGGGTAGGAATAAGGTTAGTAGATAAATAATAATGGAAATCTTTTTAGACAAAAGGCTAGGAGGATTAGTAAATATGAATTAGATGGAATTAGATGAGATTAGATAAGATAGTGAAAATTAGTGTCAAATAATATTAATATTAGTGATGATAAATAAAGTGAGCAAATTTAAGTTCATACATTTGAGCCTCTTTGAAAAGGTATTGAGACTGAATGAAGTAGGAGTAATGGAATTTTAAATAAGAAAGACACTCATGGATTAATGTTAGTAAATGATGTTAGTGGACACATGGTGCCCATTCGAGGGGACATGTGGGGAGGAATGAGATGGATGGCCACTCAAAAGAATAATGATGGGAAGGATGTATGAATAGACAAGGGGATAAGATGTTGGATGTGAAATCAATGATGAAGAAGGTGAATTTGATATGAGAAGTGAGATACAATTTGATTATTCCCCTAAAAAAGACATGCATAAGGAGTGGAAATGATAGTGTCATAGTTGTCGACACATCTTAAGGGGGAATCAACTATAACATGATGATGATAAGATAAAAATCCATTAGTTTTAGACATATCCAAGGAAAGGACACATGCTAGGGAGAGATACAAACCAAGATAATTGATAGATAATGCCACGAGATGTAAACATATCCCAAGTAACAACACATTCATGGGAGAGCATCAGGCTAAAATAATACTAATTTGACAATTTTAACAATGAGTGTAGCTCAAGGCTAAAGTTGAGAAATATGATGAAGGAGATGAGAGATAAGAAATGATATGATCGAGTGACTAAAGGATGAAACATAATAATTATAATGCATTTCATCTAATCAATGAGCCATAATGTGATTAATAGTGATGATGCCCCTAGCAAAGACACATGTAAGGGATCAAGAGATAATAATAAATTTATGGTCCTACTCATGCCCTAATCAAAAGAAGAAATTATAAAATTTAAATGATGAATTGACTAATCAGTGATAATGGATGACTAATGGAAGAAAATATGGATGTTGTGATTTTTTTAGGCCCAAATAAAAGGTGAGATCGATTGACAAAAATATTAGGGAGATGATTGTGTGGATGGTGATTGATCAATAGACTGGATAATTAATGATTGATATTATATCTCAAGGATTTTATTGATGCAAGACTTGGGGATGATTAATGAAAAGATATATGTGATGATGAATGATGGGGAAATAGGTGAGAGTGATCAAACTGACCTTAGGCATGCCATGTGATTGAGTTTTGCCTACATAGCCTAAAAAGAACTCAAGTCATTTTCTTTCAAACTAGATGGTAGATGAAAAGATATACATGATGAAAAATATGAAAACGATTGTTAAACATGTTATTTGTTAGATAGAGGATGTGATTTAGATGTTATATATGAAGATAGAGGACTAGGAGAAATGATGATTGTATTCCATTGTCAAGCCATCATTGTTGTAATAGGGATCATCATAGTCTAAGCATTATAATGTAAATATAACACTAAGCAATACACCCCATGATATAAGTATGACCAAGAGGACATTGTGCTAAAGTGCATGATTATAAAAGGGGAAAATAGTAAACTCTACATCATCGAAGCACCTAAAATCATTATTATAAATTTAGGTGTCATCATAGCATCCTTGTTCATTGTACCCTTGATGAAAGAGATATGATGTAGGACTAATAAAAATACTAATAAAAGAATATAAACATAGAAAATAAAAAAACATATGCAAATATATAAACAACGTATAACAAAAAAATAACATACACACAAGTATCTACATGAAGTGTCATTATGTCTTGTCTAATTATCTTGATGAGATTTAATGGGATGAGTGGTCAAGTGATTAGTTGGACCAAATCAGTCATGATGATCATGATGTGATTTTGGACTAAGGATAGGAACTTGGATAAGGGATGGACTTGGAGTAGACTAGGGACTATGACTAGGATAAGTATCTCTAAGACATAAGCCAAGATGACTAAGATGTTTAGAAAAGAAAGAAGATAAAATAATAAGACCATTAAAACATAAGACAATGTAGGATGATAATGAGATGGACAACTTAGGACATAGGATAAGACCACTATGATAATCAAGACATAAGATAGGGAAAAAATAGGTTTTGGGATTTATGGATTCTATAATTTTTAGGGTTTTTGGAATATTTTAATTTTTGGGGATTTTGAGAATATGTATGTTCACTATACAAATGGGGTTACTATCAAAGGGAATACCAAAACTATAAATCAAGATAAGGATGGATGGAATGTTGGATGGGATGATATAAGGATGAGGGTGATGTTGAAAAGGGGATGAGGACTAATGAAGAATAGATTAGGGATCAATAATGACCACATCATGAGGGAACTAGATATTTAGTTTCCCAAGTGTCCATTGGATGATATTCTAAGATTATCATTTCTTTATACATCTTCCACTCCCTTAAAAAGGTCAAGATATGAGACAAGATGGATGATGGATATTTATGTTTAAGATAATAGATGGATAACATAAACAAGAATACTAGTAGGGAGATTCAGATAGGGTTGACAAGGGATATGATGGGTAGGAATAATGATCAAGGGGATGTGACAGATAAGTGATACATATGGGTGAAAAGGAATTGATGACAAGAATGTGGGGATGGAGTGGATTTTTCCCCCGAGTGGTAAGGTATAATGTGTAAAATATATTCTTTTACCATGACATCAAAAAAAAATTCATGATGGTACTTGCCCAAGGTGTGAGAAGAATAGTTTTCACCATTGGACGAATGATTTTTTTTTAATTTTGGCATCTCAATTTATTAGAGGTGGGTAAGATCTATAAAATCTAACATTTTCTTTATCTTTCAACCTATAACCATTCTATGGATGTGTGCTACTAGGATCATGTTTTTGTTGTTGGATATATGGATGTCCTTATGACCATTTATTCCTGATTTGTCATCCTCTAGATATCTTAACTAGGTGTCTTTGTAACCCCTATGAGAGATAATGTTTTTTGAGAAAGTGATGTGTGTTAGGGATGGAATTGGATGGTTTTGATAGTGAGGTAGAGGATGTGGTTGAGTGATATGACATGAATGGTGTGATTGGGTAGAGATAAAAAATGGGATTCAACAGTTTCATACATCATTGGATATGGTGGAGGGGACATTTTTTATTTATATTATATATTAAATGAGGTTAAGGGATCCAAGACCTTTTAACTTATTAGATCTTTAATCCAAATATTATAAGGATGATTGAACACATTAATTTTGACTTGTTTTACTTGTGTGGTAATTGGTGCCATAATGACTTCTTGGTTTTGAATTGATTGGATATTTATTTCACCCTAGTGCCTATAATTAGGCTTCATCATGGGTATTTGAATTTAGACTTGGAGGAGGATTAGTTTGACTAGGATTATCCCTTGGCACTTCAAGGATATTTTTATTAGGGTATGACACTTTTTAACTTGTTTGATTATGAATCTCTTCTTGACTTTGATTGATTACATTTAGATGATAGCTAACTTGATTATTTGACTTGATTAGTTGATTACAATCTTGGATCCTTATAAATTCAACACACAAGATTACATGTTGAGGGGAATATAATGATGTGTGTCCCTATTTGTCGCATATTAGGAGTAAGGTAGATGGATCATTGAAAATAGGTGGATGATTAATAATTTGTGGTGAAAAGAGTGAATTAAGGGGATGATGGGTAACATAGTCCTCGTAAAAGTTACTAGGAGACCCAGCCTCAATATTGGAGAAAGTATCCTCAGGAATCTCAAAAAGATCACTAATACTCTTTTTAGAATTAGCATCTAAGGTCAATTCATATGTAGCTTGATAATCTTTGACTAATAAAGCACTAAATAATTATGTTAAGATTTCATCATATTTATATGGATCAAGAGTCATGCCTTGTGACTGGTCCACATTTAAATTAGATACATTCTCAAAGAGATATGTGTCAGCATCTCTTTTGTTATCTGTAAGGGATGATGATGTTGATTTGGATTCTAATTCATATGCTAATGTTGGATATGATCCTAACCATTCTGATGTTGACTCCAATAGGGATGTTGATGAGGTGATGTTTCTAGTAGATCATTTTTTGGTAGTAGTAATATTATTATCCATAAGTACCTTCTTCACCTTGAGTTTGTGAATGGATGCCTTAGGCTTAATGGAATTGTGAAAATGGGGGATTTGGTATGAATATGATATAGGGATGGTTTGATCAGGGATGGTTTTGGTATGGTAAGGATAAAGGTCATGACATTGGTTGAGGAGGGAATAATCTTGATCATGCTTAAGAAGCATGTCTTGGCATACCTTTTTTTCACACTCCTAGGTGTATATGCATTGGATTTAGTGTGAATTTCAATGTTTCCATTATCAATTTTAATTTTTGGACATAATCTCTAAAAGGGTGAAATTTATTAATAAAATGCCAAGAGACTTTATGGTATAGACAAAATTGTTTTTCTCAATACCATGAGGGTATATGTTTGGACAAATCTAGAGGTCTTGTTTTTAGGTAGAAAATCATGCATATGGCCTCTAGTTTCCAAAATAAGGCTTCTATGGATATTGGGAGAGGGGTATATTACTTGTATATAGTGTTGGAAGTGGATTTTTTATATTTAGGATAGGAAGAATGTGATGGTGATGTCATTATATTGGGAGATGGTGGAGTGTGATATTGTTTAGGAGATGAACTAGAATTAGATAAGGTTGACATACTAGGCTTCCCTTTACTAGTAAGATGGGGTGTTTGTGAAGGATTTGATTGTGGATAGGTGTGCATTGGAGGTAAGATTAGTTTAATGGGGTATAAGTCTATGGTAATTTAGGTACCCATTTATAATAGTTTCAAGAGGACTACATCCTTGTTGGCAATAATATATTTATTAAATAAGGCAATCTCTTCATTAGTATATTGTCTAGGAAGGTTAGGACTAAGACTAAGACTAATGGATGGGGGATCATAATGGGAGTAGTTATCTTAATAATTGAATGTGGAAAATGGTTGATGAGGCACTTATTTGGTAGGTGATCTTAGGTGTATTGGTTCAAAATAATTTGGAAGTTAGTCACCCATCTCCAATAGCCATAAAAGGTACTCATCCTTATTGGCTATGATGAATGGACAATGGGGTTAATCGTGATGGGATAGCATGCATTCTAGGTATAGATGGACATTGGGGAAGGGTAGGGGACATTAATTTAGGCTTGATTGGATCAAGTTTTGAAGGTAGGCAGACACCCATTTCTAGGGCTCAAAAAAATATCTCACCCTTGTTGGAAAATAGGTATTGTTTCATGAGAACTGGATCTAAATCCATGTGGATAAATGATAAATGGGTTATGGATGAAAGGTAGTCAGACAAAAAAAGGGGGATGATGTGAAGGTAGAGTACGGATTAGGTAAAACTATGGTCCTTGGACAAAGTAAGTCTGAATGATTTAGCTAGTATGACAAGTGATGGTAGGGATGAGATATACTAAATGTATTATGATATCAGTCTAGGATCAGATTTCAAACTGATAGTATGATAGGTGATAATGATATATTGAAGATGAATAATTTTAAATCTAGTAAAAAGGATAGAGATTCAACTAGTGCCTAGATTAAAACTAGCAAGATGATGATTAGATGGGTGTTAGTTATAATTAGGCAAGACAACTAGATTAGAGATGATTGGATTGAGGATGACTAGATATTAGATTAAAATTGACAAAGTGATAGGTTGTTAATAGTGTATGGATTGAGTATGAAATCTGATAAAGTGATGAATGGTGAACTAAATCATGTACACAATAATATGATGATATTTAAGGACAATAAAAGGACTGGCTCAAGCCTTAGACCAATTTAATTAAGGTAAGATGGATATAAGAATATGTGGATAAATCGAGGGATCAAGTATGATGGGATTGATATTAAGATAAGTATATAAGGTTGGTGATCCAATGATGATTATGGGTGTGGTGAGTATGGTTTGGATAAGTGTGTGACCTAAAAATCCAACCAAATGTATTGTAATATAAAAATTCAATATAAAGTACAATGGGATCTATTTAGATGAGGTAAGACTAGATGAGATGAACGATAATGTAAAATAATGATGTACAAGATAAAAGATATACAAGATGATTAAGAATTTAATATGAGATGATGATGAAGGACACTAACAAGATATAATGAAGTTGATTGGCATAAGGATAAGATGGGATAACTTAGATAAAGATGTAGAATGAAGGATTAAATATGTGATAGATAGATGATCAAACAAGACTAGACTATAGTAGGATATGTCTAAGATGGGGTGATAAGATGTATAAGATATAAAATACTATATAAGGTTAAGGATGTATAAGATATGATGAAGGATAAATTAGATAAGGATATACAATATATTATGATGGGTAAAATAGATAAGCTTTTTAAGAATGTACAAGATGGGGATAAGGATATAATGTACAAGGAAATATGATATAGACAAGGATATACAAGATGATGATATAGGATACCTTGATAGTTATGTATAAGCTCGAGTAAAAGGCTAACTTAGCTCACAAATAGCACTAGTCTAGCACAACACACACCAAATCAATCCAACCACAAACCTAAGATTGAAAAACTAATAGGGAGTGTAACCTAATGGGTACATCATCTAACAGCTTTATAGGTGAGGCTGTACATTGGTGACCTGTTATAAAATCTCCCAAACCCTCTCAACCCTCTTTGCACATAACAGTCACTTAAGAGATGATACTAAATCTGAAAACAAGTCACATGTTACATCTAAAGGTCTTATCTTAGGTTATATAGGCTTATTAGGGGTATCCCTGATATATATTAGGTACATGGGTCCCAACTCCATATAGGGGGGTGTTTGATGTTTGGGTCAAAAAGTTAACTCATTCCCTTCATAGAATACCTGTATGGGGTCAACCTCTTGGCTTAATGATGGATGTCCCTAATTTTTATACTCTACCATAACATTGAGTGTGGTTTGATGCATGATGATCAAATCTACATCGCCAACCCTTAAAACTATGAAAAGTGCATGGAAATCACTCCTAGATCATTTTTCCCCTAAAAACAAAAAATGAGAGGGTTTTTTAGTGTTTTTTATCCACCAAGACTCACCATTAGGATGTAGGGAGGAGAGAATACACCACTGTATCCCTTAGGTACAGACAAGTTGAAAAAAGTTTGATTAACTGATTAATTGAGTGTGATATTCATAAAAATATATATATACAAGATAATTTTCAAAATGTCAAAATATTTAACATGTGTCCTTCAAATCAAGTGATTAGTAGTTTTAATTTGGAAATCTTGAGGGTCAACCTATAAGATAAGATGTTAGACAAAAATATGACCTACAAGATAAAATGTTAGATAAAGCCAAAAATATGTCAAAATATAACTTACATGGCAAGTGGTTAGTAACTTGATAGATAAAACTAACTTTTCCCCTATGAAAATTGAACCAAAAAGTTAGTCCAATAAGCCTCAATAAAACACTAAAAAAAATGCAGGTTTTACACTATAAATTTTTTTAGATGAGGGGCCACGACATGGGGTCTTGGGGGTAGCATACCCTAGGGGGGTCAAGGGGCAGTGCCCCAGGTTCACTCCCTATCACAATATAGGGTGGGGTTGAGGGGTAGCACTCCTGATGCCAAAATCAATTGGGGACTTGTAGAACCCTTAGAATGACTCAAAATTCACTGAGAATGATCTTGAAAATGCACTCAAAAAGTATAATTTGAAGGCAAAAATGAATTTAAAATCGCTAGTATAGTATGAAAATTCACAAATACATAGTATTTGTTTTGCAAAATCACATACAAAAATACAAAACCACACATGACTAGTTAAAATCATACATTAGGACAAGTGATTTTGAAACATACAAGTAAACTACCACTACTATTGGCAAGTTAATTAGATCAAAATTATAGATAGCATGTCAAACATGCAAATACAGAGAAGTAATTTCACCAAGACAATTAGGTAGACTGCTAGCGGTTAGGGGAAAGTCATGACTGTTAGAGGCAAAATTGCAACTTGAAATCAAAACTTTGACTGAGAATAAATGATTTTACAAATTCAACAAAAATAGATATATTTATAGATTTAAAAAAGACTAAGGGTTTAAATAATGTGTTTAGACGTGATTTATCATATTATGATTTTTACAATAGTTTGTATGACTAGAACAGGTTTAGATTAGATCATAACTTAGAAGTTGTGGTTTTGATTAATATTAGATTTTGATTTAGCCCTATAAAAATAATTGTTAAAAATAGAGGCCCAATGTTAGAAAAACATTAAATGATATGCTTATTCAAAAAACAAACAAATTAGAGATTGTAAAACTTGTAAATTTTTTACTAATCAAAATTGCAACTGAAAGTGTAAAAGTCACTTATGAAAATCGAAGTCGTAATTGCCTAGAAGTGATTTTGCTTAGAGATTAGGATTTCATGATTCTAGTTTGATAGTCTTTTCTTATTTCTTGCAATAAATCAAGTCAAATAGAAAGCAAAATTTCTATAAAAACCTGATTAAAACATATGATAATATGGATTAAAACAATTCATGACTTAAGAGCAAAATTATAACTAGATCAGTGAAAATCATAAATAGGAATCAAACTTGTGATTGTTTTGTTCAAAACCATAGATAAGAATTAATATCATAAATTAACAAAAGTGATTTTGACTAACAAAATAAAAATGGCTAAGTTACCCTGATGGCTAATGGTTATGTTGATATTTTATGTCAAAATCACCACTGTCAAGCTCAAAACTACCAATGCAAAACTATAATTTGTAGAGCAATACCATGAGTCACCTGAAAAATGAGATTTTTTAAAATTGAATCCCAAATTTTTACTAATTAGTCCTATAATTTGATTTTTTTCACACCTCACAAACACATTGCTTAGATCAAATGGGAAATCCCATTGTGGTTTCTAATGTATGCAAATATTTTGTGCAAATGAATTTATTTATAGAAGCTTATCACTATCCTACACAAAATTTCAGCACACCTCTAATTTGGAGTTAGTTAAATAAAAATGCAATTCAAATGAAATGATTATACCTGCATCTTCACCAATTTTATGATCTAAACAAGATTAAGAAAAAAAAAATAAGACTAAGATTAAATATTACTAGATTTGGTGTTGGGTTGCTATAATAGACTCATATTTTTGTTCAAGCTTATAGACTTGATGACTTGATCAAAAGGCTAATTTGGTATGATAGATTTTATCATAGATTGGACATGGATTTTCCTCACATTCCTTAGTTAGTTTCAATGGAGGATGAGTTGGTTATTTATAGAGTGGGAGGAGAGAAGATCAATGGCCAGGATTCAAAGTTAGGTGTAGGAAGATCAATAGTGGGGAATCATTCAATGAATTAAAAATTTCTTAGATGATTCTAGAAGATGGAATATTCTAGAGGCATAAGCCTCTAGAATATTTTTGGATGTTTAGTTATGATTATTGGGTGATTATTCATATGATTAAGGGTTTCTAGAGAGTCTAAGGGTGTAGGAGAAGCTATTCATAGGCTAGGGTAGGTGGGAGGGAATTTTAAATTCCCAAATAGTAGACAAGTGGGATTAATTAGTAGATAATGGGGATGTAGGTGGATTAATTGGTTTTTGGGGTAGAAATAAGGTTGGTAGATGAATAATAATAGAAAGGGTGTCAGAAAAAAGACTAAGAGGATTAGTAAAGATGAATTAAACAAAATTAGATGATATTAGACAAGATAGATGAAATAGTGTTGACTAATAACAATATTAGTGATGATAAACAAAGAGAGAAAATTTAAGTGCATACATAATCTAAACTAAAACCTAAACTTCAAGATAGAGTAGCAAAGAAATAAATCAAATAAATAAATAATACTCACAACTGTGAAATATTTGTCACCTTATCCATTGAGATCAAATAGAGATTTTTTATTGAATTTTAAATGTGGGTGCTCAACTTCTTTCCAAAGCAAAGAGAACTGGTATAATTTTGGGGAGCAAAATTATTCAATGGCTTTGATTCATAATGGTAATTTGATAACACTTTGTTAACTTGAAGGTGGATGATTGAAAGTGATACATTGCATGTCAATTTATAGTCATATAGGAGATGAGATGCACAGTTAAAGATTATTTAAAATTTTCAAATTATCTAAATATTTGACAGTCAGATTTGAGTCCTCATCCATGAGGATGATGAATAATTCCCATGTGTTGAGAATAAGGGAGAAAGTTAGTTGATAGTTGAGTGACTCAGCATGAAGGGATCAAGGTAGTTTAAAAATCAATGGATGACTCACAAGGTGGTTAAAGAAGTTGAGGAAGGTGGTTGGATGAGTCAACATTTGGTTGAACCAAATGTGGAGGATGTATGGATGAGGTAAAAAATTTAAATTTTTAATTAGTATTTGATGAAAATAGGTGTACTTGATTATAATTAATTAATTAAGAATTAATCAATTATTTATAATTTGGAGGAAAATGATGTTAATACAAATTTGAATTGAAAAAGGTGATGGGTTAGTGTGTCAAAGTGAATTTTGACACTAAATTATGAAATTTAGGTGTTTATACTTCTCCCTCTTTGAAATGGTGTTGCAGAGCAATATTATTTCAAAGAATAATAGACAAAGTAGAGCATTGATGATTGTGGGTAAAATGTTACCCCAGGTAACTAGAAATGAATGTGATGATGCACCCTCGAGTGTGCATGTAGGAAATTGGATGAACACTTGAAATGATTGAAGGGAAGATGATGAATTTGTTATAATTAATATTGTCAATAATGGAAGTACTAGAATCAATACAACACTTGCAAGATTTAAAACATGTGTAAAATGATTTTTTGTTAGTGGGTAACTGCTAAAGAGTGAGTTGGAAAAATAATATTTCTAGTTCATTGATTGCACACTTGGATGGTGTTATGTGAAATAGGGTTTATATAATGGATGTGTGAATAATATATCTTAATGATGGTAAGCTATGAGTCTTGAAATAAAAAATGTAGATTTTTCAATTTTGATAAAAGTTTGAAAAAATGATCATTAAGTATTGATAAATATATTTGTCACTTTGATTAAATGATAGTAGAAATTGTGGAGAAATTTGGTTGTGAAAGGGGAAAATAATGATATGGGAGGGAAAAAATATTGGAATGATGGGTTTGAATATATAGGGGTAGGGGGGTTGTTTGAAATTCATTTATGCAAATTTATTTCAGTGTATTTGATTGTTAGATTTCATTTGTGATATTTTGCTCTAGGGTTGGAGAGGAAAATAGACTGGATTCCAATTGATATGCATCACAACAAGTGTGTGAGAGTTCACTAGAGGACATAAGGGAGTGTGTATGGAATAAAAAATGGATAGTTATATAACTTATCCTACTCAATAATATTCAAGCTCAGATAAGG
This sequence comes from Torreya grandis, assembly GCA_037957365.1. NCBI lineage: Eukaryota > Viridiplantae > Streptophyta > Pinopsida > Cupressales > Taxaceae > Torreya > Torreya grandis. The sequence goes on along the minus strand of JARHVA010001337.1, from coordinate 1,014,386 downwards.
TAATTGATTAATAAGTACACTTGCGAATATTTTTAAGGGTCATGACCCATAATGGATCCGTTAATCCTACACTAAGGGATATCTTATCACACCATGGCAAAAGATAGGTATCCAAAGCCTCTATTAAAATGTCATATTGTGATAACCATAGCTAGGTCTTATGATTGTAAATAATATCAAGCAAGCTAATATACTAAATAATTATGGAAGCTAATCTATTAAATGCATATGCAAGATAATCTAGTGCTCACCAAGGTTTGTGGCACAAATCAGGAAGACAAAAAACTTGAAAATTAAATCTATATATAACATAGAAATAATCTAAGGAGAGATAAAATCTAATATATATTAACTCTGAAACATCTACTTATCTAAATTTGAAGGGCTAGGAATATATTTACCTTTGTTCAAGTGAACCTGTCATGCCTTAATCTCTCCCTTGGCTAATGGTGCTTTGCAAGAGGTTTTTATGGGTATGTAAGGATCACAATGATAAATCATATCTAGAATACAAGACCTATCCTATGCATCCAAGACTTATACAAGACAAGTACTAATTCTCCAAGGTGAAAACCTAAGCAACGAAACCTCCTATTGATTGTATAATAAGATTTTCAACTAGTAATGATGTGCAGTTGATTGATCTTGTATTATAAATGAAATGAAAGGGGGTATATATATCCATGGATTGACCCTAAACCCTCTAAAGATTTTAGCTAATGCAGTCAACCCAATCAGCCTCATTAGGTGGGAAATAGAGTTATTAGGTCTTAAATTATGTTGGCTTAAGTTGACATAGTTTCATAATGTGTGGTAAAGCCCAGAATAGTGTTGACATAATTGAACTAGTAGGGTACATGGTAAAAATAGGTTTTTACTTAGTTAAGGGCTATGTTGGGTAGTGAATTGCTTAGGTAAATATATAAGTGGGATTTTAATACATAGGGATATGAATAGGAGTAGATTGTATTGGTTTTAAGTGGTGGTATAGGGGCAAAAAATCTTTTGAATCACCAAAGGTCTACCAACCCCTTTCTCGGTGCACCCTTTAAGGCATGCACTCAAAGAGATTAAGATTCAATGGGTTCCTACAAGATAAAAGCATCAGTAACTGATAAATTTTAAAAATATTGTGTGTATACATATTTCCCACTTGAAGCTCATCACATGTCACATAGTTGTAATCATGGGATGGTGCTTCAAGAAAATAACATTTTTACCCACAATGATGAGCTAATAAAAAATTGTAATACAAAGCATAAGAGTAATTAAAAGGAAATAATTGAAAAATACATACATTTTCTTACCTTGTAAAATATAAGTTATGTGAGAGAAATGAAGAGGCATCCAATGTAGGAAACATTACGCAAATTTTTAAAATAAGAGAAAAATTAAAAATTTTACAAAAACATGTGTTATATGTAGAAAAATTATCTACAATATAATGATTTTAGAATATCTTTCAATTTGAAAAAAGAGTTAGAAAAAATGTATTTATGAGCAAAAATCAAAATTTGTCAAAAAATATTTGATAATTAAAGAATTTGAAATTAAAATATAAATAGGATTTTTAAACTATTCATTTGTGATTTTTCTATTGTGAGAAAAATAGAGATCTAAGAGACTTAGGATAGTGAATAGAGAGACTATGGCCTAGAGACAATGAGTGCAAGATGGGAGATGCATAACAGCAATAGCTAGTGTAGCTCAGGTAAGTGATGCTTTATTTTTTGAATTTTTTCTAGTTTTTATTGGAAAATATAGTAAATTTGAAAAATTAGATGGTAGTCATAAATGCCTAAGGCATTAATGATAAATAGGTAAAAAGTCACCATAGTAATTGAATGGAGTCAGACAAGATGATTCAGTTCAAAAAATGAGGGGGGGAAAGGGTGGTTAATTGCATAGTAGATGTTGATGTAGTTTGAGCATAAGTGGTTGACTGTACATAAGGAAGTCAATCTAGTTTAAAATTTTCAAGTGGTCGACTACATACATATTTGTCTATGCAGTAATGTATGAAAGTGGCTGACATATTTTGTAAGAATGGCTGACATAGTACAATGACATGGTCAACTAAATAAAAGTGGGTTGACTTAGATTTAATGGTGACATAGTGGCTGATATAGTTTAATGTCTAGCCAATTTAGTATATTTTTTTTATTTTTAACCAACCTAGTGAAGTATGTGGCTGACATAGTTTAACATTGAAGAATAATTGCCAAAATAGGTTGATGAAGTAGTTAATTTTTATATTAAGTGTTGTTGTAATTAATTTTAAAGTGTATTTTCTTAATTATTTTAGAGTGAGGACTTATACATCCTTTATTTTTTGGCATTTTTTAGAGATGACAAAGACTCTAGATCTTGATAGACATAATGTGGTTACCTAATTTACTTCACCATTTGGACCTACAATCCACTACTTGTTTCCGATGATTATCTCTAAAATCAAGGTAAATAAAATATTATTCTAAATCTCCTTTATAATTATGACAATAGGTGTTCTACAATAACAGTGTAATGTAGTGAGTTATTCACAATTATGTTTAACCTTAAATTTAATGCCCATTTGACTATCATAGGTAGTTTCAATATTATATTTGATATTCATTTGACTGTCACTTAGAAGTTTCCTCCTTTTTCTTGGAGAAGTCAATCAAAAAAATGTAATATATTGGCCATATTTGATTTTTTTTTTAAGTTATATTTTTTTTGTATTTTTGAATTTGAGTTATGTTCCTACTAACCAATGATTCCATAATAGGTGCCCACATGTAGGTCTTGGATCAATCTGGTGAATGTTACCCATTATGAGTAACTAATAACATGTATATATATTTGAATCTCATAAGTGATCATATGTTGTAACATATCCATCATGATAATCATATCCATCATGACTCTTTATATCATTTTTATATCTATAAACCATAGTAACATGTGAATTATTTAGTCTCGAGGTGTATGAGCTAGTGTTTATTGTTGAACATGCATATTAGCCTATCGAACCATCTTAAGATGTGACAAATTAGGTAGTGTCTATTATGTAACCTAAATAGACTTCTCATGTAATGGATTGTGATGCAGTCATATTCAAGGACAATCAATTACCTTACTTTGCACTACCTTCAAAGAACAAATTACTACAAGTTATTTAGTAGGTTGTGAAGTATATGATTTTTAAGGAAAGTTATATATTTGAATAGGATACTAATATGGGATACCTGGAAATGTAACCATTTAAATTATATATATATATATATATATATATATATATATATACTTAACCATCGGTGTACTAAAAATGGTACTTAACATATCTTGTGTATCCAAAGACATCTTAGTAACATGTCAAATTCTCTTGTATGGGGTAGAACCAAGAATAAATTAGTAATTTCTATAGGCCCTACCATAGGTGGTACCACAATATTACCAAGAGGGTTTTTTATCTTTCCATTTTCACTTTATTTTCTATACCAATCAAGTCCTCATGTGTGTATCTAATATTAGTAACTAATTTCATAGCACAACATTTTCATTTGACCCATCATCCATAATGACATTGTGTGTAGGTTATGAGACAATTTATGTGTGCACAAATATTGACACATTAATAGAACCACCATTAACAATCTCATTCTTATCGAATGTGATATTAGTTCTATGAATTATGTATCCTTAAGCATACTAATGAGACCTTATATGGGATGTTTATCTTATTCATTAAAATTCACATGCATCTCAGGATTAGTCTTGGTTTATTTTTCTACATGATTTGGAAAGGGAACCAAAACATTTTCAACTCCACATTCTCATTAGGTTATGCCATGAATCATTTGTATATTTACTCATACCATTGATTTGAATGATATCTTCATCAATTAGATTATGAATATTATGTCTCAACCTAAAATATTAATTCGTAGAGTGTCCTATGCATATATAATAATTGTAGTATGCATTAACTATTAGATAAAACACAAAGAGTGAGAAAGAACTAGATTGTATTCATAGCATAAATTAAATATCCAAACAATACAAGAAGGTTTATTAAATAGGAAAATGAATGAGCCATCTGAGAAACATGTGAAAAGGGTGGGTATAACAACCAACATTGGCTAGCATGAAAATAACTAAGCCCGTTAAAAAAACTAACCTCTTAACCCAAGTGGTTAAGGTAGCTAACCATAGACTTGTTACCTTATTCAATAACCCAAGGTAAATACATAATTATGTTAACACCCTCCCTTAATGAGAAAACTAGAAACAAGACCAATTTTATCTTTGAATTTTATGAACTTGTATACACCAAGTGGTTTGATCATTATATCAATTAGCTGCTCTGTAGTGGGGTAGTAGAAGAGACTAATGTTTTCATTTGTAACCAACTATCAGATGTAATGATGGTGAACCTCAATGTGTTTGGTTATGGTATAGAATACTGGATTCTTCACCATCTTCAAAACACTCTAGTTGTCACAAAAAATCAAAGCAGGTTTTGATGACTCAAATTGAAGATCTTCCAAGATTTTCTTTATCCACATAGTTTCACACCCTGCACTGACCATGTCTTTATACTCTAGTTCTATTGAATATAATGCCACTATATTTTGTAGTTTTCTCTACCATGAGAAAAATCCTAAACCAAGAGTGAATACATAGCCTGTTGTATATTTTCTTGAATCTACTAATCATACCTAATCAGAGTTAGAATATCCTAAAAGCTCAAAATCTACAAACTTCTCATATAGTATGCCAAAGTCAAGAGTACCTTTGACATAGATTAATACCTATTGTGTAGCTAACCAATGTACTTCTTATGGTTTAGACATGAAGCGAGATAAAAAAAACTCATTGCAAAAAAAATAGCTGGTGTAGTGATAGTGAGGTAAATGAGACTACCCACTAGCGATACACTATTTAATTGATTGGAGGTGAAGTAATGTCAGTTGAAATTTTAGCTCCAAATTCCATAGGTGTGTGATTTGGATTACAATCCATCATTCTAAACCTTTCTATCAATGATTTGGCATACTTATTCTATGACAAGAATACAACATAATAACCTTGCCAAAACTCAACACCTAAACAGTATTTTAGTAGTCCTAAGTCTATCATGTCAAAAGTACAACAAATTTCAACCTTCATTTGTTGAATGAGACTAACACTACTCCCAGTGATGGCTATTTCATCAACATATATAATGAGAATCAAGATATCATCACCAGGCACCTTTACATAGAGAGTTGGTTCAGAGTTACACCTTTTGAAACTAGACTCCCTAAGGTATGTATCTATCTTCATATACTAGGCTCAAGGAGTGTTCTTAATCCCATACAAGGACTTGATCAACCTAAAAACAAGATGTTCCTTATTAGGAGCCTGAAAACCTTATGGCTAAACCATGTAGACTTCCTCCTCCAGATCCCCATTCAAAAAAGCACTCTTAACATAATAGCAACAATCAAATGAAAAGTTACCCTCTTTGTATTAAGAGCAAAATTCTCTTCATAATGAACCCCTTCCTCTTGTGCATTACCTTTTTCAAAAAGTCTAGCTTTTTGTTTGTCCAAGGAACAAATCTACTTTTCATTTTACCTTGTAAATCAATTTCCAACTAATGGATTTATTTCCTAGTGGTAGCTCCAAGAGCTCCCAAGTCTTGTTTTTCATCAAGGAATCATATTATAATTGCATGGTTGATTCCCACTCAGGCTTCCCTTTGGCATTTAAAAAATAATTAGGCTCAAATACATGTGAAATAACAATTGTTAGAGCAAAATTGTCATGCTCACCTCTATTACCAAACCGCTTTCCTAATCTCAATCTTCTTCCTTCCACACCCTATGGTAAGTCTCCCTCCTGTAGTGCTTCCATTATGGTAGAATGCTACTTTGGCTTATTTGGTTATTCTACTATAACCTCACAATGACTTGCATCAATTCCCTCCCAATAATGTGACTCCACTGATGAACTAGAATCTTGCTCAACTTTCACACCACAACTTATAATAGAATCATTAGAAGAAAATAATGACTCAATATATGAAATAGTACAAGTTGTTGTGAATTATGGCATCTATTTATTTACTATGACATCTTTATTTACCATAACTTTATTAGTAGAAAATTCAAGTAATTTGTAGGCCTTTGACTACTCACTATACCCAACAAACATGTATTCTTTGCTTTTCGCATCTAAGTTACTTCTCTTTTGACTAGGAATAACTGAAAAAGCTACACAACCAAAAACTTGCAAAGCAATTACATCTGGAGTTTGACCTAACCAAGCCTCCTCTAGAGTCATATTCTCCAATGCTTTTGTAGGACTTCTATTGAGGATGTAGACTACCATATTCACTGCTTCTACCTAATATCTATATGGGACATTTATTCTTTGGACCATACATTGAGCCATGTCCATCACCATTCTATTTCTCCCCTCCACAACTCGATTTTGCTACAAAGTGTAAGGGGTAGTATATTGTCTATATATGCCTTTAGTGGCACAAAAATCCTTGAATTGTTTTGAGATGAACTAACCCCCATTATCTATTCTAATAAATTTTACTGATCATCTTGCATGTTTTTAAACCATAGCTTCCAAGTAAGGAAGTTAGAAAAATAATTAGATTTCTTAACTAGAAAGTATACCCACTTTTTCCTAGAGAAATCAACCAACAACAGAAAATAATGAGCTCCAGAAGGGGTAGGTGTTTAGATTGGACCATGTAATTCTACATGTACCAAATCCAATACTCCCTTAGCTCTCGAAGCTTTACCAACTTCAAATGAATATCTAACTTACTTTCCCAACTGACATCTAGTACATACATGATGACTATCTCGAATAGAAGGAATCCCTTTAACCATCTTAGTCTTGCTCAATGTAGTCAAATACTAGAAATTCAAATGCCCATACCTTTCATGCCATATTAAACTTGTGATATCAACCACTGCAAGTGCACTTTCCTTTTTCCTCTATGGATTTGCAAGCTTATACAAGCCTTTCTCACCAATCTCAATAGCAATAATATTGTTATCTCTGGTAGTGACTAAACATTATTGTCTTTGAAACTTTACAATAAAATTAGATTTTGAAGTGATCTTCCTAATGGAAAGAATTTTTTTCATATCAGGTGCATACCTAAATTCTTAAATTTATACCAAACTACACCATTAAAACTGATTTGAACATTACCATATCCTTTCACAAAATGAGTCATACCATCTCCCAAAGATATAGATTCATTATCACTATCATTTTCAAAAAAATCCATAGACCAGTCCTTATCGCATGTATAATGACAATATTCCCCTAAATCAAAGTACCAAGCTTGATCCACTGTAGAATTACCATTGGAAGCCATGAAATCAAAATTATGAGATGATTCATTGCCTTCACCTTTACCTAAATTCGCATGATGAGCTTTCTTTCTAGGGTTAACCATATCATGTTGTCTTTTTTTGAAATCTTTCTTAAGGTGACTAGGTTACTTACAGTAAAAAAATTTCCACTTACATCTCTTATTAGAACTGCTTACTTGTGAATTTTCTATTAGAGAACTAGTGGTTTTACCAAATAGCTTACCCTTTCCCTTGATGAAGAATGCACTCTATGTAGAAGTAGATATAGACAACATTGTATGCTCCTGTTATCTCTCCTACAATAGAAATGTGGACAACTTTTCAAAGTCCAAATTTTGCATCTCGAAAATCATGTGAAAAGACTCCACAAATGACTCAAATGAAGGTGGAAGATTATGCATAACTAGAGCAGTCAAATATTGCTCATCAACAAGATTTTGCACACCCTTCAACTGATCACTGATGTCCTTGATCTACAACAAAAACTCAAAAATAGAGCCACCTTCCTTTATTCTTAGTATAAAATAATAAATTCTTCAAGTATAATACCCTACCAATTTCATAAGCTTGATATTTAGAAGTAAGATTAGTCTACAACGTTGATGTAGTGGTCACATTTCTGACCTTTGAGATTAGATTATCTACTATTGACAGTTATAACAACATAAGAGCCTCATGATGATGTTTATCATAGTCATTAGTACCTATGGTAGACCTTTCCTCTTTATCAGGCACTATTTGATCAAGATTCTAATATTCACATATGATCAAAATCTTCTAACTCCACAAACTAAATTTTTTTTCTGTTAATTTTTTGTGAATATGGCAATAAGAGGTGTTGTAAACTAGCCATTTTGACCTATTTTTTCTAAAAAATGCAAATACCAGAAAAACTATGATTTATACAAAATTACTTCTATCCACTGATTCAAATCACAAACTAGTCAATACCTCTAGTTTTTAGCAAAAAAACTCCACACCGTTTAAGAAATTTTAAATTTTCCATCTTTAAAAACACCAAAAAATGGACAAAAATAATTTTATCTGGAGATCTATAATTCCAATTTGAAAAAGTATTTATCTGCCAACATCTAGATTAAAATACTAGAAAACAATGAAATTTTCACCTTTTAGAACTTTTTTGAGATAAATAGTCACCAATAGGTCCCCAATAACCCTTATAAGCTAAAGTTTTGAATTATTTCAATTATAAATTAAAATTAATTGAAATAATAAAAATTTAGATTAAAATTTTCATAAAAATAATCAGTCAATCAAAAAATTGGCCTACCTGCAAAACTTTAGATGCATATTTTGAGAAAAATACTCAGCCAAATTAAATTATGTTAGTTCCTATCATCTCCTCTCAAAAAATATAAATTTTTAGACCCCTCACTTGCCAAAAAATAGTGCCCAAATAAAAATCTGGTCTCTTTCCCAAAACATAAAGAAATGACCAACTAGAAAACTTCAAATGTAATTTTTGAAAAAAATACTCAGCAAAATTTAATTTCATCTAATCCAGCAGATGAATTCTGAGCCAAAGAATTTTATAGAAACAAGAATCATAAAAAAATGGTGCTCAAATGAAATTTTGGGATTTTCCTCCAAGTTAATTGGCTAGTCACAGGAAAAAAAATCTTCCTCTCACAGTTCTTCACTGGGTGCTTCACATTCCTCCCTAACAAGACCATCCTCTCTTGCTTCATAGGCTTCCTCCCAAGCTTCCTAAACTGTAAGCTCTAATTACCATATTAGATAAAACATAGAGAGTGAGAAAGAACTAGATTGTATTCACATCATACATTCCATATCTAAACAATACAAGAAGGCCTATTAAATAGGCAAAGAAATAAGCCACCTAAGAAACATGTGAAAAGGGTGGGTAAAACAACCAATGTTGGCTAGCATGAAAATAGTTAAGCCTATTAAACAAACTAACCTCTTAACCCAAGTAGTTAAGGAAACTAACCACAAAATTATTACCTTAGTCAATAACCCAAGGTAAATGTATAATTACACTAACATTGACATCAAATCCCTTAGATGGTTACTTATTCATATCAACCTCATTTTGGGGTTGCATAGATATCATATTGAACTCAAGTAACTTCTATATGATCTTATGAGGAGGTCCTAATAATCTTGTAAACAACCTAGTTTGTGGGGTTGATGGGACATACTAATTAGTAGGCTATGATCATTTATTAACTACTATTATTAACTCATTTTTAGTATCATTTACTTTGGATTTTAACCTTTTTTTTCTCTAAAATTTTAGACCATAAGTAATTTTGTGATTAACCCAAACCTTAGTTTATTCATAGCAATGATCTTAACTTCATGGTTCTTGACCATATGGCATAAGTCATCAAAAGATTTAAATTGCTTGAAACTAATGGACTCATGTAGTGGAATAAGTAATATTTTCTTGGATGTATATTTTAACTCATTATCAGTCGTAGGATTTTTCATCTTAGGAAACATGGTCTTGTAACAAAGTATATAATCATTGATGGGTTTGTTAGGTCCAAAATTAGGTTTTACAGTTATATCATAGGACATCTTCTCATTGATGTTGATTTAAAAGTGTGCCAAGAATTGATCAACCAAAGTATTGAAGGAATGCACTAATTGGAAGGGGAGTTCATAGAACCATCTTAAATCATAGTCCTTAAGACTCTATAGAAACAACTTATTCAAAAACTTTTCATTGGATGCAGAGTCCAAAAATGCTTTGTGAAATGCTTGAAGGTGTTGTCATATACCGTATTTACCATCATTTAATGTAATATTAGGTGCCACCAATATTGTAGGTAAGGGATAAGATGAAATATCTAGGGCCAATAAGTCATGTAGTAAGGATTGAGAAATAATGGAATGGTTTGTTGTAGAATAACATTTTTCCAATCATAAAACCTTAGCTTTAATATCAAGGATCATTTATATGAGGGACTGAGCATCAAGAATAGAAAATTATGTAGCAATAGATAATGTCACATGAGTATCCATCCTAAGAGGCACAAAATTATGTTTTATAGAGATAACTATATAGATATGAGCAAAACCTTGTGTTTCCCCCACACTATGAGTGGGCATCACATGTGTAACCATAGGGATAGTAGTAGTAGTAGGAGTAATGGTCTAAGCACCTATTACATGATTTGTACCTATAAAAGGTAAATTATTGTCATTGAATGGTCAATGTTTTTCCTCAAATATGGCAACCTATTTCATCTCTAGTTACGTGTAACAATGCATCAAGCATGTATGACTTTATTTTAAGATATTAAGTTAATTATTTTTTATCTACATCATTGAATAGATAATGCAAAGCAAGATCATCATTTCCTTTAGTAACATTTGTATCAATTATACTTTCCATTATAATGATTTGACAAGCAAGAAACTAGAAATCATATGTGAAACCTTAATGCATAAATATAAAACCCTGAGAAGGATGGATGAAAACCTAAGGAAAGAACTAGGGTTTGTCATTTTAAAATGAGGGTTGGGTTCACTAGAATATTTTAACTTATTTTAGATTTAGTGATATACACAAGCTAAAACTTGAGACTATATATTGTATAATATATGACAAAAATTACACAAATTTAAATGTAAAAAGTAGATTGATACCAAATTTATTGTTTATAGAAATGAAAAGAGGATAGGGTCCTTAGTAGTTTGTTCACTATTATTTTTTGATCCCTTTGTATGTATAGTCACCTAAAACTTTATGCAATGGTTGTATGGTCACTTGTCTCATGAAAAAAAAGTGAAAAAACTTGTTAAGATGTTTTTAATAGGGCATAGGTACCGATGGTGGCCAGATCCATCTACTTTCTACTAGATCAATATTTGTGTAAAATGTCAGTCTATTCTACCATAGATTGTTATACCTTCTTGTCAATATGTTTTATGTGTAGTTTTATATTTTTAGACCTATGTGTGGAATTAGATTTTCCTTCCTTCACCTTGAACCTAGCTTCACTTTCAACACTTTACTTGGCCTATAAAAGGGGGTTAGAAAGATGGGTTGGATATCCATAGCCACAACTTACTAAGTGGTTGAGTGTTTAATATGTTCTGATAATATAAATAGGACTCAAACCACATGTATATCTATCACATGTGTGTATGTGTACACAATAATGATTTTCTAGAATTTATGCAACCTTTTTAGATTTTCACACTTGACGATATGAAATTTTGATATTTATTCAAGAGTTCAGACTTGGATTAAGGACTAATTCTTTGAGGGGTTTTCAAATGTGAATGCTTTATAATAGTGCCTCAAGGATTGGAAAATATATCTCTTAATGTGAAATTAGTTTTCCAAGTGAGATCTAGATAGGAATATCCTTAGGATTAATGTGTTTATAGTTATGACTCTTTATTAATTACTCTATATAACCGACATGTGAAACATGTGGTACAACCCAACGAAATGGTTTGAATTCAAAAAATATTCATTTGGAGAACTTTATATACTTTTGAAAAAATTAGATAGTACCAGTAACTAATATCTTCTAAATTATGTCATCATTATCCAAGATGGAATAAATAGTGATATGGAGAATGGCAATAATCTACTTAAGATAGTAGAACAATTAGGCATAAACTAGGAAGATCATGTATATGATTGACAAAAAATTGGGAAAGCTAATATCATAAATAGATTAAATGGCTAGGAAATAATGTGAGTGAGATTCAATTGTGTATGCACAAGTCATGTATGTTAAGGATAGGGCAAAATTGACATTGTCAAGTGTCTAATACCAAACTTATGTGTCCACAAGTTGTTTTATAGAATAATAGTATCATCAAGATAATGGTTATATATGATAGAGTTGTGTAAATACTAAAATATAATTTATATAGTACCTCAATCTTTTACGCTTAGAAAATACCTATCATGGATGTACCTTTTAGTTCTATACCTACCTATTATCAAAAGTCTCACATTCACTATCTATTTATGCCTAATTACTTATCTCTTAGTCAAACCATTCTTATTTTGATGACCACACCTTCTATACTATGTAAAAAGCTATAAACCTTATTATTAACCTTCACTGCCAGTTTTGGACCTGTACTTATTTTCTATCTCCTTGGACACTTACATCCTAGGTAGAGATATACACTTTAATAAATTTGTAAAATAAATGTATCCAAAAGATTAACCTAAGTGATTTATTATGAGATATTTCTAAAAAAATATTGGTATATATACAAGATCAACCCTTATTCTTTCCTCACCTGGAAATCACATACAACACATAAGGTAATATACCAATAAGCACTCAATCAAGAATTTAAATGAGAAAACTTCTCCTATTTATCCCTATTTCCATATCAGTCATAGGAATAATATTTCCACATGTTTGAAGCATTCAAATAGTAACCCATGAACCATATTTTCTAGGTTACAAGCTAGGTCACTACATGTATTTGCTTATCACACATTGCATCCTTGTACACATACAAGCCAACACGTGGGGGAGAACTACATAAGTCTAAGGAACTCTTTGGATTTTTGGATTTGTATGCCATGTTCATTGACAAAGGGGTCTTTGGGGTAGCTCAACATTGTGAGCCCACTAACCCATTTTTCCCATACTCACTCGAAGGGTGAAGAGATAAGGTTTGATCATTTGACAAAGAGTAAAACCATCTACGTATGAACTAACTACATTAGAAGAAAGGTGATATAAAACCTAGAAGGCTCTAGTTGGTTGCATCCATATCTCGTCAGTATTCCATATAAGACACCTATGATAGGGTTAGACAACTATAGTAAAATAACTGTTTGGATCTAATGCAAGTGTATGAGGCCAAAAAAATAATATTCCATAATATGATGATTGTTTCAAGATCATATTCTAGTACATGTCTACCCTACTCCTATCCATACCTACATGCACATAGTAAACCAAGTATCATTTATTTCCAACTCATTGCAATATATATCAATAGTTGTACTTTCTTATTTTTAGAAATCATAATTATATAAACTAAGAATACTATTTGTTTGAGTTTTCTATTAATTTCCCTGCTTATTAGGTTAGTTTTCCACCTTTGTGTAAAATCTAATCTAATCCCCTTAACCCTAGATAACCTTGTTTATCTAAATTTAGGGTTAAATAAGTTGTTAGATGATAAATAATGTCATTAAGATAATTAGTATATATAATAGACAAATGATAGAGTTGTTAGATGAGCAATAATGTCACTAAGATAATGCTTGCATATGATAGAGCAATGCTAGTACTATTGTTATTTAGATAATACTTGCATATGATAGAGAAATGATATAAGTTATTAGATGAACAATATCATCATTGAGTAATGCTTACATTTGATAGATCAAAGATAGTGATGTTAGACAAAATAATAGGAAATGTGAAATACCTTAGGGAAAATGAATTGTGCATTATAATTAGTAAACTGTTAAAATTCCCTAGAGTAAATGAAATTAGAATTGTAGTTAGTAAATTGTTGAAATACTATAGAGTAAATGAGTGGGATGAAATTGTTAGTTAGTAAAAATAGCATATAAAATAATGTTAAGCTATAAATGTTAGATAGAAACATTAACATATGAGATAGTATTAATGCTAGAAATGTTAGATAGAGACATTATAGAAATTGATAAATTTATAGTGCTATAAATGTTAGATAGTGACATTTAGCCATTGAGATATTGATAATACTAGAAATTCTAGATGGTGACATTTAACAACCAAAATATTGATAATGCTAGAAATGTTAGACAGAGACCTTAACAACTAAGATATTGATAATGATATAAATGTTAGGTAGAAACATTAGAAACTAAGATATTTATAGTGTTAATAAATGTTAGATAATGACATTTAGTAATTGATAAATTTACAAAGATAAAAATGTTAGATAGAGACATTTAGCAAAGGAGATGTTCATAATGTTAGAGATGTTAAATAGTGACATTTAAAATAAGATAATTATATGCTAGATTTGTTGCATACAACAATAGTAGATGAGATAATGGTTATGCATCACTTAGAAAGTGGACCAAATGACTTTGATAGTTTCATGTATGAGTAATTTGGGAAAGCATCCTATTTAATAAAAAAAATGGGGTTTACCCAATTTGTCATCTCGTTACTATGACGTCGATTAGGTCACTAGTTCAGATGTTGAGCTATTAAATCCCTAGATATATGAAGGGAAGAGAAATGCAATTGTGTGAGAATATTATGTCATATGGACATGCACTCGCTCTCAAATGGTCACACACACAAGAACACTACTAAGACTTGAAACACAACACAGTCTTTATTGATATTCAACACACTATTATAGATATTTTCTTACACACTCACACACTCACTTGCCTTTATAAGTTTATTACATTATATGAAGAAGATTGTATCCCACCCACATAGTCCCTCCTAGATTGGATACATTTTCATTCCTCTCTAGTTTTAGAACTCAGTTTCTAAAGTCTTTCTTCTCAAACTAGAGCCAACTCTCACTCTTGTGCCTTTAATCTTATTCTTCTTCCCATTTTTAATCTTCCTTTGACTTCTTTAGCATCTTGGATTGCCTCTTCACCTTCAATCATATCTTTGAAATGCTCAAGAATTAATGATTCATCATTATTCTCTGTCACTTTTGTTTTGCTTTCCACATGGGTGAAACCATTGCTTTATGCAATCTGGTAGTTTTGAAACCACCATGACAATTAAAAATTCACCACTTTATTTAGACTAGTGGTTAAAACCATTTAAGCTTACAAAATTGCTACAATGGTTTTACCACTATGCAAATTCTACCAACTTCTGGAGGCCATATATCTTACAAACTTGAAACAATAATTTTTTTAATTCACATAACTTTTCAAGGGGAACCTAGTTATGCAATCACATTTAGGTTTAGGGGTGTCCTTGATGCCATTTATTTTAGCCATTCAATGGACACAACTACTTCTTATATTGTATTGATGGTTGAGAAACTCACCCAAATCACTTGGAACCATGTAACTTCTTGAAATTGGTCCTTCTCTGATGTACTTGATGTCATTAAAGTGTTGGATTACTGATACTTCATATTGGATCATCTTCGGCATGTCAAAACAACTAAATTAATAAGACAATGCAATCACATAACTGTTGTTTTTTTTATGTAAGATTGTGTGTACCCTTGGATGCTCTTGCATCACTTGCCTAAGGACCTAATAATAATTGAGGGATAACATAGGCCTTCTAATCAATTTCCCAATTTTTGTGGTTTCTGATGATTTTTTGGTGTTGTGGAGAAGAAGATCATTTTTTGAGAGACCTACCTAAAATTTGGGAAAAGTGATCAAATCAAATTTCATCGATGCAATATTTGTCAAAACTGTTACTTGACATTGTCGAAAGAGTGCAATGGAAAAATACCCTTTTTCACTCTATTTTTTTGGGGGTTTTATTTGTCTCACCATATGGACCTGTCATCCACTACCCATTTCTGATGGTTATCTCTAAAATCAGGGCAACTAAAATATTCTTATGAATCTCCTTTATCATTATGCAAGTAGGCATTCTACAACAACAGTGTAATGTAGTGAGCTATTCACAATTATGTTTAACCTTAAATTTAATACCCATTTCACTATCATAATGTAATTTCAATCTTATATTTCATATTCATTTGACCATCACTTAGACGTTTCCTCTTTTTTCTTGGAGAAGTCAATCAAAAAAATATAATATAATGATCATATGGTAGAGTTTGGAACCTATTTTTTTCTAAAAACATTTTTTTTAACTTAACATGATATTGTAGTTAGATTGATAACATTTATCCGCAGTTAATTGAAAATTGATAAAGATGATATTTAAACTTTTTTATCAATATAAAAATCAAAAATAAAAAATTTAAGATTGATATCTCTTAACATATTTTAAATAAATTTAATATATAATTAATTCTAATATATTCTTTATTATTAACTATATCTATTCAC
The DNA here is from genome assembly GCA_037957365.1 of Torreya grandis. Taxonomy (NCBI): domain Eukaryota; kingdom Viridiplantae; phylum Streptophyta; class Pinopsida; order Cupressales; family Taxaceae; genus Torreya; species Torreya grandis. The sequence continues at coordinate 998,021 of JARHVA010001337.1, read as the reverse complement.
TTTTTAATTTAATTAAATATAATTAAACTTAATTAAAATTTATATAAATAAATATATTGCATGTTAATACAAAACCACTTTCACATACTACATATCACTAAACGTATTTAGTTTCAAAGTTAATCTTTATCTTTATGGTATGGATTTGCATTTATAAATGATTAGAGCTCACTCCATTACAAGTTTGTTTTGAAGAAGTAATTATCAAGATGTGTGGGAAAGGGTCGTCAAATTTTACATATTTGTCTTTTAGTTAAAAGAATATATATAAGATGAGAGATTTTTTTTTTAAAAGTATTGAATAAGTATTTTATGATTGTAGTAAGAGAGTGTAATGTAGTGAGTTGTTTATAATTATGTTCAATTTTTAATTTCATATTTATTTGATTGTTATATAAAGATTTCAACTTTAAATTTGATTTTATTACTTTAAAAATAAAAAATAAAAATTTGGAGAAGTGAATTAAAAAATCATAATATCTTGATTGTAGAGTGGAATTTGGATTAATTTTTTTCCTTAATTTTTTTTGAGTTCGACATAATAATATAACTAAATTAACACTATTTGTCATCAATCAATAAAAATTTGATAGAAAATATGATAAATTTATTAATCAATATAATATATAAAAATCTAAAATAAAAAATTTGTTATTGTGTATGTGAGTCTTAAGAGGGAACATTCATATGGAATCACTGAATTACATAGAATGTCAACATCTCAGTGCATATTTTGGAAATAAATATATAGCGGATTACAGTGATGAGTAGGCATACATCAAATCAATCAAATCCTTTAGCTAAGCAGTCATGAGTAAAGAGCATCTACGTTGTCAAAATCACCAAGAACACAACCCTGATGGATAAATACAAATGACCATCATCCTCGCCAATCAAACTACATTAAAATTGATATCTCATTTAACATATTTAAAATATTTATTTTAGTTTAAATTGACTCGGAGAGAAACCCTTGGAAAGTAAGATCTTCATTGAAGTTGAATGAAGTCGCAAGCAACTCTCACCGTGCACGCCAAACAAACACCAAATGCGACGGACCATTTTGGCCGTCAATCATACCGAGACCATCCACGTGGCGGTCCCGATTGCTTTTGACCGCCGCCGTTAAAAACACGCAACCCCGTCCAGATTCCACCCCGCCGCCGCCTGCCGCTTCTCTGCATCGCCAAAGAAGGAAAGAAAGTTAGACTACTAATTTTCCCGTCAAAATTAACACCACCTGCGACGGTCTCAACTATCAAAGTCGAAAAACTTTCTTCAAAATCGGGCAAAACCGACCCACATCATTTGCATTCGATGATCCTTCCTCAATAATCGGTCGGTATTTGTTTATTTAAATCAAAAGGTCGGCTCGCGAATTGTGTGACATCTTTTCCTGCGATTCCGTCAATGTCTTTTTCGTGTGCGGTAATCATTAACATCGTATTCTCTGTTTATAAATAATAGCAGAAAGCCCTTCATTTTCATCTCAGACTTAGGCGCTGTCGTTCCAGTTTTGATTCGGTCGTTCTTTCTTTCTGTCAAGGATTCTGTGGGGGTTAACAATGGCGGAATATGCAAACTTCCAGGCGAGGCAGAGTCCCGTTGTGCACAGCCAGGTGATGAGAATCAGGGAGGAGGAAGAGAACATCGGGCATTATATAGCAGAGACTAAAACAAAGCCTAAACACTGCGCCGCTCGGGTGAAGGATGTTTTCGTTAGTAATTCAAAGCCGGCAATTCCCTCGCCCCTCGGTAGAAGGGAGAGGGTTAGGGTTTTGTCTGTAAATACATAGTTTGTATCATGACTTCGTTATGCTAAATACAGATTTTTCAGTCAATTTGAGATGTTAATTTAATATGTAAAATTCACGTTTATAAATAATATCGTATCAAACATTTGATTCTTTAGAGTCCATATAATTACCATTCTTTTTTTTTTTTTTTTTAAATTTATTTTATATATATATATATATATATTTTTGGAAAGTTATGTTATAATTTTTAATGCTTAATATTTGGAATATCTTTGTGAGTTTTTATTAGAAGAAATAAATCGTAAGTGGAATAACAAGGCCTAACACCTCTTAAAAATAGAAAGAAATCCGTTGTTACAAAAAGTTTTTAAAATGAAAATTAATTATTAAAAAAAGGTTTCTAAAAAATGAAAAAAGAAAAAAAGAATCGAGAAAAAAAGAAATTTGTTTTTGAGTAAATGTATTGAATGAGGATATTATTATTAATTGTTATGTTTAAATTATCACTCTTGACATCTATAATCTAAAATTTAAAAAATATTAAAACCTAATTAATCAAATTGAAAATCATTTTTAGTTTAAAATAGAAATTACAAATCCAAAAATAAACACAAAAAATCTACAGATAAAATGTATTTATCTTACTCTACAAATTCTAAACATGTACGTATTTTTCTACTCCCTAGACACTAGTGTTCGGGATAGACAACTACATCAACGTATGTGCCCTGCTTTGACGTAAGTGCCTAGTGCCCAAAAGTCATCTAATTTACAAATAAGACATATCCTAATGGGCAACTTAAATACTTTAATGCAAGTTATCCCTTGATAGAATTGGTATAAATACAAGATCGGTCCTCGTTCATTAACAACTTAGCACAAACCAAAAGAGACCATGACAACTTATCAAAAGCATTCTATCCAGTGTTCAATTGAGCAAAGCTTCTCTATTTTCTCATATTCTTAGATCAGTCATAGGGACAACACATCTATAGATCTAAAGTACTTAAGGAGTAGCCCAAGTCCTTGATTTACCAAGTTACAAGTTAGGTCATTATTGTACTTACTTTCCACATATTGCATGATTCACACACAAGCCAACATGTAGGGGAGAACTACATCAGTCGGAGGCCCTCTTCAGAGGATTCTTATGTATGCAACGCTTATTAAAAATGGGGTCTTTGGGGTCAACTCAACATTATATGCCTACTAACCCATTTTTTCCAAAGTCACCATGAAGATGAAGAACTCGGGTTTTGTAATTTCATGAGGAGCAATAGTTCATAACCTAGATCTGAATACACCATGGTGAAGGCGAAGCCAAATCTAGAAGCATCTAGGCGGTCGCATAATTTCAGTAGGTATTTCGTACATGACACCTACATCGAACTTAGAGAGTGGCATCGACGCAACCATCCCAAATTGACACAAGTGTCCACAACTCTAAAGGTCAAATTCTAGAATCATTTTCTATTATGTTTCCTATCTGTTCTAGATCTCTAATTGTGTTAGCATCAAAACCAACTAAGTACATCACTTATTTGTGATTTTCATATCTAGCATAGATTTACTTTATATATTTAAAATATTCTTAGTTTTATAAATTCAACTTATGTTATATTTGAGTTTAGTACCTAATTGACCTATTGTAGATCTAATTATCACCCTCGTGCATTGTCATTTCTATATATCCCTTTTAAAATCAATCTAGGTTAACTCCAAGTACTTAGATTTATTTTTTAGTGTTAAACATTATTCCTATTTTTATGCTTTAGTAAGGTCTCTTGGAGTGGATGGAATTGTTTTACCCTAATTTGGTTTTAGAAATCTTAATAGGATAGAAACTAGTATAATCGTTCAAATTTATAAATATGTAATTCAGTTATTTATCTAAATGTAAAATATTGAAACTAATTATAATGATTTGACAAGTGGCATATGTTAAATGTAGTGATTACAAAAAACCAATGGATATTAAATTTTATGGTTGACTATTTTATTGTGACTATATTCTGAGTATGAGAAATAGACTGAAGCATGTATGTGGTTTCTCTGATATAGGGACTGTGTTTCTATCTATGTAGGGTTGGTTCTGTCAAATTTAGATTAGTATCAATCATTGACATTGACCTACATGGGTCAGTAGTGATGTGTACTAAAATATGGGTTAGTGTCAATATAGTCACCTTCACCTATCTCTAAAAGTTCTATACATATGATTTTAAACATTGATGATCTATGAAACAGTGCTTGTAAGGGATAAAAACTTGCATAAAACTCATAAAGTGTAATGGACTAAGTTGACCTCAATAAAACCCCATTTGATGATTGATCGTTGCTTATGTATCTAATACTTTGACGAAAGAAATCAAGCCACATGACATTATCCCACCTAGTATGATTTTGCAATTGTGCTCATTCGTTATATGAATGTAACTTATGATTTGACTTTGATCATTGATAATGATTTCTTTGAATTGGCTTTACCATGATTTATACTTGGCTTGTAACTACTACTAGTGATTGATTTTAATTTTAGCAAGAATAGTAAAAAATTTCTCAATGTGTTGTAGTGTATAGATGTATGTACTAGATAAGTGCAAAACACCCTATCAAGTGAGGCCTTGATTTGTATATATATGATTCCAATTGGGTAATTTTTCACAACACTAACATTCTAGGAAGATGGGTTGACCCTAAAGATATATTTGATTTTAAAAAGTAGTCTTTATTGGAAGAGGGTCAATACTAACAGGGGTGGGTCATTATCGATGGGCAATATTGACCCACCCTTATGGTAGTGATTTGTGCATAGTCAGACTGAAATAAGGATATGGAGATGTTTGTAAAAGATAATAAATTAGCTTGAAACAAATAATGAAATTCATGTAGGTGTGTAACAATAGAAAAAAAGATCAAAGTCATAAGGTAATATGTAGGTATGAGATAATGACAAGTTAAGACTATATTTATGTACAAAATTCATCAGTGGTATATGTGTGTCAATCTTATCAATGTTAAGATAATGGTCTTCATGTGAAATTTGTTTAAACATCTCTATGAAATCATTGTTTGGTATGTATGTCAAACTTGTCAATGTCAAGATAATGGCTTTTGTGTGAAATCTACTTAAACATATATATGAGATCACTATTTGATATTTGTGAAATATGCAAACTCCCAGTTGAGGCAAAGTCTTATTATACACAATGAAATGATGAGAATTAGGGATGAGGAAGAGCATATTGGGCATTATATAGCATAGACTAAAACAAAGCCTAAACACAATGTCACTCAAGTGAAGGATGTTTTCCTTAGTAATTTGGAGCTGACAATTTCCTCACCCCTTGATAAAAGAGAGAGAGTAAGAGCTTTATCTGTGAATACATAGTTTACGAGTTCGTTTTGCTAAATATACATTTTCAATGAATTTGAAATGTTACTTTAATAGGTAAAATTCACATTTATAGATATTATTCATTTTTTAAAAAATTTATGAAAAAACAAAATGTCCATATCTTTAAATGAAATATATCTCACTCTGCAATTTGAACGTTTTATTTTCTTACCTAAAAATGGTTTATGGAACATAAGTTGAAACATAAATTTTGACACAATTTTATTCCAAAATCCTTAACAATTCAAACCCCTTACAATCAAACAAAAACTTTGAATATATTAGAAACCCCACGCAGACATTAGTACCGTACTCAAAATTAAAAAATCATGATATTAGAATATATATTTAACAAGGCGGATAAGGGGATGATGGTCTTCAAACCAGAACCTCTCCATTCATGACAAAATATTACACGATAGATTATATGAAATAATGGTCTAATGTATCATAAAATGTTATAATATTTCTTTTATTGTGCCTTATGATAACGTGCATAATATATATTTTGTATTAAATACGATGAATAAGTCAATTATAATAATCCAATTCAATATAACAACTTTAATATAAATAAATGGATTATATATAAATTAATATAGATATTTTAAATATAATTATCTCAAAAATATTAAGAGATGTTAATTTTAATGATTTTAGTTTGGATTTTTCACAAATTACAATTATTTATTATAGTATTATCTTTTTTACAAAAAAATTATTGGATGGTGATAAATTGTGTCAATCTAATTACACTAATGTACTAAGCTTAAAATATTTTTTCTGAAAAAATAAGGGGCTCTAAATTCCACTGTATGGCCAAGATATTATGATTTTTCGATTGAATTCTTAAAAAAAAAGTAAAAGATTATAAGTGACGATCAAATGGACATTAAATTTAAGATTGAAATTAAAAGTGAACACACTCACTACATTGCGACCCACTACCACCCCTGGATGCCTTTGTAGAATGCTTCTCGATATAATAATTTATTGATTTTTTAATTTAGTAAAATAATAAATACAATATAGAAATAACATCTAATTGATTAATTTTAAAATTAGAGAGAGATGACATACAAGATTTAGACGCATTTATTCTATTGTGAGATTTGGTGAGAATCATGCGGATTTGACACTAGAAATGTGCATCTAGAAATCAGAGTGACCTCACTTATAAATTTAATGATGAACAAAGATGGCTGTCAAAAGCATTAATCTTGTTCATGATGATTTTTAGTGTTATATCTAATCATGAAAATTTCAAAAGTATTAATGACACTCCTAACAAATCATGTACAATCCACAAACAATTTGATGATTTTGTTCATTAGAGCTTGCTCTTCAATAACCTCACTCATTTTATACATTGCAACTCCGATCACTTGTAAAATTGATTTCTTTTCCTTGCCCTAGATTACTACAATAACTAAAAGCTTAAAGAAAACAACATGTCTTTTTGGGGCTCTAGTGAACCAGATAATAACAAAACTACCATGCATATATTTTTGAGTGTAATTTTTGGTGAAAAAAATCTAGCTAAAACAACATTTTATGAATACTTAAAAGAAAATTAAAAAAAACATTTTGATTTTGAATGTCCCTATCTATAAGAGTGAAATTTGTGTAAAATTTTTAGAGTCTAGATGAATATAATGAGTGAAATGTATGCCCCCTTTTTGAAATTTGGGATGAACTTGTGGAACATATATATCAAGAGCAAGGAATTACATGCATTGTGTATAAGATAAGATATAAAATAAATAATTTGTAACATAAAAATATATTATAAACATGTATGTAATAAATAAATTGCCCTATGCAGGCCTATGATATTGTCAACATAAGTGCATGAATAATGTGCCTCACATAGGTAAAATTTAAGTAGTCTATGACTAAAGAGATGCCCCATTTGGGTATAAGATGTAGCAACGAAAAACACAAGTATGTTTTTCTACCCCTAATAGATGCATGATCAGAATCATGCCAACATATGCAAGTAATAAAATAATTGTGCATGATATATATCTTGACACCATAAAACACACTAATAACTGAGAATAAGTATTTTATGAAAAACATTCTCAAAAATTTATATGGCCAAATCTTTTTCCACTTGAGCTTGTTACAAATCCACTTTAGAATCTTTCTTTCATCAAATGTGTTAATGTAGTCACATAATTTTGTTACAGGGCTATTGTTTGCTATGTTATTAGTATGTTTTTATGTCTATGAATTATTGGTTTAGATTAGACTTTTATTGATATGTTTTACTTTGTGTTGGGCCTTGTATTACTTTCCCTTACCTTAAAATTCCCTACAATTTTTTTTCACTTTAAGTTGATTTTAACACCACCGTTCAATCTAGAATGCTTGAAAACATATAGATCAATTATTTTTTACCCTAATATGATCCAAAATTCTCCTAAAATGTCTTCAACATATTTTTAGGATTTCTCTATAGTATCAGACAAATATGATACTAGTCTAACTAGTATCAAACTCATACAATAATAGTCATATATATTTTTGGTTTTATTGTCCTCCTTTCCTAGTTGTCATGTTTTATTGTGCCCAGATTTTTGGTTTGCATGTTTTCATAACATCAATTTGCATACTAATAAAATATTAATTTGAATTTTTTAGAAGTCTATTTATACATTTAATCATCCTAAGGCATTTAAGGGGAGTTATTTCACCTAGTATATTACATCTAAGGATTTACATAGTCTTTAATTTTCACTGCATCGCTATCAGTCATGTCTTTGATATTTGAAATTTGGCACCTGTTTTACCCTAACCTAGTTTTAGAAACCTTTATAGGATAAAAATAGTATGCAATTAGATTGATAGATATGGAATTCAATTATACAGCTGAATGTGAAATATTAAAACTGATTGCAGTGATTTGAAAAATGGCATATGCTAAATATAGTAATTACAAGGAATAAGTACTTGGATGTTTTGACTAACTTTATAACTTTGACTATATTCTGATAATGGATAATGGATTAAAACAGGACTATGATTCATCTAGATTTGAAACTATTTTTCTATCTGTACAAGGTGGGTTTTATTATTTTTGGTTCAGTATTAATTTTTTATACTAACCTGTAGTGGTCGGTAGTGACTGTTTAAAAAATAGGTTTTGTGATCATATGGTCACCTTCATTTGTATATGAATGCTCTGTATGTGTGATATCATACCCTAATGATGGACATAACTCTAGAAATCAAAATAACTCTCCTTGAAACCTTAGGTGTGCTTGTGAGGGCTATAAACTTGTAAAATTTAGGAAAGTGTAATGGGTTAAGTTGACTCCAATCACCCAAGTTGATGATTAATTTTTACCTACATACCTGATACTCCAAGGAAGGGAAGCAAGTCACACAGTTCTTCCACCTACTGTGATATTGTGATTGCACTCCTTCACTATATGAATGTAGATAATGATTTAGATTTGATACTTAAAAATTATTTCTTTAACTTGGTTTTAACAAGCTTCAGAATTGGCTTGTGACTGATCGTGTTGACTGATTCTTAATTTGGGAAGAATATGGAAGATCTATTAGATGTATAGTAGTGTATATATGTGTACCAAATGAGTACCATGTTCCCTATCAAGTGAGGCCTTGATGTGTGTGTGTGTGTGTGTGTGTGTGTGTGTGTGTGTGTGTGTGTGTGTGTGTGTGTGTGTGTGTGTGTGTGTGTGTTTAATTGGGTAATATCTCACATAACCAACACAATAATTATATTGGCCAACTCTAAGGAAATGTTTGATTTTAAAATTTAGTTTTTTTGGAGAGGGTCAATAACTTCATGCATAGGTTAGTATTGACTTCAAATACTCACCTAATCTAATGTTACTAACCTATGCATATGAATATTAAATTGAACATCTAGGCATATCTATGTTGGATAGTGTGTTGGTTTTAAATAGACAATGAGATTCATATAGGTATGTAACATTAGAACATAAATTCAAACTCATAGGTTAGTATGTATATGTATGATAATGGTGGATTATAACCATAATTTTGTGTGCAATTCATATGAAAGTCAATGTGGTGAATGTGTGTCAATATTTACATTATCAAGTACTTAATGTCATATTTTATTATCTAAAAATTCCCCCTTTTATTCTAATAATGGAATGTTTAGAGTAAAACTCCCCCTTTTATTTTCTTTTGTAAGAAACTCTAATTATGCAAGTCACTCAATATAAAATTAGAAACAAACATATAGTAAACAATGTCCATAGATTTAATTTACAATATGAACATGAAATTTTAAAATTAAAGAGCAAGGAAGGAGAACACATGTGTGATGGTGAAAATCATATTGCCCTTGAAACTTGTTGGAAATGATGCTTCTTTATTGAAACATTGGACAAAGGGGATTTTTATTGAAGCACTTAGAGATTGGATCCTCTTGATCAACCATGGATAAATTGAGGGTAATTAAAACCCAATTTTGGGTAACTACGCAATCCTTTGGTTAGGAAGACAACATTCCTGAACCCTCATAAATGTGGGGAGAACTACGTGATGTACTAACCCAAATAAATACTTAGATATGATAAATAATGGCATTCATGTGATGGGTTCACTAGAAGTAATTCCATGGATGTTGAGTGTCATTGAACATCAACATACATTACCCATAAAAACATTAATCAATTTCTACAAATAGAATTATAGATTTAAGGTTGCTCACTACTTGGTGTGGATTGAAAAAGTGCTTTACAAATAAATAACTATAATAGTGCTCACTATAAAATGTGTAAATGTGCACAAATCAATATGATGCCCCTTTGGAATTATGCCAATTATTAACTATTATAATATGTATTTGCATGAACCAATATCATGCCTTATGAATACGAAAGCGTGTATATGTGCATGAACTAGTAACATGCCCCCTGAATCTTACCAACTGATATAAAATGTTATGCATATATTTTTTGAACTTGAGAACATGTATCTAAAATGTATGTATATGTGAAAACTTGTAATTTGTGTTCTTTTAAACCATGTACATATGTCCATGCATATACACCTAAACATGTATGAATTTGTACTGAAGTATCTTTAAATTGAGGGTATGTGCCAATATAACATGTACTAATGTGTCAATATCTATCATGTAACTAAACTCATATAATATTTTAACCATTATGAATCTCTAAAATCTAATTTTATATTCATGAAGGCTTATGTCTCTATGACAAGCCCACTATATTCCCCACCTTTTAAGATGAGGGATGTGTATTGTAAGATACTCTTCTAAAAAAATAGTTAATTGTATGATGTCATGTATAAAGATAGAATTGTTTATAATCATGTGAACATGTAGAGAATATGTCATCATAGTAATGTATATGCTAATCAAGCCATGTATTCAACATATATAATGCATGTCATATAAGTGTTATGTCTAGATGTATGTATCCATGAAGAACATAGTAATAACCATCAATGAATTATAATTAAATAATGATATGCAATAAATTACATGAGAGGAATCATGGAACCACTCAATGTTAGCAAGCTCAACAAGTGCAAAAAACTCAATATTTAGTGTAATATATAATGCCAAAGGATGCATACAAGGGACATAAAAATGTTACAAACAAGGGACATAAAAATGTTACAAACAAGGGACATAAAGATGTAAAAAATAAGGGAAATAAATATGTCATAAAAAAATATGGCCAAGAGCCACATGAAAGAGACATAAATATGTATCATCAAACAAGGACAAGAGGAAACACACAATATACAAATAAAAATTAGCCTATCATGAAAGAGTAATAACATTAATGAAGCATAAATAAGAAAAGACTAGTTTACATCATCCATATGTATTAATGTCACATCATAGTATAATATCATATTCATGTAGAACTATGTAATGTATGAGTATCTAAAAAGACACGTGTAAACAATCTAGACAGCTCAACATGGTATAAGTTTATATAAAGATATAACTTGTGAGTGAAATTTGTGGAATAAGATGCCCCCAATATTGACATGGCCAGTATGTAGAGGAAATTCTAATGTATATGTCCATGTGTATGAAAATAATATTCCATTTACCAAACATGTGATAATTAACACATGTAAATAATGTAATCTAGAAACTCATGTCTTTGTTTAGGTCGTGATTTTAATTTTTTGAATATTTGAAATGTTTTTGAATTTTAACAATATTTAATTTTTTTATATTTTTTAAATTGAAATTTGAAAAGTGCTAATCAATGATCCAATCAATGGGAGGGTCATAAGAAGGGCATGTATTGCATAGTGTAAGGGTCACTTGCCATGAGAAAAAGCTACCACTTGTAAGTGTATAAAAATATTATAAAAAAGTTATGTTATATTGTAACTGTCATAATCATTACTCATAAAATATCATATATGATGGCTAACATTAAGAGGCCTAGGACTCTATACGATCCACCATAAATAGGATAATGTCTCATTGATGTTTTTCATTGTGGAACATGCTAAACTATTTGTGGTACTAACCAAGAAGTTGCTATAGGAGATTATGGCCTTTATGAGCCCTGAATAACTCTCTAATATTATGGGCATTGAATATTTGGTTGTCTAGTAGACTCAACTACTCTCCTTTGAACTAGGTGTATAGGAAGATATTGTGTATGTGTAACCACTAACTTTATATGATGATCATGTATGGGTGTATCAACCAATTCTAATGGTTGGGGGGTGGGGGTGTTGAAGGAGAAGATACCAATAGCTATAGAGGGTACTCATATTTTACACTTGTAACTTTGAATAACTTGTTGTAATGTATGTACTTGAGACATTGATGCACTATAGATGGTATAACATGAAGTTTTTGCATCCAATGGTGTCCTAAAAACATGCAAGAGATACCGTTACTATGTACAACTAAGAATGGAGTGGCTAGTATAATGGAGCTCACTAGAAGAGGTAACATCATGTGTTTGAGGGTATTCTATTTATGTTCATATAATCCATTAACTATTCTTGATGTATCTTATATCTTTTTATTTGTATTCAAGGGAGTGAATAAGTGTCATTATAAACAAGTTCTAACTTGACCCATTGTTGATCATGACACTATGTATGGGTTTATCATTAATATAGGATCATATGAATAGTGCATGAAAATATTAATCATCATCAACAATCCCACTACCATCAAATGTGATCATTGAATGATGTGGTGAGGTGCCAATAAGTGTATCAATAATCACATCTATTGGGTGATCATATGCCCTGGGTGGAGGATGCATATTATATTTGAAGTGCCTTATCTCTATTGTCTCATGTTTGGGAAATGTATCACTAACTATTTTTAACTTATGATTTCCATTTTTTGGTGGTATATATTCCTTTGAAGGTGTACTCAACTCAATAGTGTTATCATCAATAAGATCTTAGATTTTATGTCTCAATTTAAAGTATTTATTTGTAGAATGTCTTGTAATTTGATGATAGTCACATAATATGTTGCTATCATAGTTATTTTTGTGTAATCATGCTTGGATCAAACTATTATGGAGGAGGAAGAGTGTTATGGTTTCACCCAAGTAGCTTATGCAACAATATATGAGGAGGTGATGGTAATATGTACAATTTATTCTTTAATAGAGCTATCAATTGTAGTCAATTTTTAGGTTATGATACTACATTAACTATAATCTTTTTTTTTAAATTGTTGTTAGTTGGTTTGACCTTATAGCTTGGCTTGCTTTGAAACTTTGTTGTTGAAATAGTTATAAGCATAGGTTTATACTTGATCTTTTTCAAGGATATGAGCATAACTTATATGTCTCTTACTATGTGTCATAACTCATCAAAGGATTTGAATCTACTGATTATGGTTGATTCATGAAGTGGTACAATAAATATTTTCTTGAATGTCTTATATATTTTTTCCACCATATCATTAGTTATATTAACTAGCATAGTATTCTACCAAAGTACATAATCTTTAATTGGATCATTTGGCCCTTGCTTAATTTTGTAATTTTCTCATAATATAGTTTCATGTTGATTGTGAAATGTTATAGAAACTGATTTACCAAAGGGTTGAATGATATTATTAATTAGTGGGGAAGGGCATAGAACCTTCACAAAGCATATGCATTGAGACTTATCAATAAGAGCTTGGTTAATAATTTATCATTTTATGTGTAATCCAAGCATGCTACATGGAATGATTGAAAGTGTTGTTTTGAATCACCTTTACCTTCATATAATGGAAGATTATGAGCTTAAAAACATGTAGATAAAAGATAAGCCACTATCTCTAAGGATAATGGATTATGAATGAATGCTTGTGAATCCATTGAATTACTAGATCTAGAATCACCTTTGTCTATTTTCAACACCCTAGCATGAATAGATGTAACTATATTCTCAAGGTAAAATGAAATAGTCAAGGTTGATGATGTAATACATGTAGTCATCATATGAGGAGTAAAGTTTACCTATGTAGGAATACGTATGGAAATATGTTGGAAGCCTTTTGTTTCCCACACACCTTGAGTGGATGTCACATATGTTCTTGAAGGTGTAGATGTAGGGATAGTACCAATAGTAGAGTTATAAACACCTGAAGTGGAGGTGATATCTCAAAATGATGGGTTGATATCACATAAGGGGTCATATTATCCCCCATATGTAGTATCTTGAGAATTTTTTTATTCGTCTCTTATAATATATAATATTTCATCAATATGATGTGGATTAAAGTTAAGATATTCAATGAATTATTGGTCATCCATGGTACCAATTTGATCCATAGTAGTTATTTTGTGTAGAATGTACTATATAATTAATAGAGTGAGTGGGAGGAGCAAATGAGGTCATGCATACCTTTTTTCATATGGTGATAACAAGAGGTAGATTAAATTAGATGTTGTAACAATATGATTTGAGGAAGGCTTGAGATTGTTCATTATTAATTTTAGCCTTATTGGTGTTTTTAGATTTGATCCATTTGATAATATGATTATGGTTTAACTATTTTGGGAATTAATGTAAAACCTTAAGTAGATAAAAGAGTTGAGTATATAAATTAGGAATAAAATACTATAGTATCAACAACCATTGATTTGTATAATAATCAATTTATTTGTTTAGCCTATAAATAGAAATGAATTTTAAAGGAGGTACTTACCTATAACATATGACTAAAATAGACAAGTGGTAGGATGGAAAGTAATGCAATGGCATGGCAAAGTGTCATTAGTAGGGAAAAGGTGTCAGAACCCCCTTTAGATGGTAGTGCAGCCCTCTTTGGTAATAACACACTACACTACTAATGGTTTGTACTATGTTATTGACCATATGTAGATAAAATAGTTAAATTTGGGTTAAACTTTCACTCTATTCTTAGAATCCTATGCCATCGTAATCAAGACCTAGATCATCATTTATTCTTCATTTTGATTGATTTCACTATGAAACACTAAGCCTCCATGCTTGTTAGGGTTTTTAACAAACACAAGTGTAATAAGATTAGGATTAATTGGGTAGGATCTATGTGACCTCAATACCCGATGTGATGAGCATTTCCTACACACACCAATACCTCGAAAGGGGATCAATCTCAATGTATTTCTCCCAGTCAAAGTGTTGTTACAAGTGAGAGTGATGCTAATATGCTTGAGTATGAATGCTAATTTGAATTCTTTGAGTGTGAATTTAAACTATAAATATGAATAAAACTAAGATCTAGGATGCCATAGATGGATGTATATATAAATAGGGGTAAACATGGATTAATACCTTAATTTGCACAATTATTTCAGAATTTGTTCGTGAGAATTGTCATATAAAGAGTAAATGAATGAGAATGGTCTTTATATTATATTCTGATGCTTATCAAGACATGAAATGAGTCTAGGTAGACCCTAAGATGCTTCAGGGAATGGAAACATATTTGTTGGGGTGAAAGATGCTGAGGGATAATAACATTTCCCCCTTTGCCTATATTACATTGTGCTATGACCAAAGGGGCCACACTATTGTCTAGGTGGCTAGTATATGTGAGCAAGGGTTTGGGATGGTTATGACATGGCTTAATATGGATTTTGGTATATCTAGACATGGATTGAGTGTGCATATAAGTTGTAAAAGGATCAAAAGAGGCCCTACGATAGGTTTAAGCCTAAGATAAGGATAGGGTGGTCTTAAATGATACTCATTACATTAAATGACATTTTAGATGACTAAATTCCCCCCCCCACCTTTATTTTAAAAATGTATTAAAGTGTAATTACTAGGATAAAGGAAAGAGAGACATACCTGGACATACCTAAGAGGTGAACTTTAGGAATGTGGGTCTGAGTCTGTGAATTGTGCTCTATTGCGTGTCCTAAAAATGAAACATGTAAGAATCAGTCCTTACTTAAAGAAATATCAAAATAAAAGATAAAAAATGAGTAGAGACATGTATGAGAGACTAAAGGAATGAATACACATCAATGGGTATGTGAACTAATGCAAAAACTTGGTGACATCTTGTGTGTGTATATGATGATTAAATGGTGAAAGGATTGGACTAGGTTGATGGATTACCTAATCCCCATGTGTGTTTGGGTCAAGAACTCAAGCTAGACTTGATTCCATCATTGACCACCCCTATTCGGTGGATCATAATCTATGAATAACTTATATTGGACTGATGAGTTATCCAACCCTCTCATGTAGGTGTCTCAAAAACTCAAGTAGGTTATAAATCCATCATTTCCTACCCATGTGTAGTAGATGCATCTAAAATTGAAACTACGTGATGTAAATGAAACTGTGTAAGATGGCTTTGGGCCACATAAAAACTCTAAAATGTAAAAGTAGTTCTGGACCACTTGAGAATGCCAACCACTACAGACATAATGAGACATCAATATGATGTGATCCTGGTGTAAAACTGGTGCATATGGTGTCTAGAGTATATAATGTGGATAATCGCATGGAGTTTTCATTCCATTTGAGAGAACTAGTGTAAAATTAAACATGTGGGAATAATGTGCTACACACTAACCCTAATTCTTATATTTATGTATATGGATTCTGAACTGAGTCATAGTAATCTATATATGTGCATATCTGAAATTAAAATGGGAGTGATCATGTCATGCATGATGCCCCCAATCTAAGCAAACCTATGTAATTCTATGTAAAAATTGAGTATATACTAATCAAATCTGATAATCTATGACTAAAACTATGTAAATATAAGCTGTAACTACTGTACCTTTTTGACAATTCTAAAATCTTCTATTTTTAAGGCTGTTAGACAATAGCATGGTAGGTGTACTATAGTACACTACACTTCTAGTAGTGTACTATTCTATTGTCAAAAAGTGTTGTTTCTAAGATAAACTGAGACTAATCTATATGTGACTATGTTACACTATATTTTCTTGAGGTTAAACTCTACAATTTGTGTCTGCATGCTGAAAATTATGTTCTAAGTGCATTAGGATGGTATGGTCTCTATGAAAAGCCCCTATGAATGCCCACTCATTTGAGGGGAGTTTTTTAAACTCTACAATAATTATCATCAAAATAAAATCTAAGCATTATGTGTGTTAGACTGAAAAATATAAGATATCTATGTGATGAACCAATATGATGTATGTACATGCCATCAAAATGTAAAAGAGTTTAAGCATAAGTTGGTGATGTATGATGTATTTTAGATCTAGCATTCACAAAGTTGTCAAGATAGATATAACAATGTAAGTATGTATATAAACAACACATCTTAATATAATATGAGTAGACTACTTAGGGAGATGGGGTATGATGTCCATCTAGGCACCCAAAGAGGAAGGGGAGATACATGAGGTCCCTCATAACATCATAAACTGGATGTGAAAACAACAAAAAAGAGACAAGTTTCATGGACATGATGTATATATAAAAACATACATACAATAGATGAGGTACTCAAAGTAGGCCAAGGGGCCACAATACAAGGACATGGGCACATGTCACTAAGTTTGAGAAAATGCACACATATAAGGGCATGTTTAAATGTCAACATATGCATAGAGAAATCAAGGTTGGCTTAGATCCACATATAAGGACATATTTAAATGTTCGCATACACAATCAAGAATCACATACAAAGACATTGGCACATGCTCAAAGCATACACACAATGAAAAGAATTAGATTAGAGCCATTTAATAATGGCGCATTCAAATGCCCTAAAGTATGTGTAGAAGCAAAAAGACACAATCAATTCTAAACTAGTAAATCTAGAAATTAAAGTATACATAAAAATGTGGTACAAATCCATATAAGATCAAATATGTACATAAATTGAGTCTATATTAGTAGTAGTCAGTAAAATATTAGTGTAGTATAGGATGATCAAAATCAAGATATAATCAATGTTAAATCTATGATGTGGAGTATAGAAAAATATAACCTAAAAAATTAAAAGTTGTGTGTATGATGCCCCCAATGGGATGATATGTCAATGCTAAATCTATGTATATGTGTATGTGTCCCCTAATGGACTAGTAGTAGCAAATCTAGATCTGGGTAGAGGACCTAAGTCTTGTAATAATCGATGAACACTTGAAAGGAAAAAGTGAAGCATGTGTGCATAATAAAACTAACTACACTAACATAATAGCATATGTAGTACTTGAAAACTAGAAGGAATGTAAACATGGAAATTCATAAGATCTAAAATTTGTATTTTTTCAGCAAATGTTTGAATGTTTTTGTATTTTTGAACATATTATATTTTTTTTTATGTTTTTTGAGTATAAACTATGTGCAAACAACATAAAAATTAAACTATATACAAGGATCAAGATAAGAGAAACTATGTACAAGTAACAAAGAACATACTAATCGATGAGTCTCAAAAGAAATTCACTATCAATGTGACCTATATCAAATAAAGGAAAAATGATCACAAATGGAATGTAAGAAAGTATCATATATCTAGGAATTAGATGTATTGGATAATCTATAGCTTAAGCTGAATGTGAAGCATGGCTATAAATTTTTGGCACTAATTGAATTGGCCTATGAACTATCGGATTCTTGGGGACCCATTTGGTGGAAGAAGTTGTAACTAGAATAAATGCTCTATGTGGAGTGTTGAAAGTATTATCCAAATAACATTCATCAATGAAAAATGAAAGTATATAAATAAAGAAATTAATAAACAATATTACTTATCAAGGTATAAATAAAAAATGAGATAAGAATTTTAAAATGGGAAATCAAATGTATTAGATAAAAACCCATGCAATATTATAAAAAAGATTTTCACTAAAATATCCATAATTATAATTTAGAAGCAAGAGAAAAATGAGAAGAGAGAGAGGAATGAGTTTCTAGTGAGGAAATGAGGAGAGAAAGGCTCTTTTATAGAACTAGAGGAAAAGAATGGGAGTTACAAGGAATCCCATGATTAACTTAGAAGCCTCCTTTACGTGTGTCACTTGTGGCTTAGTCCCTTAGAAAATGAAGGGATATGTGTGCCAAGTGGGGGAAGGGGTTACTTATGCAAGTAAATTCCAAATCCTAAAGGGGAATAAAGAGATGAGTGACACGTCACAAAATTTGAATTTATATGAATTTATAATTCACATCAATAAAAATTCACACACATGAAAAAAAAAAGATAAAATAAATTATCCTGAATAAAAATTTATCCCAACACACCCCCTTAAAATTTATTTAGGGGTTTACAAACAAACAAGAAGGGAGAAAAAAATTACTAACTCTTCCCCTTAATGAGAACTTCCTTCAATCCTAACATATTACAAAAGTTTATAAATTTTTATTTACATAATGGTTTAGTGAAAATATCGGCCATTTGTTCATGAGTATGACAAAAATAGAAGAATTTGATTATCTTCAATAATTTCACATTGAAAGTGATGTTGAATTTTAATGTGCTTAGAACTTGCATGGAAAATTGGATTTTCTACTAAGGCAATGCAACTTTGATTATCACCAAAAATTGGAGTAGCTAAGGATTGAGTTGGCCCAAATATGTAAGAAATATTCAAAGCCAGAGACCTTCTTTGGAAGCATGATTGCAAACTATATACTCAAATTCCATGGAAGATAAGGATACAATAGTCTATTTTTTACTATTCCATGAAATTTAGCTAGAACCCAAAGAAAAACAGTAGCCATTTATGGATCTATGATCTTTAGAATCACTAACCTAATTAGAATCTAAATAACCTACCAAAGAGAAAATTTTATTTGAGGTATACTTGATGCCAAAAGTCAGAGTACCTTTAATATAACGATTTTTTTTAGTAGATTTAAAATGAGTAGCTTAATGTTTAGACATAAAACAAGAAATTGATCTAAAAAAAAAAGTAATATCAAGATAAGTATGAGTAAGATAATTCAAACTGCCAACTGATTGTGTATAGAGAGTTGGATCATCATTTTCAATTTTCATGTCAGTATGCAATTTTACACCAAGTTCAAAAGGGGTAGTAACAAATTTTTAATCTAACATATTAAACCTAGATAACAATTCATATGAAAATTTAGATTGAGAAATAGAAATTCTATCATTTTCTTTTTCAAAATTAAATGCCTAAAAAATTATGTAATAGACCCAAATCGGTCATTTCAAAAATATTATTCAAAGCATTTTTAGTCTAAGAAACCATGGAACAATTACTACCAGTTATGATTAAGTCATTAACATACAAAAAAATGATAATTATGCCATTTAAAGTGTTTTTGAAAAAAAATATTAGGATCATTAGAACTACGAGTAAAGCTTTGAGTTATAAAAAATGGATAGATTTTAGAGTACCATTCTCTAGGAAATTGTTTCAAACCATAAATAACTTTGTTTAACTTGCAAACAAGATTTTCATTGGAGTTTTTAATAAAAATAGGGGGTTGAAACATGTAAATTTCTTCATACAAGTCATCATTTAAGAACGCACTCTTACATCTATTTTATAAATAGGCCAATGCATGTGAGCATCTAAAACTAAAATAACTTTAATTTTGGGCATCTTAGCAACATGTACAAAATTTTTATTATAGTCAATTTCTTCAATTTTAAAAAAATCTATTGAAACTAATCTAGTTTTATATTTTTCAATTTGATTATCAGAATTGAACTTAATTTTAAACAACCATTTACAACTTACCAAATGATGTCCTTTAGGGAGAGGGACTAAGTCCCAATTGTTATTGGAAATCAAAGAGTTGTATTCATCATGCATTGATTTTTTCCATTGAGGGTGACTTTGAGCTTGCTTTAGTGTTGTAGGATCATTATTATTCATAAGTTTTGACATCAAAGCATAATTACAAATTTTTATCCTAGTTCTATGAGTATCATTAAGATTTACATCAATTCTATAAGCTTCTAGAGTAGTCTTGGCCCACTTAGGCATATCTATGGGTGGAGCAAGACTAGAAAAATGATATGAAAATTTAGGAACAACATCATTATGATCATCACTTGATTCAAAAGGAAAAGAAGAAAAAATTATATCAAGATAATTTGAAGTGGAAGAACAATCAAGTACACCATTTTTAACAATTCTAACATCCCCTTTAATCTTGATTTTGTTTGTTTGAAGATCATACACCTTATAAGATTTAGATGATTCATCATAATAAAAAAAAGATAAAAGTATATGCTTTATAAAAAAAAGATAAAAGTATATGCTTTATAATCTAACTTATTACATTTTTATGTGGGAATATAAACAAATGCATTACAACCAAAAACATTTAAATGCTTTAAATTTAAGTTTTCTACCACTTCAAGCTTATTCAAGGGTAGTATTTAAAATAAATTTAATGGGAGTCCTATTAATCAGATAGACAACATAATACATAGCTTCAAATCAAAATTTATAATGTATATTTTTAGCATGCAATAGACACCTAGATATTTCAAGCATAGTTTTATGTTTACATTCAACAACACCATTTTGCTTAGGTGTATAAGAAATAGTTTTCTCATGTTTACTATCATCCTATTTACAGTATGCAAGAAAATCATTTTAAACATATTCAGTTCTATTATTAGTTTGTAATATGCATAAAGAATAATAAAATTATTTTTTAACAAAGACATGAAACTCAATAAAAGTGTCTAAAAATTGATCTTTAGTTTTCAAGAAATAAAACCAAACCCACCTAGTGTAATCATTAACAAAATTTAAAGCATACTTTGCACCATTAATAGAAGGAGTTTACATAGGGTCTATGAATTAAATAAATCTTTTCATTGGCATGTCAAGATTGATTCTTAGGAAAAAATTCTCTATGCATTTTACCAATCATACAACCACTAAAAATTGAATCAATGGGAGGAATTTCAAGCAAACCTTACACCATATTAAGTTTATTCATAAGTACAATACTTTGATAATTAATATGTCTTAGTCTTTCATGCCGCAAGTTAGCATCATTAGAAACAAGCAAAGCATGAGAAGAGGAGGAAGAAGAGAATTCAGTAAACTTGAATAAATTATCATTGTCTAAAAAAGTAGTAGAAACTACTTTAAAATCTTGCTTGGTAGATTTAACATATCAAGTATCATTAAATAATTCTATGTTATAATCATGTTTACATAATTAAAGAATAAAAAAAAAAAATTAATTTTAAATCAGGAATAAACAAGACATCATGCAATTCACCATTGATAATTTTAACAGTTCATATAGCTTCAACATTGCAAAAAGCATGATTTTCAAGACTTAAATGATTGTTAGAAAGATCTAGTTTCAAAAAAGTAAATAAATTTATATTAGATGTCATATGTTGGGTAGTACCAAAATCAACAATCCATTCAACATGAGAATCATACAAAGCACAAGTAAAAACAGCTCTAGTATTAAACTTATGTTGAAATTGAGTTTTAGTGTTAGTAGTGCTAGCATTGTCTTTGACCTTAAGCTTTCTATTTTTAATATCACGTTTCTTCTTAAAGTAGAGATCTTAATCATGATTATTTTTGTCACAATAATTACACTCTAACATTTTATTAGTTTTGAAGTTGTTTTTTAATCTATTTTGTCATGTGTATTATTGGACTTAACATGTTATTTATCATTCTAATGTTGGTGTTTAGAAACAAAAACATGTTCATTAGTCTTAAGACTACTAAATTGAATTAATTTTTACTCTTTTTGATGCAACAAAGTAAAAAATAAATCAAACATCAACTGAGTATATAAAGTATAAAATGTTAGTTATGAATGAATATTTGTAATAAACTATTGGAAAGGATGAGACAAACATTTTTTCATGATAATATGAAATAAATTCTAATATGAAAGTTTAACGCCTAAAATAGGAAGCTGAGAATGCAAAGAGTGAAATTTAATCAAGAAATCATCCATAGTTTTTAAGTTATTATACTTTAAATTAGATAGTTGATCTTGAATTTGAATTTTTCAAGATTTATTCACAATGTCATAAATAAATTTAAACTTACACTAAGCAGTGGATACAAGAAGACAACCATCAATATGTGCATGTAATTCAGAGGTCATGGCCATACCAATCAATCTTAAGGCCTCATCATTTTTTTCTTGTCATTTTTTTTGAAATTTAGTGATGGTAGTCTTTTCATCAGGTTTTAGGTCCATGCCATCTACTATTCACATAAAGTGTTTAAAATTGAATGTGTATTGCATATGTAATTTTTATAAATAGTAATTGATGGACGTGAGTTTAAATTTAGGTAAAAATTGAGTCATTGTACCATGAAATCTCACCCAATACTCAAAAAGTGAATAGGCAATAAAAAATCACTTAAAAATGGAGGCACGAAAGAGGGACAAAAAGACCAAAAATGAGACTTAGCTAAAGTGCAAAAGAAATATCAAGGAGTAACGGGAGTTGAAAAGGGTTAAGAATTACACCAAAGTTAAAAATTATAAGATGGCTATAAAAATCTTCCAAGTTGAAATGGAAAAGATAATATCAACTATTTTCAGAACTTCAATTGATTCAAATTTACCTTGTAAAATAAATTCTTGCAAAGAGAATAAAGATCTTTTACAAGAGAAGGAAAAGAAGATTTATTAAAAATAAAATATTAATTTACTTTTTAAAAAAAGTCTAATTTAATAAATTTAAGGAATTAACTCGTGTATAAGAAATTAAAAATAAAATATTAGCTTACAACATGTAAAGAATTATCCCATGATTTTTTTTAAATTTAGAGTTGCATGCCTCACATATAATAAAGGAAATAAAGTTTCCTTTTAAAGAGAAAGATACAAAAATTAAATTTTTTATTTAATTTGATGAGAGAAGAATCAAGCTAAAAAGGAAAATTTACTAAATAAAGTTTTATTATTATTATTATTGTTGATTTGAAGTTTTTTTTTCAAAAAAAACAAAAAACAAATAGAGGAATGTTGTGAACCAAATACAACAAATAAAATAAAAAAAATTAAAAATCAATGATCGAAAGAATTAGTAATAACTCTAACGTACCTCTCACTACACTCCAACACACCTCTGAACTTCTAATGCACCTATGAAGTTAGCTCCAATGCATATAATAACAAGAAAATACTCAGTGTTAAGATTATAATGCTAATAAGCAAATAAATCTGCAGTAAGGGCAAAGGAAGGATATGGGAAAGAAGAGCAGAAGAGAATAGTGAAATAAATAACCAATGGAGCTAGAAAAATATAGTGAATTGGCTTAAAGAATAATGTAGGGAGTAGAGCCATAGAGGAAAATAAAAGAAGTGAGGTTGCAGGCAAGGGTGATACCATGGATAGGGTACAAAAGACCAAAAATATGACGCAAGGCCTGGGATGCAAAGGCTTGAGAAAAAAAAATCTAAATATGTCATACGATGCACAACTAAGAGAAGACACTCATAAAAAAGGGTTCACACAGGGAAAATAGAGTGAACAAGATATAAAAAACTCAAAGATTTAAAATAATATAATTATGATGTAAGGATATGGTTCTCTTGAATAGAAAAAAAGATTGCTTAATTTTTAAAATAAATCTAATACAAAATTTTTATTATTGTTAAAGATAATAAAATACTTAGAATTTAAAAAAGAGTTAGAATATATATTGTATTTTATTTAATAGAAAAACAAAAACACATAATATAAATTTATAATCTGAATGTGATTTATATAATAGTGAAAAAAATATTAGTAAAAAAATCCAATAAATGAAACTAGAACAAAGAGATGAAATCAAAAAAAGTGTAACATGTTTTGTTTTTTTTCTTGTATTACCATATGAAAATAAGTGAAAAATAATTATTTGGAGGACCTCTAAAAACCAGGTAAATAGTTGAAAAAACTCTTTGAGAACAACTTACAAAACTGGTTAGAAATAAAAAAACTCAAGCAAAAAAAATGAGAGTGAAACATATTTAAATGGAAAGCAAGTGTGGAGCCCTTGCAAAAAAAATCTAACATATATCTAAAAACTATATACTTCTAAGAAAAATGTCAATAAAATGAACTTGACTCTAGTACTTTGAAGGGATTATCCCAATAATATTCATCAATGACAAATGAAAGTACAAAAATAAATAAATCAATAAACAATATTATCTCTCAATGTGTAAACCACAAATGAGATAAAAATTTTAAAATGAGAAACTAAACGTATTGGAGAAAAACCCATGTGATCTTATAAGAAAGATTATCACCAAAATCTCCACAATTAGAATTTAGAATCAAGAGTGAATTAAGAAGAAGGGAGAGTATGAGTTTATAGTGGGAAAATGAGGAGAAGAAGGATCTTTTATAGAGTTATAGAAAAAGAATGAGAGTTACAAAGAATCCCATGATTACCTTATAAACCTCATCTATGTATGCCACTTATGACTTAATCCCTTAGAGAGTGAAGGGAGGTGTGTGCCAAGTGGGGGAAGGGGTTGCTTATGCAAATAACTCCAAAATCATAAAGGGGAACAAAGAGGTGAATGATACCTCATAGAATCTATTTTTATGTGAATTTATAATTCACATAAATAAAAATTTCACACACAAAAAGGGAATTTAAGATAAAATAAATTATCTTAAATAAAAGGCAATTCTAAGAAGTGTTTTGGAGAATCAATAACATTGATCTAGGTGTGAATGAAGTAGAGAGAGGCTCTCTAGAATCCATAACATGTCTTTAACATAGGGGTCTCTCTAATAAAGGTCTCTGTGGGAGAGTGTGTACACATGGTAATGTTGTAGAAGTAGACCTCACCTATACTGGCGACTCAACTAATATTTGAGGTGTGGTAATGGATGGTACTGTTACTCATGACCAATGTGTAGATTGATGTGGAGTAGGTAAAGGATACTCATATGAAAGGGCCTCAATTGTAACAACCTATTTAGCATGTATATATTTAAGACATTTGTGGATGAATGACTTGAAGCTGTTGTATCTAAGGCCTACCCAATAACATATCAAATATTCAAGCATTAGGTACAACTATGAATCTGGTGGCCACGTGTGTGGGATAATCTATAATGGATGTACTATCTCCATAATGGAGATCTAGACATGGCCATTAAAGTCATGAATAACTATATTGTTAGATAAATATCATGATCTAAATATTCCATGTGATGTAGAAGTGTAATAGTACATATATTAATGCTTAAACCATTATTAACCATGACACTCTAAATAAGATGATGATCAATGTAAGCTCATGTAAAGAGTGCATATAAATCTTAGTCATCATTAATGATCTCCTATTCTAAGAAAGTGATAAGAGGCCTAATTAGCACTGTAGTATGATACACACTAATGATATCATGTAGAGGGTGTGTGTCCATTGTGTGAGTATGATAGGATGCTAGTGGTGGATGTGCCTAATAATCATAATGAATTCATGGAGTGTCTATTATCTCATTAGCCATATGATTTGGAAATGGATCATTAAATATTTTTATTCCTTTTGCTTTAGTTGGTTATGCTTTGGGTGTTTCTATAAGAGTTCTCACATCAATGATATTAGCCTCTATCAAATCTTGGATCTTATGTCATAAATTGATGCATCTATTTGTAGTATGGATAGGGGTCGTGTGATAATTAAAAAATGCATTAGAATCATAATTATTTATAAGATGCCTAGTCATATCAACCTATTTAATGAGAGGGAGATATATGATATTGCATTTCAAAATTCATTGGAGTACGTGAGTTGGCCATTCAAGAAGATTTGTAAAAGGTCTCCTTGGAGATAAAACTAGATGAGGAGCTAACTCTGAGGATACATTGATGATTGTCTTTTTCTCATTCTTGATGTCATTGGGCCTCACCTTGTATGGGGGATTATTTGAAATCTTATTAGTGGAATCTGATCTGGTTGTGTTCTTTAACTTGACCACGGAGAGAAGTTTAACTTTTCATTCCTTCACTATATGGCATAAATATGTAAATGATGGAAACCTTTTGAATGATATAGAATCATGTAATGTTGGTAGTAAACTTTGATTGAATATGTCTGTAGAGTAAAAAATACTCTACGTTTCATTTTGATTTTCAGCAGTGCATGATCCAGATTGTTGTCCCCGCATACTTTGGTTCGAGATGATGAAGTTTTGAAATAGAGTGCGGGCTCATATTTCCTTATGATTCATTTTTCTCTAAGTGTTGAAGTAAAGCGGAAGCTACCAAGTGTCATTTTCCTAGGCATTTTTCATAATTTCAATAAGGCTACGGAATGTGCCATGTGTCCTTTAATAACTCAATAGAATGTGAAAAGTGTCAACATCCATGTTTCATATTGGCACCCACATTTCATCTCTTTTCAGTGAAAGGTTTTAACAAGCTAAGTATCAGGATTAGGCAGAAAGCGCTAAGTGGCAATCGCAAAAGGTCTCAATTTTAATTTTTTAAAAGGCCAGAAGATGCCACGTATCCCAACAGAAGAGAGCAGAAGCCACCATGTGTCGAGATCTAAATTATTTTCATTTTGCTTCACTGATATAACAAAGACTATGGTGGGTTTCAAGATTTGTTCTAAAGCAAGCAAAAGTCGCCAGGTGTCACTATTCACGTAAATATGAAATGAGACCTGATTATTTCTATGATATAAATAGAGTAAAGTGGACACCGCCATGTGTCACCTTTCACAAGTTTCTAAAAAGATAGCTAAAATAAGCGGAGACCACCACGTAACCCCAGATAAGTAAAGCAGAGATTGCCACATGTCTTTTGATGAAACAACAGAGTTTGCCACCTATCCCTATGCCCCTTTTAAAAGTTACTTGGGTAAGAAATGTTGTGAGTCTTATTTCCTTTTAAGCTATTGAAGTTTCAAGGAAGCGGATTGTGATAGGTGTCAAAGGTGGAATGCTCATAAGCAAAGACACAAAAGGAGTATAAGTTACGCAAAAAGTGTCACGTGTCTTCGATAGGTGCTGTAGAACCTACCAAGTGTCATCCTCCAGTGTCTCCTAAAGTAATAAGAAGGTTTTCAAGAAATTGGCAAAGTGTTATCTAGCATTTAAGAGAAGGGAGCGTCCTGTAATTTGTTTCAGCCAATGAACTGCTAGAAGACAAAGCATTTCAGAATCTACAAAATATCTTTTGTTAGACACTTCCATTTCAGTTAGATTTTAGTTGGCCCGTTAGATTGGGAACAAGAAGACAATCCAAAGTGAATCCAAGGCTATAAATAAGGGTGCAGAGATCACCAAAAGGATCATCATCAGATACCAGAGAGAATTTTCTGAGAGAATTATTGTCAAGAGTTTCGACTTTCTAGAGCTATGACTAGGAATATCATTTGCCTTTATTCTATCTTCTTAAGTTGGAAGGTTTATGTAACTGTGTGTGTTTTTGTGCTTCTTATGTGACTGGAGAATTAATGAGAAGATTGAATCCTGTGCCTTTATTGATACTTTTTGTGTCATTGCAAAAGTAGCCTAGGCTGTGTTGTCAAGAGTTTTAGACTTTATAGAGTTGTGATTAGTAATGTCATTTGCCTTTGTTTCATTTTCTTGAGTTGGAAGGTTTATATAACTATGCATGTTTCTATGCCTCTTATGTGACTAGAAAATTCAAATAAGAAGATTAAACCCTGTGCCTTTGTTGACATTTTTTGTATCATTGCAAAAGCAGTTTATGCTGTGAGCCTCTATTTCTATTATTTCCATATTTTACATTGATCATGCACTTGTTTGCTCTTAAATGTAACTGAATCTTACTTATAGTCTCAATGTGCTTAGGATTAAGGTTGAATTACATTCAGGTGCATCGCCATAGTTAGATTTTCTTTCTTGCATTTGTGTTTCTATTAAAATTCCTATCCCTTTTTCTAGTATACACTTGATATAAAGAAGAGACCAGCTTCTTAAAAATCTGAAGGTCATTTCAAGTCACAAGTTGAAACTTCCCATTGTTGATGTTAGAACAAGCACAATTTTAAATCATCAACAATTTTTGGTGTGCCCAGTGGGACTTTCAAGATCGTATGAACCAGAGAGCTATGAGGAGTCATAGCTGTGGACCAGTAACCAAATCACAATCTACTATAAATCTAGGTATTCTTTTGCCACCTTTGGTAACTAGTCCAAGAAGAAGAGTCAACTAGTTTATACCAATACCAAGAGCAAATATGGGAGCCCCTATACCCCCAAGAAATTATGCAAGTTGGAAAACTGGTAGTCCCTTGATTCTCCCAATACCACCAGCCACTTGGGACCCTATCCCAGTGAATGCCCTAAAAGCTCTATCCAAATTCAATGGGTAAGACTTTAAAACACTTGAGGAACATCTGCAAGATGTATCAGATGTCTGTGCTATACATGTTATCATGCAACAAAATGTGGCCATAAGATTATTAACAGCTTATTTTAAAGGGAAGGCTCTAGAATGGTATCAGTCTTTGACCCCAAATACCATATCTACATGGGATTAGCTCAGAGAT
Source organism: Torreya grandis (assembly GCA_037957365.1). NCBI lineage: Eukaryota > Viridiplantae > Streptophyta > Pinopsida > Cupressales > Taxaceae > Torreya > Torreya grandis. The sequence continues at coordinate 968,957 of JARHVA010001337.1, read as the reverse complement.
CTTTTCTTTGAAAGATTCGAAGAGAAGGGTGATAAGTTTTCTTTGTTACAACAATTAATTACCATTCAAAGGGCACCACAAGAAGCCATGACTGACTTCAATTCTAGATTTCAAAAGACTTGGGAAAGAATCCTTGCTATAGCTAGACCATTACCAGGTATGGCCATAGTGTTTTATCTTAAGGCTTTGAATTTAGATATATTTGTTATGATTCAGTCACTTGGAGGACACAATTTGCCAGAGGCTTATGACTATGCGGTCAAAGCTGAGAACAATTTAATAGATGCTAGAAAGTTACCCCCAAGGCCTCCCATGCCCATGTTCCTAGAAATTTCCTTACCATTACCTCAAGAATCCCCTAAATCTATAGCCCCACCTATGTCTATGTACACCTATTCTCAATCATTTGCTAAAGAAATTGTCCCCATTCAGTCATCTGAGCTGGATGATATCAAGAATATCCTAAGGACATTTTCTAATGAGTTGATCAATATAAAAAGACAGTAGAACACTTTTCCTAAACCCCAATACCAGGACTATCAGGGAAATAGATTTTCATCTCATCCAAACCAATATCAGGGCCCTCCAAGCCAAAATAACCATTAGCCAGCAAACCAATTAGTTGCAATCCCCACACCCTCACAGACTATTCCTCCCAATTCAAATAGGGAGATTGTTCTAGGGCAAAATAACTATGTGGATAACACTAATGCCTGGTGTTTCCCTTGTAATAATGCTCACACACCTAGAGATTGTTCTATGGGTAATCTACAACAAAAGGTGGTAGAACAAAGAAGAATGGATGGTCAGTTTGCAAGTTCCAGTGATAATCAAGCCTACCAGTCTTTTGGTATGCAAAATTCAGTCTTAATGGCTCAGATGCAAGAGATGTCTTTGCAACAAGAGGAAGAAATAGCTCTAAAATATGCTTTTTTCTCATGGGTTGAAGATGAAGAATCAGTATTCTTAAATGAAGTTTCTGCTTTCAAGAAACTAGTGGTGCAATCTGATTATTACACTAGATCAAAGAGAAGGATGGTGGAACAACCTGAGGTTGTAAATAGTCAAGTTATGGAGAATCCTCCATTTCAAGGACAAAGAAATGCAACAGTCAGATAAGAATTGCCTCAACTGGTGCAGAACCAAGTAATTCCTAGACGAATTCAAGAAAGGGAAAGGTATCCTTATTTTCCAAGAATTAAAACTTTGGGACCAATGAATGTGGTATATCAACTGAAGATGACCCCATCACAAGTATCAATTTGGGATATATTAGCTATTCTTAAACAAAGGACACTGTTATAAGAAGCTCTTCAAAATTAAGCAATGCCCAAATATACTGAAGGACCTGCTGATAAAAGAAAGCTCAAAGACACAGTTCATCTGTAGACAATAGCCTTAGTGAACAGTGCATCAGAAATAAGCAAATTCAAATTGGATTCCTTCTATTTTACTAAGATAGGTGACTGAACTAAGCATAATCAGGAAAAAGAAAATAACCAGTTGTTAGCTATGACGCATAGTGACCCATATGAAAATTATAACTCTACTGGTCTGGGCACTTATGTTATTTTTGATGAGGACCATGAAATCCCAAATGTTTTAAGGGAAGAGACACCAACTACTCAAGGATCCGAAAAAGATTCAAAAATTTGGACTTTAAATTTTGATGGAGCTAGAAGTAAAAATGGTGCTGGAGCAGGAATTTATCTTACTGCTCCAAATGGTGAGAAAATTTTAAGATCTATCCATTCTCAATTTGCTTGTACTAATAATGATGTCGAGTATGAATCTTTAGTACATGGGCTCCTATTAGCCAAGAAAAAGGGAATAAAGAATCTAATAGTACAAGGAGATTTAGAATTAGTAGTAAAGCAAATTAGAGAAAAGGCAATAGCAAAGAATGTCAAGATGAAATCCTATAAGCACAAAATTTGGGACTTAATAGAAGATTTTGAAGCTTTTAATATTGAAGTGGTTCCCAGGATTCAAAATTTTGAAGCTAATAAGATGGCACAGATTGGTTCACAGTTTGATCTAGCAACTGGCCTATTAGTTAAAAATGAGTCAGTAAAGGTTATAGTAAGGCCAACTATCCTAGATAATGATGAGAATTGGCAAGTATTTGAGAATTATTTTTAAGTACTCTCATTCTTACAACAATTAAGGGAATTTGCCGATCAATTGTAACCAAAGATTGAAGAGGCATATGGGGATCAAATTATACAACTAAAGAATAATAAGCTTCCCAAAGGTTTAATCACTTTAGAGAGCCTTTTTGATCTAGAAGATGTAAGCTTGGAGAAGAAAAGGTTCCAAGCAAACAAAGCAGATTATTTTGAAATTGAGGTGAGTGAAGGGAAAAGAATTAAAAGTTGGTAATTCTACAACTCAAGTAGAAAAAGAAAAGCTAATTGAATTATGCAGCAAATATGACAGAGTCATATCCTAGAGCTATGAAGACCTTTATGGATATAATAGAGACATCATTTAGCACATAATAGAACTAACTGAAGGATCTAAGCCTGTCAGATAGAAATAGAGGCCAGTGAATCCAAGGATTGGGCCTCTAATGGTGGATGAGTTGCAGAAACTTTTAGATTCTAAAATAAATTTTCCAATCAAAAACTCAACTGAGTATCAAATCTGATACCAATTAGAAAAAAGAATGGTGATATAAGACTCTGTGTAGATTTTAGAGATCTAAACAAAGCATCTTTGAAGGATCACTATCCCTTACCCTCCATGGAATAAATACTACAAACTGTGGCTGGATAAGAGAGATTCTCTTTGCTAGATGGTTTCTATGGATATAATCAGATTTAGTTGGCTAAAGAAGACCAATACAAGACTACTTTTACCACCAAATGGGGAACATTTGCATATGCTAAGATGCCATTTGGCTTATCAAATGCTGGAGCCACTTTTCAGAGAGCTATGGATGTTGTATTTAGAGAACTAATAAATAAAATCATCATGATTTATCTTGATGATCTTACTATTTTTTCAAAGAATACTGCTGATCATTTTGATCATTTAGAAGCTATGTTTAAATCCTAATAAATGTATCTTCGTTGTCCCTCAAGGCAAATTATTGGGACATATAGTATCTAAATAAGGAGTCTCCATAGACCCAGAAAGAGTGGCAGCTATAATGAACTTACCTCTTCTAGTAAATAAGAAAGCAATTCAATCTTTCTTGGGAAAGATTAATTTTGTCAGTTAGTTTATATCTGACTTTGCAGGCTTAGTAAGACCAGTGACAATCTTGCTAAAAAAAGATCTAATTTTCAAGTGGACTACGGAAGGAAGGAAAGCCTATGAAGATGTTAAGAAAGCTATCTCAACAGCTCCAGTACTTAGAAACCCAAATTTTTCTAAGCCTTTTGTAATGTATGTATATGGAGGAGAGCTCAGTATTGCTGCTGTCCTAACACAGAAGGATGATAAATAGGAGGGAGAGCATCCAATAGCCTTTTTCTAGAGAACTCTTAGGGAATATGAAACCAAATATAACTTTGTGGAAAAACAAGCATATGCTATGGTAAAATCTCTCAAAAAGTTCTGGCATATAGTATCAGGAAGTAAAATTTTGATACTTGTAGCACATCCAAGTGTCAGAGAATACATCATGGAAGGTGAAATTATTGAAAAAAGAGCAAACTAGATAACTAAGATCCTTGAATATGATGTAGAAGTCAAACCCACTAAATTAGTCAGAGGTAGGGGTTTGTGCCAATATATGACTTAAGAGCTTGAAAAGATGATACCTGAAGAGACAAATTTAGTAAGAGAAGAAGAAATTGTATTGAGAATACAAGAAGTTGATTAGGAATCCTAGGTTACAAATAGGATTTATTTTATGAAAAATGGGATTTACCCAAGAGAACTCCCTCAAAATAAGAGAAGATACTATAGGATACAAGAAATTCATTTTGTTTTAATTGAACAGGTTATTTTTAGAAGAAATTCTAATGGCAAATTGTTAAGATGTGTAGAAAAAGACAAGGCTAAGAAAATACTACATGAAATGCATCATGGAGTATCAGGTGGACATTTTTTTGAAAAGACCATAGCTATAAAGATAAGTGAAGCAGGTTATTTTTGGCTTACTTTATTTACATATTGTTATCAACTTGTTAAAAAATGTCAATCTTGTCAATATTATGTGGGGATGAGAAGGAATGCAACACTGCCTCTTAGTCCTATAATTGTGGATGAACCTTTTGCTCAATGGGGTCTTGACTTCACCGGAATGATAAATTCAGTATCTAGTATGGGTCACAAATGGATCTTAACAGCCACAGATTATTTCATCAGATGGACCGAGGTAGTGCCACTCAAAGAAGCAACAGAAAATGAGATCCTAGATTTTCTAGGGAGTATCACTACTCATTTTGGGGCTCTTTGCACCATAATTTCAGATAATGCTAAAGCATTTTTAGGGTCCAAAGTATCTAACTTTGCATTAAAGCATGGAATATATTTGAAAATTTCTTCTAATTATTACCCTCAGGGTAATGGTTTGGTTGAATCAACTAATAAGAACTTGATCAGACTCATCAAAATAATAGGGGTTGATCATCACATGTAGTGGCATAAAGTGCTTAATTTAGCACTGTGGGTTGATAGAATTATGCCTAAACAGGTGATCAAAATGTCCCCATATGAATTGGTATATAGGAAACCTGCTGTAATTCCCCTAAGCTTGGAAATTTCTGCTCTCCAGCTGATCAAATAGATTAAAATTAAAGAAAATGGCCCCATACAGGTCAGACTAGCAAAACTTCTAGAAGTTCAAGAAAAGAGGGATGTAGCACATGATTCATTGATAAAGCATCAAAAAATAATTAAAGGCTATTTGGATAAAAGGACTTCAAATGTCCATTTCAAAACAAGCTCAATTGTTTTGAAATGGGATGCAAGAGCAGCCAAACCAGGTCAACACACTAATTTTGAAGCATTATGGACTAGCCCTTATAAAATTTGGGCATGTAAATAGTAAAATTTTCTTGAGCTAGAGATGATGGAAGGTGAACCTAAAAAGATTCCTATAAATGGAATCTATTTGAAACATTTTAGTTAAAACTATGTTTTCTAGTGATTTCAGATCATGCGAGAGTTATAGATTCTTTTTGAGTAGGCTCAAAAGTCCTTAGGGTCGCCAATAATTGTAGAGTAAAAAATACTCTACGTTTCATTCTGATTTTCAGCAGTGCATGATCCAGATCATTGTCCCCACATACTTTTGTTTGAGACGATGAAGTTTTGAAACAAAGCACGGGCTCATATTTCCTTGTGATTCATTTTTCTCTAAGTGTTGAAGTAAAGCAGAAGCTACCAAGTGTCATTTTCTGAGGCATTTTTTATAATTTCAATAAGGTTGTAGAATGTGCCACATGTCCTTTAGTAACTCAACATAACGTGACAAGTGTTGGCATCTGCATTTCATATCAGCACCCACATTTCATCTCTTTTCAGTGAAAGGTTTTAAGAAGCTAAGTATCAGGATCAGGTGAAAAGCGCCAAGTGGAAATCACGAAAGGTCTCAATTTTGATTTTTTAAAAGTGACAAAAGATGCCATGTATCCCAACAGAAGAGAGCAAAAGCCACCATGTGTCGAGATCTAAATTATTTTTATTTTGCTTCACTGATATAACAAAGACTGTGGTGGGTCTCAAGTTTTATTCTAAAGTAAGCAGAAGTCGCCAGGTGTCACTGTCCATGTAAATATGAAATGAGACCTGATTGTTTCTATGATATAAATAGAGTAAAGTGGAGACCACCATGTGTCACCTTCTATAGGTTTCTAAAAAAGTAGCTAAAAGAAGCAGAGACCACCACATAACCCCAAATAAGTAAAGCAGAGATTGCCACATGTCTTTTGATGAAGTAGTGGAGTTTGCCACTTGTCCCTGTGCCCCTTTTAAAAGTTACTCGAGTAAAAAATGCTGTGAGTCTTATTTATTTTTAAGCTATTGAAGTTTTGAGGAAGTGGATTGTGACAGGTGTCTAAGGCAGAACGCTCATAAGCAAAGACACAAAAGGAGTATAAGTTACGCAGAAAGTTTTGCGTGTCTTCGATAGGTTCTACAGAACCTGCCAAGTGTCATCCTCCTATGTCTCCTAAAGTAATAAGAAGGTTTCCAAGAAATTAGCTAAGTGTTATCTAGCATTTAAGAGAAGGGAGCATCCTACAATCTATTTCAGCCAATAAATTGCCAGAAGACAAAACATTTCAGAATCTATAAAATATCTTCTATTAGACACTTCCATTTCGGTTAGATTTTAGTTGGGCCGTTAGATTGGGAACAAGCAAACAATCCAGAGTGAATCCAAGGCTATAAATAAGGGTGCAGAGATCACCAGAAGGATCATCATTAGATACCAAAGAGAATTTTTTGAGAGAATTATTGTCAAGAGTTTAGACTTTCTAGAGCTGTGACTAGGAATATCATTTGCCTTTGTTTTATCTTCTTAAGTTGGAAGGTTTATGTAACTGTGCATGTTTCTATGCTTCTTATGTGATTGGAGAATTAATGAGAAGATTGAATCTTGTGCCTTTGTTGATACTTTCTGTGTCATTGCAAAAGTAGTCTAGGCTGTGTTGTCAAGAGTTTTAGACTTTATAGAGCTATGATTAGTAATGTCATTTGCCTTTGTTTCATTTTCTTGAGTTAGAAGGTTTATATAACTTTGCATGTTTCTGTGCCTCTTATGTGACTATAAAATTCAAATAAGAAGATTAAACCCTGTGCCTTTGTTGACATTTTTTGTATCACTGCAAAAGTAGTCTATGTTGTGAGCCTCTGTTTCTATTGTTTCCATCTTTTACATTGATCATGCACTTGTTTGCTCTTAAATGTAAATTAATCTTACATATAGTCTCAATGTGCTTAGGATTAAGGTTGAATTACATACAGGCACATCACCATAGTTAGATTTTCTTTCTTGCATTTGTGTTTCTATTAAAATTCTTATCCCTTTTCCCAGTATACACTTGATATAAAGAAGAGACCAGCTTCTTAAAAATCTGGAGGTCATTTCAAGTCGCAAGTCCCACATCTTGAAACTTCCCATTGTTGATGTTAGAACAAGTTCAATTTTTAAATCATCAACAATGTCCTTGGGTTCTCTATCTTCCATGGGGATAGTCATATTTACTAATATGATTTTATATCATAAGACATATTAAGCTATTAGCTGATTAGATTTTTTCTTTAGTTGAGCAAATTGAATGTATGAAACTTTGTCACTGATGTTGATCAAAAATTGTTCCAAAAACATATTTGTGAGTGGATTTAATGTTTTAATGCACCGATTATGGAGATCATAGAACCATTATAATGCATAGTCATTTAAATTGTGATGGAACATCTTAGTCAGGAGCCAATCATCTGACACATAGTCTAAACATGCTGTGTGAAAAGAATGTAGATGATGCTCTAGGTCACCCTTACCATTATACAAATTAAGCTTGGGTGCCACAAATCTAGATGGCAAAGGAGTCTTTTCCATATGTTTTGCTAATGGTGATTGTAAGATAATATGAGAGTCCAAGGCATGAGATGGTCTACTAGCACCCTACTAGAGATATAACACCTTGGTCTATAGAGAATGGATATCTTACCTAAGGGACTGTACATCTAGAGAAAATGGATGTGTAGTATAAAGAGGATTTTCCACTAGTGAGAGTTGGTTAGTTCTAGTAGGTTGTTGTGGACTCTAAGTTGCCCTTGTAGTAGGTGTAACAATATTAACATATGTGGGGTTGGAGGATTGACTAGGTGATGTGTTCTTTATTTCTAATATAGCTTGAAATGTTAGGATCTTAGAGTACAATTGATTACTTTTGTATAAGCAACTAAACACGGAATTAAACCAAAAGAAATAAGTAACTAGAAATCAAAAATAACAAATAAGAGGAGATACAAGAAACAACCAATCTATATTAAACTCTTCTAGAAGGAAATACAATGAAGAAATCTCTTTCTCCTCACACCTCTCAGATGTACAATAATTCTCCCTCAAGAGTTCTCTCTCTCTCTCTCTCAATCAATTACAATCAACTCAATAACTGAGTTGTCATCCCTTCATACTATGAGGATCTAACCCTATTATATAGTATACTAAAACACTAGGGTTTCATGAGCTATGCATTTGCCACCATTAGATCCACCTCTTAAATCAAAGGCTCAGATCTATTCATCTAAAAATAGAACCTCCTAAAATTAGAACAATTTTGGAAACGCATAGATTATCGATGTTGGTCTGAAGATGACCGATGTCGACCGACCCCTAACTGATGTTGGTCAGTTCTGATTGATGCTTGACCGATGTCAGTTGACCCCTAACCGATGTCAGTTGGTTCTGACCGATGTCGGTTATTGTGTAAACCCAACAACCTCCACATTAGCTCATTAGTGAAGCTTTTAGCTCCATAACTCAACATGAAAAATATATGCATGATCATGGGGTTGTTCTTGAAGTCTATCTTTAAAACTTTGTAATATCTCATCCTTATTAATTATAATATTATCATCATGGAGGGGGGATTGTGTCCTGAGTCCCCTCTTGTGTATCATTAATATATTTATTGTATTGCTCCTTTTACGATGTATTATCATTAAAGTCCATTTAATCAGGATGTGAAGGATCAATTAAGGGGTTGTAACTGGTCCTTTATCCATGGCATAAGCTTAAATGGAAGGAATTTGGGTATGGTCAATAAGATTACCACTAAGCCTAGCACTTCTTAAAGGAAGAGATATAACCTTTTTAGATAGTAAACAAAACAAAAGAGCGCTTATAAAATAGAATATATGAAATATAAAAATCCTAACTTATCAAAAGAAAATAGGAAAAATAAGGATACAAACCTTACAATCATCTAGGACTAAGGTTTGGATGTTATTCAAAGTAAGTGGGGTTCACCAAATGGTTTAACTATTTTGGGAATTAATGTAAAACCCTAAGTAAATAAGAGAGATAAGTATATAAATCAAGAAATAAAATACTATAGTATCAACAACCAATAAGTTTTAAAATAATTAATTTGTTTGATTATCATATAAATAGCAATGAATTGTAAAGGAGGTACTTAACTGTAAAATATGACTGAAGCAGATAAGTGGTAGGTTGAAAAGTGATGCAAGAGTAGGGTAGAGTGTCGTCAATAAGAAATAGGCATCAGAACCCCCTTTAGACTATAGAACAACCCTCTTTGCCAATAATGCACTATGATACTAACCTTTTGTACTGCATTATTGACCTTGTGTAGATAAAATAGTGAAATTTGGGGAAAACATTTACTCTATTCTAAAAATCTTGTGCCTACATGACCCAAACTTGGATCACCATCTATGCTTTATTTTGACTTATTTTAATATGGAACCCTAAGTTTCCATGCTTACTAGGGTTTTTGATGAACACAAGTGTAAGAAGAGTGGTGTCAGTAGGGTAAGATGGATGTGACCTTAACACCCCATGTGTTGAGCATTGCCTACACACCAACACTTTAAAAGGGGATCAATTTCGATGTATTTATCCCAATTTAAGTGATAGTGAAAGTGAGAGTGATAATAGTATGCCTAAATATGAATGATAATTTGAATGATTTGAGTGTGAAGTAAAATTGAAAATCTAAGTAAAAATAAGCTTTAGGCTATTATAGATGGATGTATGCAAAAATAGGGGAAAATAAGGATTAATGACCTTAATTTTCATAATTATTTCTAAGCTTGTTTGTGAGAATTTCCATCTAAGGGATGAATGAATGAGAGTGGTCTTCATATAGTGTTTTGATGCTTGTCAAGACATAAAATGAGTCTAGGCTAACCCTAGGCTGCTTTATGGAATGGAAATATATACATTAGGGAGAAAGAAGCTGAGGGACAATAGCATTTTCCTCTTTACCAATAACACACTATGATATAGATCAAAGAGGTCGCACTATTATCTAGATGGCTGGTACATGTAAGGGTCTGGGGTTCTTAAGAGATGGATTAAAGTAGATTTGGTATATCTAGGCATGGGTTGAGTGTGCATATAAATTGGAAAAGGATTAAAAGAGGCCCTAAAATAGGTCTAGGGCTAAGCTAAGGATAGGGTGGTCTTAAGTGACACTCATTGTATTAAATGACATTTTAGATGATTACAAATTAATAAAAGTATAACATAGACAAATGAAACAATATGAAAAGATTATCCTCATTACTTGCATTAACAAATAATAATAATTTACTATAGTCATGGGTAATGTGAATTATTAGGGAATAATAAACAACTAGGTCTAAAAATAAAACCCTAAGGCTAAAATCTAAAACCCTAGAAGGATTAAACCCTAATGGAGACCTATAGTTTGACATAATTTGATCATTATGTGGCCTCACCAATATATTTTACTCTAATTTATTTTTATAGACCCTAATGGGATAGAAACTAGTATGTAATTCAGATTGATAGATATAGAATTCAAACATACATTTAAATGCAAAATACTAAAACTGATTGCAATGATTTGATAAGTGGATTGTGATAAATATAGATAGTATAAAAAAGGGATAAGTACTTAACTATTCTAATTGTTTGTCTGACTATGATTGTATTTTGATAGTTAAAAATAGACTGAAGTAAGCGTATGATTTATCTAGATCTAAAATTTTGTTCTATTTGTATAGGGTTAATTTTGTTAGTTTTAGATATTAGTGTAGGTTTTTATTTTTCCTTATTTTTTAATTAGGAAAATTGTATTTCTTGTGCATACTTGGAGTTTTCCTACATTTGTGGGATAGGCTAGCTTATGTGGAGGTGTGTGTCATAGATGTGTCATAGGTGTCATAAGAATGTCATAAGTAACTCCTTTGATGGGAGTTACTTCTCTATTCTTAGCACCTTGTCACCACCTTAAATGGAGGAGTTACAATCTATTCTTGGGGTGCCTTGTCCACCTTTTATGGAGGAGTTACTTACGTAATCTCCTATTTGTATTCCTCACTTTGGCCATCTCATGTTAATTAGATTTTAGTTTTCTCCATTTTGTCTTATGCAATTTATCTTCTTGTGTAATTTCAAATTGCTTTAGCATCTATGTGGTGTGCACTTGCTTCATCTCATGTGATCACGTCTCCATTGCATTCGCATTATCTAGATTTTGGCAACAACTCTGATATGGTATCAGAGCAAGAACAATAATTGTGTGTCTGGTTATGCTGTTAGTTTATTTTGAAATCAAGAGGAGTTTTTTAATTTCTAGATCTGATCTAAAATTAAAAAACTTTCAAGATCATTTTTGGTATCGTTTCCTTGGGATCCTTTGCCTTTAGGTGTCTTGGCTGTCTTCACTTCAGGTGCTAGTTTTGCTTCTATTCTTGGGTGCCATTGTTGTGTGGAGCAATAGAGGGAGGAGCAATTCTCAACAACAGTCCAAGAACAACTCTCAGCAACAATCTAGGTGTAGCACTCATCCACACCAACTTTCTATAGACCCACACGCTCTCCAACAGATGACCTTTTTCTGTTTACAAGACGCCTTCAGCAATGCCTTCAACACTCCATGCCACAATACTTCCATCAAGGTGCCAAGCAGGCCATATGGCATCTAGCAGGTCTGCATATTTTCATTTTGTCTTTTTTGCAAGCAAATCTAGACTGTGTTTTTTTTGGTGCCCCCTCCTTGCTTGGCATCCCACGTGGGCCCTTGGACACTTGGCATCTGTTCATTCTATCTTTGTTTCATTTTTTTCAATTAAAAATTGACTTGTAAAACAAAAATCAGTCAATTTGACTGAATATTTAGTTTTTTAGATAGTTTGATAATTTGGGGGTTTTCATTTAAAACTTCTATCTTCGCCTGTCGAAGATGAAGGGTGAGGCCCGGGTTGGTAGGAGGCCAATTCCCCATCACACAAACCTCCTTTAGATTTCTCATTCTGTGTCGAATCTAATGAGTGGTTGGAAGGCCACTTTCTCTCTCAAAATAGGTATTTTTTTAATGTTTTAGTACTTTTTTTGCAAAAACACTAGTTTACAGGAAAATTGAACCTTTAATATATTGCAAATGATAGCTCAAATTTAGGTGCCATTTTTTGAAAAAGTGTTTATAATTCAATTCTCCATAGTGTAGACTTGTTATTTGTCAAAAATTCACTAGTTTATAAAGTGCCTAAAATTTGGGTCTCTCGGGACGCATTTTCGACTGAGTCCGACGTCCTGTTTGCTTTAAGTCTTGCACTGATTGCTCTAAGACGCATTCTTGACTGAGCCTGATGTATTTTGAGCGTGCACTTGCATATTTGGGTGGGGGCTCAACATTTTAGGGGGGTGTGATTGCTTTTCACAACTTTCATATCCTTGCTTTCATTCTCCTTTCTGCATAATTTCACAACTTGCAATCAACACAACTTCACCTAAATTCAGCTTTAAAATGGATTATTTTCAACTTAAACCCCTAACACCCTTCAACTATCATGAATGTAAGGTTAAAATGTCAATCATTCTTAGAATCAAAGAGTTGTATAGGATCACCATGGGTACTAAAGTAGAACCCAACACTGATGTTGAAAAGGTCAAGTGGTACAACCGTAGTGATGAAGCCTATGGATTACTAAGCTTGTCTATGTTTCCAGAACTTTTCTTTCATTTAGAATCCTCCAAGACTCCTAATGAAATATGGGACACCTTAGAAAACTTATTTGGGAAGGTTGATGAGATGAGAGGTCATGAGCTCGAAAACAAACTCATAAGTCTAAGTCCTAGCAACTTTGACACCCTACAGGACTTCTTCACTAAGTTTAAGGCCCTTAGATTGCAATTGAAAAAATTTGGGATAGAGAAGAAAGATGATCAACTCATCCTTTCTATTCTCGCAAAGTTAGGTCCAAGTTATTCAGTCTTTGTCTCCACTTTCCATGCCACAAAAAGTGCCCTTGGCACTACATGGAAAATGCCTTCTTTGGATTCATTCATTGCCGACTTGACTAGGGAGCAAAATAAGATAATTAAAATGGGCACAATGAAGTCTACTCAACCCCAAGCCTTGATAGCTAGAAATGGTAAGGATAAGACTTCAACAAAGGAGAAGAAGAAAAAGAATAAGGACCAGGAGAAGAAGAAAGAAAACAACAATCTTGCCAAAAACAACACTGAGTCTTCCTCCTCCAATGCTAAACCTAAGAAGGAGAAGGTTAAGTGTGCCTATTGTAAAAAGACAAGGCATGATGAACACAAATGCATGAAGAAACAAATATCACCTAACTCATCTTCTAGAAAAGAACAACATAGGTGTTTCAGAGTCCATCAAGCAAAATTCATCTACCCAAGATTTTACCAAGGCAAAAGGCAAGGGTAAGGAGAAAGAAAAGGGAAAGGCCCTTGTAGCTACTATAACTTCTACCTCATCATGGGTCATTGATTCGGGTGCTTCTCACCATATGGGCTCTTCACTAGTTGAGTTTTCATCTTTTCAATTAGTTTGGGTGATGACACATCAATTTTTGTTGTAGGGAGAGGGTCAGTTGAAATGGAAGGAGGAACATTCAATAATGTTCTTAGTGTTCCTTCTCTTTCAACCAATCTCCTATCAGTGTACCAAATCACTCACATTGGTCAGGGCATGAGAGTTGAGTTTTCACCAGATTCAGTGGCTATCAGGGAGTTTCATACTGATATTACAGTGGCAGTGGGTAGGGTAGATCACCAAGCCAGGTTATACACTTTTTCACATTTTGCATCAGATTCTTCTCCAATAGCATTATTGACTCATTCAGATGGAGTTATAAAATTGTGGAATGAGCGGTTTGGCCACCTTAACTACTGTTATCTTGAGCAACTTTGCGAAAATGACATGGTCATTAGCTTGCCTCGTGTCCAATTCTCAAAAGGACTTTGCGAGGGGTGTTCACTTGGGAAGCATCTCGAAGAAAAATTTGACAAAGGCAAAGCTTGGAGGGCTTCACAACCTTTGGAGTTAGTCCATAGTGATGTATCGAGACCCTTTCCCAAACCATCTTTCACAAGGGCCAAGTACATCCTCACTTTCATTGATGATTTCTCTAGGTACACTTGGATATATTTTCTCAAACAAAAGTCTGAAGTGTTTGAAATTTTTCTAGACTTTAAGGCTCTTGTTGAGAAATAGAGTGAGAAATCTATCAAGGTTATTCAAACTAATAATGGAGGGGAGTATGTTAGCAACAAGTTTGAGTAGTTTTGCACCATAGAGGGGATTGATTTGTAGTGTACAGTCACTTACAGTCCTTCATAGAATGGGGTTGTAGAATGCAAGAATAGGTTCTTGAAAGAGATGGGCAGCTATATGATTCACTCCAAATCCTTAGCACCACAGTACTGGGCCGAAGCCATCAATTGTGCTTGCTACATTCAAAATAGGGTTCCTCATAAATCTTTGAAAGGGATAACACCCTTTGAAGCTTGGCATAAAAGGAAAATTGATGTTGAGCACCTTAGGGTTTTTGGATCCCTAGCCATGGCCCACATTTTGAAGAAGAAATGCAAAGCTATGGAATGTCAGTCCAAGCCTTGCATCTTTGTAGGATATCCAAATGGTATTAAGGGGTATCACCTTCTAGATCCAGTCACTCATGAGTTGTTTATCGAGAGAAGTGTCCATTTTCAGGAGAGTCCTAGAGACTCAACACTTGACATTTTTTCTCCCTCATCGGTTCTACTTCTTCATGATGATTCCTCATCAGATTCAGATCAGCCACAGTAAGTTCTTGAGCCAAAGACATCTTCTTCTTCAAGTTTAGATAGTGAGGATAGTGATGTAGAGTCATCCACCTCTAGTCAGTTAGAGGATGAGGAGTTAGCACCTGACTCACCCACTTTTGGGCCATTTTGGGCCAGACAGACACTTGAGAGTGCTGACACTTGGGCAGGAGATCCCACAGATGACAAACATACTAGGGTGGATTTTCAGAGATATCCACATGCCTTCTTTGCTTTAGTTTTGGATCCACAAACTTTTTGAGAGGCATTGGGGGTACCTGAGTGGGATAGTGATATGGAGGAAGAATATACTTCCTTAATCAAAAATCACACTTGGGATTTGACTTCACTTCCTATGGGAAGAAAGATGGTTCAATGTAGGTGGATATATCAGACCAAGTTTGCAGCAAATGGGTTAGTTAATAAGTACAAGGCGCGATTCGTCGCCAAGGGTTTCTCACAAGTGGCAGGCATTGACTACCCAGAGACCTTTGCACCCATTGCTAAGATTACTTCTATCTAACTCACCTTGGCTATTGATGTAGCACATGGTTGGGATGTGCATCATATGGATGTGAAGAGTGCCTTTCTTCACAAAGACCTAGAGGAGGAGATCTACATGGAGCAGCCGCCAAGATTTGTTCAAGATTCTTCCTTAGTATGCAGACTTAAGAAATCTATTTATGGCCTCAAATAAGCCCCTCGAGCATGGTATGCCAAGATGGATTCCTTCCTTCTCACAGTGGGTTTCATTAGGTGCCATTGTGATCCTAATGTCTACTTCTTATAGTAGGATGATTCGCTCTTGATTTTGGTTCTATATGTTGATGACCTTTTGATCACCAGGAATTCTTCATCGGCTATTATAGTGGTGAAGGCATCTCTCCAAGATAGATTTGACATGACAGACTTAGGTTTGTTACACTACTTCCTTGGCATTGAGATGTCATAGTCAAATTTGGGGATTTCTATTGCATAGCCTAAGTATGCTCTTGACTTATTGGCTCAGATTTACATGGCTGATTGCAAGCCATCTCTGACTCCCTTTCTATCAGGAGTCAAGCTTGAGGCTGATTGTTCTTCACCATTGGTTGATGCCACTCGATATCAAAAAATTGTTGGTAGTCTCATCTACTTGACTCATACCAGGCCTGACATATCATATACAATGGGACTTGTCTCTAGATTCCTGCAAAAACCTCATGAGTTGCATTGGAAAGTAGTTAAGCAGAGCTTGCATTACATACAGGGTTCACATAAATATGGGATGCATTACAGATTTGGCATAGAGGTTGACTTGGTTGGATATATAGATTCAGACTGAGCTAGTGATTCACAGACTCACAAGTTCACTTTTGGTTACAGTTTCTCTCTAGGTTCTAGTCCTACCAGTTGGTCTAGCAAGAAGCAGAATGCTATTGCTATATCATCCATAGAGGCAGAGTACAAGGGAGCTGTTAATGTAGCTATTGAGGCGATTTGGCTTTAAGGGATACTTTTTGAGTTTGGCATTCCTATCAGGCAACCCACCATCATTTATTATGACACCCAGAGTACCATTTAGATTTTCAAGAATCTAGTTCAGCACTAGTGGACCAAACACAGAGATTCACATGCATTTCATTCGAGAGCTTATTCATAGTTAGGTCATTGACTTGATATTTTGCCAGTCTTCAGAGCAAGTTACAGACATCTTCACCAAACCTTTCACTGAGAGCAAGTTCATTCATCTATGAGCTCTTCTTGGGGTGTGGTCTACATCTGCAGTAGCATCCTCTTTGGGGGGACCGACCAGCCTCTTCTTTCTTTTATGTCTATCTTTTGGGGGGAGTTTTTTCCTACGGGTTTTTTCTTTTTCTCTATCTTATGGGAGATTGCATTTTTACATGGGTACCTCATCAGGCCTTGTTATCGGGACCCATTTTATATTTCCACACAGCCCACCTAAGCTGCGCTTATGGGGGGTATTACTGTAGGTTTTTATCAATTGTTAGATTTGTCTCAATTGTTAATACTAACCTATAATAGTCAATAGTGACCTATGATAAAAATAGGGTCTATGACCATATGGTCACCTTCACTTGTCTCTAGAAGCTCTATATGTGCAATACTAAACTATGATGATGTGAGAAACTTTAAAAATTGGCCTCCTTCATCTTGAAACCCTAGGTGTGCTTTGAGGGCTAGAAACTTACAAAAATTAGGAAAGTGTAATGGGTTGAGTTGACCCTAATCACCTCTATTGATGCTTGAACATTACATACATATCTAATACTTCAAGGAGGGATATCAAGGCACATTTATTTCTCCTACTTATTATGACTGTGCAATTGTGATCCTTCACTATATGAATACAACTAATGATTTGGATTTGATGCTTTAAAATGCTTGATTTGACTAGGATTTAGTACACTTTAGACTTGGCTTATGATTACTCTTAGTGAATTATTCATGATTTGGGAAGGATAGGGCATATTTTCTTGATGTGTAATAGTGTATATATGTGTCCCAAATGAGTTTCAAGTCTCTTTTCAAGTGAGGCTTTGATTCGTATATATGTGAGTCCAATTAGGTAATTTATCACACCACTGACACACTAGGTATATGGATAGAGCCTAAGAAGATGTTTGATTTTTAAAAGTAGCCTTTTCTAAGAGAGGTTTGGTAACACTAGGTTAATATCAACTTGCAATATAGCCCTAGTCTGACATTATTGACCTATGCATAGAGGATTAAACTAAACATTTGAATATATTTGTGTATGATAGTAAATGGAAAGTTAAACTCATAAGGTAACATGTAGGTGTGAGATAATGGTAGGTTAGGACCATATTTGTGTTTGAAAGTCATGTGGTAAATGTTTGTTAAGGTTTTCATTATCAAGTACTTAATACCATATTTTAATATCTACAACAACATGCAATTTTGACCTCTTTGTATTCAAATTTGGCTCTATGAATTTCTCTAGGGGCTTGTCCTTGAATATTTGAGATGTGTATACACCTTTTTAACAATGTTCCAAGAAATTGATACATAATCCAATGTATTTTTAGGTAATTTTAGATGATTCTTAGATGTTTAATAAACTTAGGGTTATTTTTATGTATAAATGACTATTTGTTAATTTTTCACTATAACCAACTCATGAAATGTGTCTAGGTCGACTTAATGGAGATTTCATAATTTTGAATATAACCATTGATGGCCACTAGACACCAACGATAGAGGGAGACACTTCTGGTATCTGACACTGTCCAGGATTACTAGTAGTGTCCTAGGAGTACAAATAAGGATCTAAGGTATGGAGAAAATCTATCTAAGATTTTGAAGGTATTCCTACATAGACAAAGTTGATATTGAATAAATATACCTATAGAATAAAGGTGGCTAAGATAGTGGATGGGTAGAATGATAGAGGGATATTATGTTCAAGAGTCATATATATATATATATATATATATATATATATATATATATATATAAAGTTGATATTGAATAAATATACCTGTAGAATAAAGGTGGCTAAGATAGTGGATGAGTAGAATGATAGAGGGAAATTGTGTTCAAGAGTCATATATATATATATATATATATATATATATAAAGTTGATATTGAATAAATATACCTGTAGAATAAAGGTGGCTAAGATAGTGGATGGGTAGAATGATAGAGGGAAATTGTGTTCAAGAGTCATATATATATATGCCAAAGTATGCCATATTGATGTTTCCAAAGTGTCAAATACCATGTTAATGTGTCTACACATAAGCCCTTAATTTAAATACTTTATTAATGATATGTGTCATTTTATTCATGTGCATTACTCCATTGAGTTGATTGCATTCTACATCTATATTTTAGATTTGACACTATAGCACTTTTATTCTATTCCATCGACATTATTTGAGCTACTTGGTTTATATTTGTTTTTATGTTTCACTGGCCATTGCCATTTGATTATTTATCTCATTAAAAACACTTGGATAAATTTACATATGATGATGACATATATCAAGACGTTTTTACTTAGAATACATTAAGTTTTGAAAGAAGTTGTAAGTTATTTGGAATATTCCTCTTATTCTTCCTCATGATTGCATCCCTTAGCTTGTCTATTTCCCCCGCACCTACCCCCAGCTTCTCTTTACGCTTGATTTAATTTTTATTATATGTGCCCTGTGGCTTATTTATTGGTGATTTAACTACTTGTACAAATTTATGAAAGGAAAAAAAATGGTAGAAAAACATTTTAAAAAAATATTATACATCACCAATAAGGGAATTATACCTAAATTGATTACTTGTGGGTATATGGCCATTGTTCATAGGTATAAAATACTTTTTACACTATCAAGGTGTGGATGGACACATGGAAATGCTTCACCTTCCTTCCCTAGCTAAGTTAAGGCACACTTTTATTTGATTATGTATCATTTTTTCTTTGATGCATGCCTACATTCACTCACATATGCACATAAAATTAAAGGAATTATGTAGACACATAATTTTGGTACACGACTTATGATTGTAATGTTTTTAGTATATTTTTGTGCATATGGATTATTGGTTTGAATTAGTGTATTATTAGTCCTTGTTTGTGTGTGTTTTTTCACTCTTTTTCTCTATGTTATCTCATGGTATTTCATTATTATTTTTTATTTTGTGTGTTTTGTGTTTGCAGGTATGTTTATTGTGTTTTCCATTTGTCCTATTTTGTTTCTTCCTTTGGGTCAAATTAGATGATCCACTGAATCTTTCCCTATTGAATCTTATCTAAGCAAATTCAATGACCTATCGAATTTGTACCCTATCTTTTTGTGGGCCTTTATGCCCATCTTCACAACATTTGAGACACACACACATGCGCACACACACACACACACATGCACAAAATATTCTAGTGGCATTTAAATAAGAAGAAGAAGAAGAATGAATAAGTGTAAATAATAAAAACAAGTATTTGAAAATTTCAAGTCTAAACACACTCTACATTGTTTTATTTTTTCCAAGGACTTTCATCAAAGGTTTTAACTAAAACTTGTACCAAAATTAAGATAGGAAATGTTCATATAGTTGCATATCACCTATTGAAGAGGAGGTGAATCCCTCACACAGAACTCCATCCAAAGTGCATATAAAACGACATAGGGTCTAATTCTGATCATGCATGATATGTAGCTAAAATTACTTGAAGGTTTATTGACCTGACTAGCCCATTTAATTTACCTCTTGTAATTATTTGTAGATAATTAGGTCAAGAAGATAAATAAGACAATTATACCTGTAAATTCAGCGAAATGAAAACACAACCTTATATGACATCCTACAGTGCATTGACACAAAAAAATAAAAAATAAAAAAAAGTGTGCAATATAGATTCAGTGTTGTTATCATCGAAATTAAAATTTTGAAAATGTTCACTTTTTGCAATCGCAAGTCATATTTAGTCAAAAAGATTGTAACTTACGTTTGTCGAGTCTTTGGAAGTTTCCTTTGTCTAAAATACCTTCTAAGCACGTCTATAAGAAATAATAGTAAATAATGTTCTGAAGATATTTCAAAATCATTAAAAACACTTAAAGGTTAATGAATTATTGCCTAAAATGTAAGTGATTATTAGGCCTAATATGTGAATGGTATTCTGAGATCTCAATTTTTTTAATAGCACCTAACATGGATTTTGAAGCCATATAAGTCTACAAGAGATTTAAAAATTTTCGTTTAGTTATATCCAAAATTTGAAGCCCAAACATATATTTTGTTGCTTTCAAAGAAGTTTTTATTTTGTTCTATCTGTTATTTGAAGCCCGAGCATGTTTTGCATGGTCAAAACATATTTTGTTTCAAGTGGTGATATACTATTCAATCCCCAGATAGATCTTGCGATATTTTTCCAAAGTTTCTATAAAAAATTCCTTGGAGTATGACAGTAACCTCCACATAAATATAAAAAATAGCAGTTGTTCAAAGCCGTGTTCAATGAATTCTTCTCCAGTTTGAATCGGGGTTCTCCCATACAACGACCTTTTTAAAATTTCCAAGATACTTAAAAATGGTTCTAACATCGAACAGATCTTAAGCTCGTCAAAATCACTAATTCAAGTTCTAATCGGCCTATCAAATTCCGTGAAAGTTACCTTGAGCATTTAACATGCTCAGTCAAGTTGAGAACCAACCTATCAAAGCCCAAATTTCATTATAAAGCTCAGAATGACCTCAAATCAATTATAATGATTTGCCATGCAGTAAATGAAATGAAACCAAGTGTAGGAGTATTCATTCAAGTACTAAATCATATGCAAATGGAAACATGTACAAATCTGTGGCAACAACTCATCTCCTCCAACAGATCTATGTCAACCGTTGCATGCATAAATAGGTTAGTGTGTGTTTGACAAAATTTTATGTAAGGATATTTGACAAACTAAACCTGATCATTCAATTGTATTATTAAAAATAACAAATCTATGTCATAACCTTGAGAGACTATATAATATGGTTCTGTTCTATATTATTCTTGCAAACAAGACTTCTTAGATTATTGTAAATCTAGACAAGTCAATGATAATAAAGTATTCTACCATGCATGTAATGTAGAACTATAATTCAAGATGGAGAACACATAAAATGTTTAGATATATCTCTGAGCAAGGCAATCTTGATACCTTTAACAAATAGTAAAGCTATTACATAATTCAAATTGGCTTTGGAAAGCTTGAACATTGATATAGGTTCTTCTGCAAACTGCATCTTACTTCAAATTGAAGGTTGGTTCATCAAATCCTTGAACTCTCATGCTTGGCCTATGATTTGTGTAAATTAAGAAAATTTCCGAGGAATTCCTTTTCTAGAAAATAAAACTGATATTTTCCTAGTTTCTACTTCTCCTTGGTTACATAGTGAACTAGAATAATTGCATGAACTAGGTATTGTAAATGGTCAAAACTTGATTTTTTTACCATTCTTCAAATTCAAACTCTAAACAAGTTTGTGAGAATCCATGCTAAGATTCATGTACATTGTGTCGAGCTCAATTATTTCTCCTTACCATTTTCTTTTTCCTATCCTAGTTTTCAAAAACTTGAACTTGCTTGCTCAAGTTTCTATTTTGTCAACCACCCCTTTACAGATGAGATTCAAATACATGGGTTAAGATCCTGTTTATGTCCTAGAGATAGATATTTCTAATGTCAAGGATAGAAATATGACACATATGGATTTTTATTAATACTATGAGAGAATGGATGCTCATAAAACAACTATCATGGGACAATGGATCTTAGACATTGGGTTTGCACATGTCACTGCATTTCCAATATCCTTCTAATGTGCATATTTGGTGATTGCATGTGTGAGATAATACATTCCATAAACAAGAGAGATAAGGTCTATAGATGATAAATTGGTTTCCAAATTGGATGGATTTTCAATTGGAATCACTTTTTTCATTGATCCTAATGATGAAACTATAGAAATTAATCAAAATATCGATCATAAATTCTAGATTGATAATCAAAATAAATGTGAAAACATGTTGAGTCAAACTTGGATGATCAATAAAAAGAAGATCAATCCAAAGGTTACCAAAACCTTATAGAGATCTAACTTCAAAGAAGAATTATCAGATATAATCACATTGCCAAACAAGGTCATGGGAAATGAAACAACAAATGTTTTTCGTAAATGGATGTGCATGTTCATCAACACTATTTGCTCTATAAAATAGTTTATTGATTGGGCCAATATAATCAATGAAAACATATATGATTAATTTACTAACTTTGAAATCACTCATGAATTTCACATGACATAATACTTATTTTACTCAATTGCAGTTCTCAAAGCTTGGCCTAGCTTGAATGAAGTGAAGTAGAACATTCCTGGTGCATTGGTATACAAAAAAATTACACAACTCACTAATGAGAAAGGAAAGAGTCCTTTCAAGAGGGTAAATGATGCATTTTCTATGATCTCGGTTAGAGAATTGGATGGAAACATTTAAAGTAGGATGTCATGTCCCCTTCTAGTTGACATCTTTTCGAGCGGATGATTAGCCTATTATGCGACCCTCGTAGGCTGATGGGATGGATAGAGGGTCTTGATGGAGCTGGGCTTGGCTTTCGTTCGGGCTTTGTCGGATATGTATTAAGGGGAATATTAATATTTAATTGATTTAATTAAATATTAATTATTTGGTCTAATTTTAAAACCCAAATTTTGATTTAAGAAGCTCAAGTTCTAATTTGAGGAATTCTAATTTAAGGAACCCAAGTTCTAATTTGAGGAGATCTAATTTTAGCAAACACACCTTTGGAGGGTATAAGGGTTTCTCATGGGAGAGAGTTTGTATTCATGATTGATTATTGATATTGAGTTTTGCTAAGAATTCTTCTGTGAAGACTGAGCCAAGGGTTCCAGGATTCCATTTGCATTGAAGAACGTCCACTCTTCATTGTGTGCGATTCAGAGGTTGTGAAAGATCAGCCAATCTATTGCCAAATTGAGAGATAACTTCATACAGAAGTTATCACAAGGGTTAGAAGTTTGAGAGATAACTTCATATAGAAGCTATCATAAGGGTTCACATGTATTTCTTTATTTTGGTTTTTGATTCAATAAATATCTAGATATAGATCTTTTGTATTGGCCCATCTTCAGATTAGGATCAAGCTATTTTGGTGCCTGTACGAAGTCCGTACAGATCCATGAAAATCCATATGCATCAATGAAAAGATAAGACACCGGCATCGTCAGGAAGAGACCTACAGAGGCCGACATCGGCCGACCTATCACCGACGTCAGTAGGTTAACGACCCCAATCGACTAACGACGGCAGTATAACTGACGTCAGCGACTGTGTTTTTGACACAGCGGGCTGAGACGTACTAGATCCATATTTATTTCCCAGATTGTAGAATATTCAGGCTATTAAGGCCGTATTTATTTTATTCTTTATATACTTGACAGAGGACCTCTATTGTAAGCATATGAGAAAATAAATAAGAGATTATATTGTGTTTTATTTATCTATTTGAAGATATTTTGCAGAAATACAGAAAAGCAATTCAGAGCTTTTGTCTTTCAATAGTCCCTATTGGTTAGGGATATTACAGTGGTATCAGAGCTAAATCCTGCCATCCTGAGGGTTTGACAATCTTATGCAGCTACAAGAGTTGGGACCACATAGGTATAACACTCACAGTAGAGCTTTGCTTGAAGGTACCCAGGTGTTAGATCAACCATCGATCATCATGAGTGACAGACGTGAGGGTAGCCCACCCAGGGGCCATAGGTATGATGTTGATCAGGGCACTAGAGAATTCCACCGTGCTATGATGACAGGCCAACAGCAGATGAATCAGACAATACAGGGACTCACTACTATGATAGAGAGGATGAACACACCTATTAGACAAAATGGGGAACAAGGAGATAACAGGAGTGCTACTATTAATCAGAGACCACAGCAGGCCCACTCCATAATAGCTGATAGACCTACACGTCCTATGTTTGTTCAAGAGGAACCAGAGGCTCCAACAGAGGAGGAGGCAGGAGATTCCCCATTTGCAGATGTCTTCATGGCAACAAATGATGAGTGGGACTTATTAGCTCCTCATGTTCGAGAGAGGATGTCCTTTGATCATTTTGTTAATCTAAGGAGAGAGCACTATAGATTGGTTAGATAAGACAAGAGACCTAGACACCAGAACAATGATCTAAAGCATGCTACGAGCAGGCTCACACTCGCAATGTTCGACGGTAGCGGTAAGGTCACAGCACAGGCCTAGATTAGTAAGCTAGACACCTTTCTCACATTGCGTCTGATGGCTGAGGAAGATGCTATCAGATATGCAACACTACATCTGGAGGGAGTAGCTCACGATTGGTGGCACCACGGGATGGTGACACTCCATCATGATTAGATCACATCTTATCAAGAGTTTGTGGATAGGCTGGTGGAGCATTTTGACAGGAGGGATCCAGAATCCTATTTCAGGGAGTTGGCATAGTTGCGCCAGAGTGGCAGCCTAGAGTTTTATATTGGTGACTTCCAGAAGTTATCAGTCATGGTTCCTGACATTTCAGAGAGGCGACTTGTAGTACTCTTCATGGAGGGATTGACAGAACCATTAAGAGGTTGGATCAAAGGCTTTGATCCTCCTTCATTACAGGAAGCTATGAAGAAGGCATGTAGCATGGAGATGGCAGCCCCATCAAGTAAATTTAACTCCAGAGGTACTCCATCTAGGGACAGTAAGGGCTTCAACAGGAATAGAGAAAGACCAGGTTTCAACATAGATAAATCAGGTGTTAAGAATGAATCAAAGGCTAACCCAGCAGCACCACCTTTGGATAGAGAGGCTCTTAATGATCTACGCAGGAAGAAGCTTTGTTTCTACTGCAAAGGTCCCTATGATGCCAATCACGATTGTCCCTTGAGGCCTAAGGGCAAGGCAAACCAGGTGATGTGGGCCTATTATGAGGATGAGGAATCAAAAGATTTTAAACATCATGATTGTTCTGAGGAGCTAGAGGTTGAGGCTTCAGAGCCTAAGGTAGAGGCAGAGTCAGAGCTCCAGATTCAGGAGGCACGCCTATCTAGCATCCAGCACGAGGGGTCATTCAGACTCCATGGAGTTTTAGCAAGATAGAGGGTTATCACCCTTCTTGACATAGGAGCCACACATAATTTTATTGATACTAGATTTGTGGAGAAGCGTGGACTCACCACCGAAGAGTTCGAGGGCATTAAAGTTAAGGTGGCTGACGGTTACACCCTTAGGTGTGAACGGTTGATTAGAGGTCTCCCATTGCGCTTGAACAACTATGAGTTCAAGGCTGATTATTATGTGGTGAACATGGGGGATATAGATTTGGTTTTGGGCATGAAGTGGCTTCATTCCCTTGAGGTAGTCACTCTTCATCTTAAGGACATGGAGATCCATTTTGATGTTGATGGGAAGACACACATTCTTAAGGCAATACGGGACGACAACATCAAAACTATTTCTTTACATCGGATGGAGAGGCTCAAACGACACGACATGGTAGAGTGGGCTGCCAAGTGCACATTAGCACCAATACAGGTGGGACAGTAGAAGACTGAGTATCATCCTAACATTCAGCAGTTGAGAGTCAAGCATGATAAGGTATTTAGTGATATTCCACCAAGGAGACCTCTGGACAGGGGCTTTGAGCACATTATTGAGCTTGAGGAGGGCGCTAAGCCCATTATGATCACTCCTTGTTGACATCCTAAGCGGTTGAAGGATGAGATCAAAAAAAAAATTAAGGAGTTACTGGCTATGGGTCACATTTGGCCTAGTAAATCACCGTTCGCTTCTTCAATTGTTCTAGTGAAGAAGAAGGATGGCACCCTACGCATGTGCATTGACTACAGAGCCCTGAATAAGAGAACCATTAAGAACAGGTATCCAATGCCTCGTATTGATGAGCTTATTAATGAGCTCCATGGTGCACATTATTTCACGAAGATAGACTTAAGGTCAGGCTATCATCAGATCAGGGTTCGTGAGCAAGACGTGGAGAAGACAGTTTTCCATTGCCATTGTAGACACTATGAGTTTATAGTGATGCCATTTGGGCTCACTAATGTGCCAGTGACATTTTAGTCCACCATGAATAGAGTCTTTCATTAACTGCTGAGGAGGTTTGTACTTGTTTTTTTTATGACATTCTTATATACAGGAGGACTTGGCAGGAGCATTTGGCTCATCTGGAGACTGTACTCAGCATCTTGGAGAGGGAGTCCTTGTACGCCAAGGAGTCCAAATGTGATTTGGGAATGACTAAATTATTATACTTGGGTCATATTATCAGTGCAGGGGGAGTGCGGATGGATCCTGAGAAGATCCACGCTATCATAGACTGGCCTATTCCAACAAACCTCACACAGCTACGAGGATTTCTAGGTTTGTGTGGATTCTATCATAGGTTCATGAATGGTTATTCACAACATGCAGCCCCTATGATAGATTTGATGAAAAAGGGTGATTTTAGTTGGACACTTGAAGCATAAGAATGTTTCGTGAGGTTTAAAGAGTTAATGACTACATGCCCAGTTTTGGCACTACCTAATTTTTTGAAGCCTTTTGAGCTTCAGTGCAATGCTTCAAGGGAGGGCATCAGAGCAGTGCTTATGCAGGACAAGCACCCCATAGTATATGAGAGCCGTAAGCTCAAGGGGCTAGAGAGGCTTTACAACATTTATGATAAGGAGATGGTAGCTATCATGCATGCCTTGGCAAAATTTAGGCAATATCTCGTGGGCAGCACATTTTGCATCAAAACAGACCACAACAGTTTGAGACACTTCTTGGGACAGCGAGATCTCAATGATCGTCAGTAGAAGTGGGTGAGAAAATTATAGGCATACGACTTTGACATCTCTTTCATTAAGGGCACCCAGAATGTAGTGGTTGACACCCTTTCACGTTGGCCGTATTTGAGCACTATGGTCCACATCTCAGAGGATTGGAGACATATGATTGTGGCAGAGTATGCCAAGGATACATGGGCATCTAGCATCATTGAGGGATCGACGGTTGATACCAGATATACTCTTGTGAATGACTTGATCATTTACAAGGGCAGGGTTTATTTGATTCCAGGATCAGTGGTAAAGAATATTCTCATCCGAGCCTTTCATGATGTACCTACTACAGGACATCCTGGGTATTTCAAGACCTATAGACAGATTAGGGAGAGATTCACATGGAAAGGACTCAAGGAAGATGTTCTTTAGTATGTGCGAGACTGCCCTGTTTGTCAGTAGAACAAGTAGGAGAACATGTACCCAACAGGATTATTGCGGCCACTTCCAATTTTTGACAAGAAGTGGGAGTGCTTGTCGATGGATTTCATTACGGGCTTGCCTAAAGCCCAAGGACGAGATTGCATATATGTAGTCATGGATTGGTTAACAAAGTATGCCCACTTCTTTCCGATTACCACCACATACACAGCTACACAAGTAGTAGAGGTTTTCTTTCGAGAGGTATTCTGACTGCATGGATTGCCTCAGAGCATAGTGAGCGACAGGGATAGTCGATTCTTGAGTCACTTCTGGTAGGAGGTGTTCTGACTCTGTGGGACCGAGCTTACATCAAGCACCAGCTACCACCTGCAGACCGATCGACAGACAGAGATAGTGAACAAATGGGTGGAGGGCTACCTTAGGAACTACATTACATGGCAGCAAAAAGCTTGGGTTAAGTGGATTCATTTGTGTGAGTATTGTTATAACACGACTTTCCACATGACCATTCAGATGTCTCCTTTTATGGCATTGTATGGGTATGAGGCACCAAGTTTTATAGATTTGCTACTGAGCGACAGTAGAGTGCCGAGTGCTGGAGACTTATTGCAGGAGAGTCAGGATACTATGAGGACTCTCAAGGAGAATATTTCTAAGGTGCAGAATCAGTAGAAGCAGTATACAGATCAGCAGAGGACAGAGAGATCTTTTGATGTGGGTGACATGGTCTATCTTATGCTACAGCCTTATCGTCAATCTACTCTTAAGAAGAGTGGGGTAGAGAATCTTAAGCCACGTTACTACGGTCCTTTCAGGATCCTGAGACGTGTTGGAGAGATGGCTTATGAGCTAGAGCTTTTGACAGAGAGCAAGGTACACAATGTTTTTCATGTATCACGCCTCAAAAAGGTGTTAGGACACCGTGTGATACCTTCTACAATTTTACCTCCCTTAGATGATGAGGGAAAGTTGATTTTAGTACCTGAGTCTATCCTGGAGTATAGAGAGAGACAGTTGCGTAGGAGGACTATCAGGGAATATTTGGTAAAGTGGAGAGATTTTCCAGTGGAGGATGCGACATGGGAAAGCGAGGATATTCTACAGCATCCAGAGTTAAGATTGCTTGAGGACAAGCAATTTCAAGAGGGGTGGACTGTCATGTCCCCTTCTAGTTGACATCTTTTCGAGCGGATGATTAGCCTATTATGCGACCCTCGTAGGCTGATGGGATGGATAGAGGGTCTTGATGGAGCTGGGCTTGGCTTTCATTCGGGCTTTGTCAGATAATGTATTAAGGGGAATATTAATATTTAATTGATTTAATTAAATATTAATTATTTGGTCTAATTTTAAAACCCAAATTCTAATTTAAGAAGCCCAAGTTCTAATTTGAGGAATTCTAATTTAAGGAACCCAAGTTCTAATTTGAGGAGATCTAATTTTAGCAAACACACCTTTGGAGGGTATAAGGGTTTCTCATGGGAGAGAGTTTGTATTCATGATTGATTATTGATATTGAGTTTTGCTAAGAATTCTTCTGTGAAGACTGAGCCAAGGGTTCCAGGATTCTATTTGCATTGAAGAACGTCCACTCTTCATTGTGTGCGATTCAAAGGTTGTGAAAGATCAGCCGATCTATTGCCAAATTGAGAGATAACTTCATATAGAAGTTATCACAAGGGTTACAAGTTTGACAGATAACTTCATACAGAAGCTATCATAAGGGTTCACAGGTATTTCTTTATTTTAGTTTTTGTTTCAATAAATATCCAAATATAGATCTTTTGTATTGGCCCATAGTTCTTCAGATCAGGATCAAGCTATTTTGGGGACCGTACGAAGTCCGTACAGATCCATGAAAATTCGTACACATCAGCGGAAAGATCAAACACCGGCATCGTCAGGAAGAGACCTACAGAGACTGACATCGGCTGACCTATCACCGACGTCGGCAGGTTAACGACCCCAATCGACCGACGACGGTAGTATAATCGACGTCGGTGACTGTGTTTTTGACACAGCGGGCTGAGACGTACCAGATCCATATTTATTTCCCAAATTGTAGAATATGCAGGCTATTAAGGCCGTATTTGTTTTATTCTTTATATACTTGACAGAGGACCTCTATTATAAGCATATGAGCAAATAAATAAGAGATTATACTGTGTTTTATTTATCTATTTGAGGATATTTTGCAGAAATATAGAAAAGCAATTCAGAGCTTTTGTCTTTCAATAGTCCCTATTGGTTGGGGATATTACATAGGATATCTAATGAGGTAGCTACTCTAATCATGAAATATGGGAGCTATTTCATTCAATTTCCCAAGGTCGCATATTATCAAGTTAGAGGATTTGAGAGTGACCCTCTTAGATTGATAAGATATCAAAATGATAAGATCATTTTTATTGAACATTGTAAACAATTGAGTGAAGTTCAAAAATAATGTAATGCCCAACACATCAAATGGATCTTATTTCCCATTGGCTTAAGTTACTCTGTCTAAAAATCAGCAAGAGATGCCTTAAATATTAAGAAATAAGTGGTAGAATTCCCAATACAACTACATATGAGAATGTTTTATTTTGATAGTAATTTTTTTGTGAAGAATAATCTCAAGTTGGGTGCCAGCTATGGTTATATTCCTAAGATTAAGGATTATTGGGATGATTGTGAAGATGATTTTAAATTTAGGAAGAGGGATTGGTCAAAAATGTCCCTAAAATAGATGAAGGCTTTCAATATTGAATGGTGCATGACATAATTTGAGTATGATGGTACTAATTTTATTGAATAAGTGTTCAATGAGAAATTACACCTCAAAACTATTCCCACAATTAACTGGCCAGTAGGAGAATTGATAGACATTGTAGAACACATACAAACCATGCTATCAAGATCAAGGACCTGGTATAATATGAATGTGAGATAATATAATTTAGGAAGTCATTTAAAGGGTGAAGGAAGTTTGAGAGGATATAAACAAACTTCTTTTATTCCAATCACCAAATCTTATAGGATGAAACTCTTTATAAAAAATTCTAGTTTGGCCGTAAGTGGAGGAGGGGATTGAGAAGATCCATATATAGAGCAACTTCCCAAAAATACATGTGAGGGTGATATCCCAATGTATACTATTCAAATCAAGAAACCTACTCCACCTACTACTACAAATGTTATGTAAGATATTGATCTTTTATTGTTGATTAATAATACTACTCAATAGTTCTTGGCTTATAATACATGTTCAATGCCTTTCCTTGTTATCTCTTCATCTATTGAATCACCAATGATTTCTCCCCTTCCATTTTACTCACCACTTCCACCACCTTCATCCCTAGTTCTACCTCGACCTCCACCTCCTATTATCCCTATTCAAAAAGTTTTTTCTCCTCAGCAACCTATCAAAACTAGATCCATTCTTGTATTACCCTTGTGGCCATCCTCTTCATTGACCCCTCTTATTTTCTCAAGCACTTAGTTTGTTATGCCACAAGGAGATACATATTCTTCATGGGTACAATAGATAGTGAATAAGAAGAAGACTACAGTAAAATCAACATAAATTAATGTTGTTGTTAGTCTAGTATAAGGTCCTCTGAAGAAAAAAAAGGAAAAAATACCTCAAGGTTGATGATTTATTCCTTAGGTGCACAATCTATGGAAATTGCATAACCTAGTATCGAAAATAATCAAGACAAAATGACTTTGGCTGATTATAACACCAATCTTTGTGAATTCACTCCTAAAGGCAACATTCACAATTTCAAAGTAATTGTGAGCAAGTTGACTTCAATGAAAAAAGAGGGGTTAAAAACTCAGGAATAGTTGGATGAAGAAGTATATATAATTTCATCATACATCAAATATATGTTCATATAGGTGAAACTTATCATAAAGTCATCATCACATCTGCACCAACCTCTTATATTACATAAATGCCAAGTTATGAGTTTGGGATTGATAAAAGAAATGATTACCAAAATTAGTAATATAGTAACCATGGAAAGGTCATGGAGTCCTGGATAGAAGATTTACTTTTTGATGGCATGAAATTCCTTGATGAAATTTGGAAGGCCTATAACTTGGTTCATTCTGGTTGAGAGAAAAATGATAGAAAAATTATTGTTACCAAAAATGATTTTGGAATATGGAAAGGTCTGATGAGTGATTTGTAATATATGGCTAGCATGGATGAGAATGTATTGGTTTTTTAAGGCATTCTTGATGAATCTAAAGATAATTACTCATGTTTGTGGTCTCAATGCATTGATTGTAATATTTGTGCTCTAGAAGAAGCTTTGGAAGACTTGCAATGTCATGGAAATAGTTATGATGAGATTAAATTATAGGTACATATCAATGTATGGGCCATTAATTGTGATATGTTGAATGAAGATGAGTCAAAATCTCATAAAACTATGGAATTAAAAGAATGGTTTTAGAAAATAGTTAAAGAAGAGTTGTTTGGAGTAGAGGCATTCAATAATGAGACCATGAACAAGCTAAGTAGTATTCATTATGCTATCTAAGACCTCACTTTGAATTTTCTAGGTCTATTCAATAATATTGAATAAGTAACTAATGTGTCAAATAAGTGGCTTACACGCTTGACTCATACAGTTATTACTGTAAAAGAAAGAATCATCCCAACTATTCATAGATTTAGAGTGTACCGACTCAAATCATCAGAGAAAGAACAGTCAGATCCAATTGTAGTAGTTGAGTAGGGTTATTCTCAACAAAAAGAGTCTTCTTCTTCCTGACAGTCACTCCAAATCACTTTTTCTCTCTCCAACTTTCTATGTCTCCATTGCACTTTTAATAATAACTTTAAAAGGTCATATTTTACTTTTTAAAGTCATAATAGAAAAGACTGTAAAATAGAAGTCTTTTACTATAAAGTTGGTTATTAGGTTATTATGAGTTGGTTACACTCTCATAACTTATAAATACAAATTATATTTATTGTAGAGGGGCTTTTTGACATAGGCAAAAAATTTGGCAAATAAGGAAGAGGAGTTTTATATGTACAACTCTACAAAGAATCAATACAGGAATAAATTGCAATACTTTGTGCTATGGACTTTATTTTTGAATGAGCAATCTATGTGAGTTTTGTTTATTCATTTTGGTTCTTTTCTTTCAAATATGCTAGAATGTAGTTGTCAAATCATCAAGTGATTTGATATTCTTTATGTAGAAATCTATCAGAATCTACATAGAGGATTTAAAATCAAGAGAGTTAAGTGAAAGTAAGGAAAAAAAATTGTATTTATTTCCACACAAATAATTCAGGGTTGTTTTGAAGTCTTTTAAGATCAAATCTTTATGGTGTATGGACTTCGTGCTTATGTTCGATCCTTATCTTTGTTTCCTTTATGAGGAATATGATTTCTATTATCATATAGATCATCCATCTTATAAAATTTGGGTAGTTATAACACTTTTCTGTATTTATACAGTTAAAACTATCTTCTTTATTTCCTTTCTCCCTTCTCACTTCGTAAACTTCTTTCCTTTATCTCAGTTTTATTTTCTAACACCTTTTCATACTTTTAGGTTAAAAGTAAAAAAACCCCTATAAAGGCAAAACTTTTTTTATAAATATTTTCATTTTCAATTTTATCTTTACTTTTCAATAAAGGCAACTCTACCTACTAATAGGAGAGAGTTCATCTCCACATTGTTGATTGAAAACCCACTTTTTGTGTCCCTAATAATTGTTTTAGCCAATAGGTGCTACATAGTAGGTTTGGTGATTACAAGTAGGGCATATTTGGTGGCCTGGTGAATCCAACTAGGGAATATTTTCCAGTTATAATTAGGGACCAAATCCAACTTTTCATTTCTACACAATCAAATTTCACATAGATCTTCTTTTCCACCTATAAAACTCAGATCTACTCTCATAGTTTAGATCATATTATCATGTGTGTTTGTTTACTCACTTACTATTCTTTATTTAAAAATTGTGTTTTCAACAGTTTCATTTATTTGTGTTTACAATTTTTAAACATAGTGCAGATCTAATAAATATTATTTTAAGATTGTTTTTGTTTTATATATATATATATATATATATATCTTATAGCACATAATTTTATCATGTTGTTAGTGGTAATTACGGTTGTGCACTAAAAATATAAATATGATGGTATGACAAATCCACACCACATATTTGTTTGATAAGATGCACCTCAAAGTGAGGTTAAAAAAGGTCCATTAACATTTATTATGTGTGTGTGGGGGTGTGTGTGGGGTCCAATTTGTCAATATTGAACCATTATGACAAATCTCGAGTCTTGAAACCACTTTCATGATGCATCTACATGTAACCCTTGTATCCATCTCATGCTTGTCCTAATATGTGGCTAGGATCATTTCTACGATCCTAACAAAGCTGCCAAAATATCTTAGAATTAGGTTCTTTTGTTCGTCTTTTCTATTTTTCATGTTTCTAAATATTGGAGGTTAGTCATGTGTGCCAATTTCTCCAAAATTTGAATTTTCATCTATAAATAAACAATTGATTTAGTTCATTTGGTAATATAACACATAAGTAAAACATATCAGGATCATGCTTAGCACATTTAGCTATTTTAAATTTCTACTCCATGAATTTGTGAACACTTTGAAGGATCTGACAATTCAAAAGGGTAAAAACTTACACTATCTATGTTGACCCACAAAACCAAGCCATCCGTAATTTCAATCTTGGTAGATTTTTTCTTTAGAGCATATTAATTCATGACAAAAGGCCATAGATCATAAGTTGGCAAACATGAATAGAGTTTCATTTTTTGGTTAGGTTACAAGCTTTGATCAAGACCATTTGTATAGTCCTTGCATTGCATTCCATATTAGATCTTCATTTAGTTGGCAAAAAGTTTGGTAAATTACATATTTACATAAACCATGTTTGATCGCGAGAACATGCTTAAAAACAACTCATGTATACTTGATTAATTGAACAACAATGTTTTAAAAAAATAAAAATACCCTATCGCCCTCTATGATTAATAATGTATTTGATTAGACATTGTTCACTACAATTTTGATTGTTTTATAACTCATGATTTGAGGTAGGCATATTTTTATGCAAATATTATATCACTACATGATAAAATCATATGAAAACAATCATATTTGCCAATTAAACTGGCAATACAAGCTTGAAATTGTTAAAAGAAGTGTTGGACCGAGTCAGCAAATTTTAAGGGTTTGCCATGTAGAATAAGAGCATTCAGGATTCTCCCCGTTTAAGAGCCCGATGCTTTGACTTCCATATAAAGCTTTGGAGGGAGTGAGATCTTACCAACAAGATGACAATCTCCATAGACTGACCTTCGTGACCCGTCTAGTTTACCTGCAAAATCAACTTCCGTCGGCAAACCCAACATGAAATGCGACGGACCACTTCGGACCTGGATGACGACAAACACTTTGTCACCAAGTCAAACTCAGACCATCCAAGCGATGGCGATTTCCTGGACTGTTCCACTCTGTGCCTGCCCGTTTGGTTCACGGCCAAAACAACCGACAAACTTGACCGCTTCTTTCCTTCTTCCCGTCAAAATTAACGCCCAGCGCCCTTTGCGACCTGTTTCTCTCGTGATAAAATCAATTATATCATAAAATGTATAATGTATTAGACCTTAAAATTTTAGTTATAGATAGTTAAGACGACATATTAAAATAGATAATTTTTTTGAATTCTGATAATAAATTACTGGTTTTTATCAACATGTGGACAAGATTAAAAATCGGGCTCTCCAAGGGCTTTTATGGAAATGGGTTTGTGTTACTCTATTCTCAAACAACTATGAAGGAATTGAGAGAGAGGCCTTTGTGGTATGTGGTGAAGGCGGTGAGGAGAGCCAAGTAAATATTTATGAATGAATATGTTCAAACAATTTTGGATATGGTGGGGGATTGTAGATGCCAATCTAATCTTATTGGGAGCATGGTGATTGTGTAGTGGCCCATATTAACACTAATGAGTGTTGATTTTGGGTAGGGAAGCATATTGCATGTGGGTCATTTGTTTAGTGATATATATTGCATATACCTACTTCTTGATCTCAAAGGTAAAATTGTCAATATAGTTTTGTCAAATATAATTGACAATATATTACGAATTTTGGTACTTATGAGAAATATAAATATTTTACCCTTTAAATGTATGCTTTCTTTATAATATATAATTATTATAAAATGTAGAAAATATAATAATATAATATTTTTTTATCGATATTCGCTTTTGACTAAAGCTACTAACCAATTTTGAAGTACAAATTAGGGGTCCAATCCCTAAGAACAATTAAATTAATATAAACAGTTATCACTTGATCACTTGAAACCACTGAGTTAATGGCCACATCTGATCTATAAATGCACTGTGCGATTCGAACTTGGGTGTGACCAGGCACAACCAACCCACTTGACCAACCCTTCTACATTTCATTGGCTAAAATTTTGGGGTAACAAGATTTTTGAAATGGACCCAGAACCACAAATATTTTTGTAACCCGAATGTCCAAATCAATGGTATATAGTATCTCTAATCATGAACTGTGGACTTGCCTCATCGCATTGAACACAAGGTTCAAGCCAGATGTCAACCTCCATCATATTAAACACTGAGTCGATAGCCCATTGCATTGTGGATACTTTTAACGAATAACCGTCGTAACTTAGTGTAGGAACGATGCTAGAGAGTGGTCATCCCAGGGAATGGACCTTGAGACCTCCCACTTCTAACACTCAACTCACTCGCCACATATAATAGTATTATACTACTATATATATATATATATATATATATATATATATATATATATATATATATATATATATATATATATATATATATATATATATATATATATATAATACAAATTATGAATTATATTTCTCATACAATATTCATATTTTCCATTAATTGAATGAGGGGTAGATAAAACTATATTGACAACTTGACTTTTGAGATCAAGAGGCAGAAATATGCAATATATTACTAGACAAATGACCCACATGCAATGTGCTTCCCCACCCAAAATCAATGTCCATCAACACTAAAATGGACCATTGCGAAATCACCAAGCTCCTAGTAGCCCCTGGTAAGATCAATTCAACATCTCAAATCCCTTAGCGTATCTAAAATCTATCAAATGTATTCATCCATAAATATTTATTTGGCTCTTTGCACTACCTTCACTACATACCATAGAGGCCTCTCTATCAAGACTGAGCTTAACCAATACTCACAAACTGGGGGGGTCCACACTCTCAACTAATCACATAAATCCATACCAAAAAGTGATAAATATTAAAAAAAATGATTGGTTACCCAACTAAAATCAACTAGTTTGGAGTATTGGTTAAGATTACCCCTTTGTCAATTCCTTCATAGTTGTTTGAGCACAGAGTAACACAAACCCATTTCTATAAAAATCCTCAAGGAGCTTGAATTTGAGTTTCGACCACAAGTTGACAAAAAACATTAGGTTGATAGTCTATTTAGCCATAAAATTCATGGTTCTGATCCCCAACCTCCATACATGCATGGATAGGACTTCAAACAAAGTGAATTTTGACTGAAAATGGATTGTTACGAGGTTCTTCATTTCTAAGAGGTTAGAGAAGTTAAAGCAAACAGAGTTGGCAAGGATCTATTTTGATCTAAGCTTGGTGTTGAGATGGTAGAGGTCTGACACCTCTATGAATTATGGATGTGAATATTCTATTCTTAATAGGGTTTTAATTTAGAGGAGGTGCCTATTCTAGCTTGGAGTTATGGGAGGACATGCCTACAAGAACTATGGGCCTCCACACCCCAATGACTAAATCTTGTGTAAGTTATAAGCACTTTGCATCTCAAACGTGTTACCTGTCCACGTGAATATTAGTCTCCCCTTGTTCAACTTTTCCTTGTCTTCAACTTACAAAAACATCAAATGTCAAAGCTACGTAAGCATTATAAGTTGAAACCTATTGGGTGAATATTTTGTCGTCAACTAACTAAAGACAAAATTGTTATATCAGTCACAACATAATGAGATAAATCTCTCCTCTCAGCAAGGGAAGGCTCCCTATAAACTATTATAAACTAAACCTATACTAAATACTAACTGGGGGGTAGAATCACACCATTCATTTCTCTTTTTTTAGAAATGATGTTCACAAAAAAGAGGAAAACTCCTGTGTGATCACTGAATCCATTTCTCTTTTTTCAGAAATGATATTCATAAAACAATAGGAAAACTTCTCAGGTGATAACTGGATCCACAAGAAACTCATGAAAGCACAAAGTCTTTCATTGCTTCTCTTACTGATTAAGTACGTAGGACACCGTAGAATGAAGTGTATCCCAAAGTCTCCACCACAAATTACAATAGAGTATATGATCACAAAGGATAAAAGTAGTTCAAAGCCTTTCCAATATCCTTTGTGCTGAAACGCAAAACACACAAGCTAAAGACAATTATGGTAGCACAAAGTCTCTACAATCAGCATCAGGACATCTTCCAGATTATTTTCACTTGCTCTGCTTATTTGATCAAACGAATAAGACTGTATTTAAGAAAAATACAAAAGAATAATTTCCTACATAACATAAGTTATTTCAACACAAAGTTTGAAAGGTCACTTGCTTTCTCATTCACCTGATGAAATATGATTAACAATCTAAGCTCAAAGTCTCAAAAATGCCTTTCAATTTTGACAGAGTTTTGCTTCTAATAACTGAGAGATCTCCTTCATTTAAAATGAGAGATTACAATATATAGCATCCAAAGAAAGACTTTGGCACTTGTTTTCACAAAATGGCCCATGGTGCATTGAATGCATTGGAAAGAGGAAGTTCTATGCAGGGGCCATGCTGAAGCAGGTTATTAGTCTTGACTTTAGTGTTTAACTCATATCAAATGTCTTCTCCAAAGCATGGGTTTTCTGATCCTCTAAAAGGCAAGGCCGCTCCTCTTTATGATACTTACACGACTGTCCACTCATCTTTACTCAAATGAAGAAAAATAGGCCGTGCCATTAAATGCATGTGCTCTTTGATATTCACCTGGTGGACTATTCCACCAATTGGAATAACTCTTCCATCGATGCTTCTGGATTCTCTATTTGATTCCCTCTTTCCTTGCTATATTTTGTCTCTTCTTATTGATCCGAGCTCTCAAGGCTATCTTCTCGCCTTCTGTTGGCTTTTTCAGCTCCTTTCTCAATGGATCACTGAGTTTGTCCTCAGGTCTGCATTATTTAAAAATCAACAGTTATTCCATTATCCTGAATTTGACATCCACAGGGACGTCACTGATCACTTAAACCATTTTGAACCTTGAACCATCTTTTTAGAGTTCACCGGTTCAATGGTTCAATGGTTTAGCGGCTTAATCTTTTATGTTTTGTAGAGAGTCACGTTTACTCAGTCTTCTTATGAATTCAATTCAATGTATCATTGAACTAACTATTTGAACCTTTTGATGGAACCTTCCACTCAAACCTTTTTGAACCTTTGAACCATTTTGAAGCGGAGTTCAATGGTTCAATGCTTCGGTGGTGTTCATTTCAAATCATTGAACCCTGCTGTTGAACCATATATCATTGAACCTCAACATCGAACCATCGTTATCAATTTTAGGAAATGCCTTCAAATGTTTTGAATTGTTCCTTGTTCATTTTCTCGACTGAAAAACCCTTTGAAAATGAGAGATTTCCTTTTGCCAAAAAGACTTGGGTAATTGGATAACTTAACTGCTCAGAACATTTTTGAGAAGGAAACCATTTTTTGGCCTATAAGACCAAAATGGTTAACATGTTGACTACAAAAATGAGTGGCCGATTTTGAGGACAACAACAGGCTCTAGCTGGGGAACTTCCATTAGTTGTACTCTAAAACAATCGAAGAGAGTAAAATCCAGACTCTAAGTGCCTTCATCCATGCCATTGGGCCACGGAGTCAAGCCACCCAAAAAGAGAAAGATGCCAAAAAAACCAAATGAACAACACAAAATAAACAAAGACTATACAAATGTACAACTGGACTTATCTAATACTTCAAGGATTGAAGTGCTTCAAATGCTACCCACTGCAAGTCAGTGAGAATGGTGTCCCATCTTGATATCTTAATAAGAAACTATTATCACCATTGAATTGATGGATGGCGGATGGACCTCTCCACAAGGAATCATTTTTGTGCATTCCCTTTGGTTCTCTCCTCTTGTCCCATAACAAGACTTGATCTCAAATCTGAAACTCACAAATCCTTGCTTTCTGGTCAAAAAGTTTCTTCACCTAATTTTGATGTTCAACAATGCAGTCCACTACTATAGTTCATTGCTCTTGTAACTCAGTCAGATGCATGATTCTTTTGTCAGTAAAACTTTCAAAAGTTGAATCTTCTACTGCCTTTGCCAGCTTTAATGCTGGTAATTCTAAGGTAATGGGTATTTCTGCATTTAGACCATACAAAAGTTGGAATGGGGACATACCTATTGCCCTCTTAAGCGTCAAACAATGTTTTATGCCAAGTCCTCTGATTGTCATCAACCAATTTCCTGATGATAGCAACTAGATTTTTGTTACTTGATTCTGTTTGGCCATTTCCTTATGGATAATAGTCTGAGGAGTGGGAAAGAATAATTCTATGATTGTAACAAAAGTCAGTAATCTCCTAAGAAGAGAAACATGAGGCATTGTCTGCTATAATCTTGTTTAGAACTCCAAAATGGGAAACAATATTTCCTTCAAGAAATTACACACCAATTCTGAAGTGGCATGCTTGATTGGAATGGCTTCCACCCACTTACTAAAATACTCTATTACAGTGAGGATATAGTTATGTCTAGCACTTGAGGATGGGTTCACGGTGCCAATGAAGTCAATACCCCATTGCTAAAAAGGCTCTTCAATCACCACAGGCTTGAGGGGTAATGCGGCCAACTTGGATTTTCCAACGAACTGTTGACATAATTCACATCTACATACCCAATTGTATGCATCTTGAAACAGAGCAAGCCAGTAATATCTGGCTCATAAAATTTTATGAGAAGTCACAGGTGTAGAAAAATGTCTTCCACAAGCTAAGTTATGGAAGGACTCTAAAAGTTTACTTTGTTGCGCTTTATCCACACAGTGAAGAAATACCTCATCAAGGCTTCTTTTATACAAACCATTGTCCCACAAAACATAGTTAGCAACTCTCAACTTAACATTTATCTTTTCTTTTTAGGACAGATGTGTAAGACACTCACCATAAGTAAGAAACTGAGTGATATTAGAATACCACTCATCAATAGTAGTAACAAAAAGAACTGTTAATATGTCATCAGTCACTGCCTCTTCATGTCCTATTTTTTCTTATATATTTTTAGTAATTAATTGACATAGACCTCTTCCCTGCACCAACTTAGTAGACTTGATATCAAGATCAAACTCTAGAATTTCAGCAATCTAATTGCCCCTTTTTGTACCAAACTCTTGATGAGTTACAATAGCCTTCATTGTTGGTGTTGGAAATAGCGCAATTTCAAGCATCAACAGTTCATAGGTATAAAATACTTTTTACACTATCAAGGTGTGTATGGACACATGGAAATGCTTCACCTTCCTTGCCTAGCTAAGTTAAGGTGCACTTTTATTCGATTATGTATCATTTTTTCTTTGATGCATGCTTACGTTCACTCACATATACACATAAAATTAAAAGAATTATGTAGACACATAATTTTGGTACAAGGCTTATTGTTGTAATATTTTTAGTATATTTTTGTGCATATGGATTATTGGTTTGAATTAGTGTATTATAAGTCCTTGTTTGTGTGTTTTTTCACTCTTTTTCTCTATGTTATCTCATGGTCTTTCATTATTAGTTTTTATTTTGTGTGTTTTGTGCTTGCAGGCA
This sequence comes from Torreya grandis, assembly GCA_037957365.1. Taxonomy (NCBI): domain Eukaryota; kingdom Viridiplantae; phylum Streptophyta; class Pinopsida; order Cupressales; family Taxaceae; genus Torreya; species Torreya grandis. The sequence goes on along the minus strand of JARHVA010001337.1, from coordinate 927,538 downwards.
TGTTTATCATGTTTTCCATTTGTCCTATTTTATTTCTTCCTTTGGGTCAAATTAGATGATCCACAGAATATTTTCTGATTGAATCTTATCTAAGCAGATTCAATGACCTATCGAATTTGTACCCTATCTTTTTGTGGGAATTTATGCCCATCTTCACAACATTTGAGACACACACACACACACACACACACACACACACACACACACACACACACACACACACACACACACACAACATTCTAGTGACATTTAAATAATAATAAAAGGAATGAATAAGTGTCAATAATAAAAACAAGTATTTGAAAATTTCAAGTCTAGACACACTCTACATTGTTTTATTTTTTCCAAGGACTTTCATCAAAGGTTTTAATTGCAACTTGTATCAAAATTAAGATAGGAAATGTTCATATAGTTGCATATCACCTACTGAAGAGGAGGTGAACCCCTCACACAAAACTCCATCTGAAGTGCATATATAACTACATAGGGTCTAATTATGATCATGTAGGATATGTAGCTAAAATTACTTGAAGATTTATTGACCTGACTAACCCATTTAATTTACCTCTTGTAATTATTTGTAGATAATTCGGTCAAGGAGATAAATAAGACAATTCTACCTATAAATTCAGTGAAATGAAATTACAACCTTATATGACATCCTATAGTGCATCGACATAAAAAATAAAAAATAAAAAATAAAAAATAAAAAATAAAATATAAAAAAAGTGTGCAATATAGATTTGGTGTTGTTATCATCAAAATTGAAAATTTGAAAATGTTTGCTTTTTGCAATCGCAAGTCATATTTAGTCAAAAAGATTGTAAATTATGCTTGTCAAGTCTTTTGAAGTTTCCTTTGTTTAAAATACCTCCTAAGCACATGTCTATAGGAAATAATAGTAATTAATGTTCTGAAGATATTTCAAATATGATTAAAAACACTTAAAGATTAATGAATTATTTTCTAAAATGTAAGTAATTATTAGGCCTAATATGTGAATGGTATTTTGAGATCTCAATTTTTTTAATAGCACCTAACATGGATTTTGAAGCCATATAAGTCTACAAGAGATTTAAATTTTTTTGTTTAGTTATATCCAAAATTTGAAGCCCAAACATATATTTTGTTACTTTCAAAGAAGTTTTCATTTTGGTCTATCCGGTATTTGAAGCCTGAGTATGTTTTGCAAGGTCAAAACATATTTTGTTTCAAGTGGTGATATCCTATTCAATCCCCAGATAGATCTTGTGATATTTTCCCAAAGTTTCTATAAAAAAATCCTTGGAGTATGATAGTAACCTGCACATAAATATAAAAAATAGCAGTTGTTCAAAGTTGTGTTTAATGAATTCTTCTCCAGTTTTAATCATGTTTCTCCCATACAATGACCTTTTTAAAATTTCCAAGATACTTAAAAATGGTTCTAACTAGTGAATAAACATCGAACAGATCTTAAGCTCATCAAAATCACTAATTCAAGTTCTAATCAGCCTATCAAATTTTGTGAAAGTTACATTGAGCATTTAACATGCTCAGTCAAGTTGAGAACCAGCCTATCAAAGCCCAAATTTCATTATAAAACTCAGAATGACCTCAAATCAATTATAATGATTTGCCATGCAGTAAATGAAATGAAACCAAGTGTAGGAGTATTCATTCAAGTACTAAATCATATGCAAATGGAAACATCTACAAATCTGTGGCAACAACTCATCTCCTCTAACAGATCTATGTCAACCGTTGCATGCATAAATAGGTTAGTGTGTGTTTGAGAAAATTTTATGTAAGGATATTTGACAAACTAAACCTGATCATTCAATTGTATTATTAAAAATAACAAATCTATGTCATAACCTTGAGACTCTATATAATATGGTTTTGTTCTATATTATTCTTGCAAACAAGACTTCTTAGATTATTGTAAATCTAGACAAGTCAATGATAATAAAGTATTCCACCATGCATGTAATTTAGAACTATAATTCTAGATAGAGAACACATATAATTTTTAGATATATCTCTAAGCAGGGCAATCTTGATACCTTTAACAAATAGTAAAGCTATTATACAATTCAAATTGGCTTTGGAAAGCTTGAACACTAATATAGGTTCTTTTGCAAACTATGCCTTACTTAAAATTGAAAGTTGGTTCATCAAATCCTTGAACTCTCATGCTTAGACTAGGATTTGTGTAAATTAGGAAAATTTCCTAGGGATTCCTTTTCTAGAAAGTAAAATTGATATTTCTTAGTTTCTACTTCTCCTTGGTTACATAGTGAACTAGAATAATTGCATGAACTAGGTATTGTAAATGTTTAAAACTTGATTTTTTTACCATTCTTCAAATTCAAACTCTAAACAAGATCTTGAGAATATATGCTAAGATTCATGTACATTGTGTCGAGCTCAATTATTTCTCTTTACCATTTTCTTTTTCCTATCCTAGTTTTCAAAAACCTGAACTTGCTTGCTCAAGTTTCTATTATGTCAACCACCCCTTTACAGATGAAATTCAAATATATGGATTACGATCCTATTTATGTCCTAGAGATAGATATTTCCAATGTCAAGGATAGAAACATGACACATATGTATTTTTATTAATACTAGGAGAGAATGGATGCTCACAGCTATCATGGGACAATGGATCTTGGACATCGAGTTTGCACGTCACTGCATTTCCAATATCCTTTTAGGGTGCATATTTGGTGATTGCATGTGTGAGATAATACAGTACATAAACAAGAGAGATAAGGTCTATAGATGATAAATTAGTTTCCAAATTAGATGTATTTTCAATTGGAATCACTTTTTTCATTGATCCTCATGATGAAACTATAGAAATTAATCAGAATATCTATCATAAATTCTAGACTGATAATCAAAATAAATGTGAAAACATGTTGAGTCAGACTTGGATGATCAATAAAAAGAGGACCATCCAAAGGTTACCAAAACCTTATATAGATCCAACTTCAGAGAAGAATTATCAGATATAATCACATTGCCAAACAAGGTCATGGGAAATGAAACAACAAATGTTTTTCATATATGGATGTGCATGTTCATCAACACCGTTTGCTCTATAAAATAGTTTATTGATTTGTCCAATATAATCAATGAAAATATATATGGTTTATTTACTAAGTGTGAATTCACTCATGAATTTTACATGACATAATACTTATTTTACACAATTGCAGTTCTCAAAGCTTGGCCTAGCTTGAATGAAGTGAAGTAGAACATTCCTGGTGCATTGGTATACAAAACAATTACACAACTCACTAATGAGAAAGGAAAGAGTCATTTCAATAGTGTAAATGATGCATTTTCTATGATCTTAGTTAGAGAATTGGATGGAAACCTTTAAAGTAGGATATCTAATGAGGCAACTACTCTAATCATGAAATATGGAAGCTATTTCATTTAATTTCCCAAGGTTGCTTATTTTCACATTAGAGGATTTGAGAGTGACCCTCTTAGATTGATAAGATATCCCAATGATAAGATCATTTTTATTGAACATTGTAAACAATCAAGTGAAGTTAAAAAACAATGTAATGCCCAACACATCAAAGGGATCTTATTTCCCATTGGCTTAAGTTACTCTGTCTAAAAATCAGCAAGAGATGCCTTAAATATTGAGAAATAAATGGTATTATTCCTAATGCAGCTACATATGAGAAGGTTTTATTTTAATAGTAATTATTTTGTGAAGAATAATCTCAAGCTAGGTGCTAGCTATGGTCATATTCCTAAGATTAAGGATTATTGGGATGATTGTGAAGATGATTTTAAATTTAGGAAGATGGATTGGTCAAAAATGTCCCTAAAATAGATGAAGGCTTTCAATATTTAATGGTGCATGACATAATTTGAGTATGATGGTACTAATTGTGTTGAATAAGTGTTCAATGAGAAAATACACCTCAAAATTATTCCCATAATTAACTGGTTAGTAAGAGAATTGACAAACATTGTAGAACACATACAAACCATGCTATCAAGATCAAGGACCTGATATAATATGAATGTGAGATAATATACTTCAAGAAGTCATTCAAAGGGTGAAGGAAGTTGTAGAGGACATCAACAAACTTCTTTTGTTCCAATCACCAAATCTTATAGGACCAAACTCTTTATAATAAATTCTAGTTTGGCCGAAAGTGGAGGAGGGGATTGAGAAGATCCATATATAGAGAAACTTCCCAAAAATACATGTGAGGGGGATCTCCCAAGGTATAAGATTCAAATCAAAAAACCTACTCCACCTACTACTACAAATGTTACATAAGATATTGATCCTTTATTGTTGATTAATAATACTACTCAATAGTTCTTGGCTTATAATATAGGTTCAATGCCTATCCTTGTTATCTCTTCATCTATTGTATCACCAATGTTTTCTCCCCTTCCATTTTACTCACCACTTCCACCACCTTCATCCCTGGTTATACCTCGACCTCCACCTCCTATTATTCATATTCAACAAGTTGTTTCTCCTCAGCAACCTATCAAAACTTGACCCATTCTTGTATTTCCCTTGTGGCCATCTTCTTCATTGACCCCTCTTATTTTTTCAAGCACTTAGTTTGTTATGTCACAAGGAGATACATACACTTCATGGGTACAATAGATAGTGATTAAGAAGAAGACTACAATAAAATCAACATAAATTGATTTTGATGTTGTTGTTAATCTAGTACAAGGTCCTCTGAAGAAAAAAAGGAGGTGCACAATGTATGGAAATTGCATAACCCATTATAAAAAATAATCAAGACAAAATGAATTTGGCTGATTATAACATCAATCTTTGTGAATTCTCTCCTTAAGGTAACATTCATAATTTCAAAGTAATTGTCACCAAGTTGACTTAAATGACAAAAGAGGGGTTAAAAACTCAGGAATAGTTGGATGAATAAGTATATATGATTTCATCATACATCAAATATATGTTAATATAGGTGAAACTCATCAGAAAGTCATCATTGCATCTGCACTGACCTCTTATATTACATAAATGCCAAGTTATGAGTTTGGGATTGATAAAGGAAATTATTACCAAAATTAGTAATATAATAACCATGGAAAGGTCATGGAGTCCTAGATAGAAGATTTACTTTTTGATGGCATGAAATTCCTTGATGAAAATTGGAAGGCCTATAACTTGGTTCATTTTGGTTGAGAGAAAATTGATAGAAAAATTATTGTTACCAAAAATGATTTTGGAATATGGAAAGGTTTGATGAGCAATTTGTAATATATGGCTAGCATGGATGAGAATGTATTGGTTTTTAAGGCATTCTTGATGAAGATGAAGATAATTATTCATGTTTATCGTCTCAATGCATGAATTGTAATATTTGTGCTCTAGAAGAAGCTTTGAAGGACTTGCAATGTCATGGAAAAAGTTGTGATGAGATTAAATCATAGGTACATATCAATGTGTGGGCCATTAATTGTGATCTGTTAAATGAAGATGAGTCAAAATCTCATAAAACTATGGAATTGAAAGAACAGTTTTATAAAATAGTTAAAGAAGAGTTGTTTGGAGCAGAGGCATTCAATAATGAGACCATGAAAAAGCTAAGTAGTATTCATTGTGTTATCAAATACCTCACTTTGAATTTTCCAGGTCTCTTCAAGAAGATTGAAGAAGTAACTAATGTGTCAAATGAGTGGCTTGTACACTTGACTCATACATTTATTCTTGCAAAAGATTGAATCGTCCTAACTATTCATAGATTTAGAGTGTACCAACTCAAATCATCAAAGAAAGAAGAGTCAAATCTAGTTGTAGTAGTTGATCAGGGTTAATCTCAACAAAAAGAGTCTTCTTCTTCCTGATAGTCACTCTAAATCACTTTTTCTCTCTCCAACTTTCTATTTCTCCATTGCACTTTTTGTAATAATTTAAAAAGGTCATATTTTACTTTTTTAAGTCATAATAGAAAACACTGTAAAATAGAAGTCTTTTACTATATAGGTGGTTATAAAGTGTTTATTAGGTGATTATGAGTTGGTTACACTCAACTTATAAATATAAATTATATTTATTTTAGAGGGGCTTTTTGACATAGACAAAAAATTTGGCAAATAAGGAAGAGGAGTTTTGTATGTATAGCTCTACAAAGAATCAATACAGTTTCAAGACTTCGTGCTATGGACTTTCTTTCTGAATGAGCAATCTATGTGAGTTTGTTTATTCATTTTGGTTCTTTTCTTTCAAATCTGCTAGAATGTAGTTGTCCAATCATCAAGTGATTTGATATTCTTTATGTAGAAATCTATCATAATCTACATAGAGGATTTAAAATTATGAAATTTAAGTGGAAGTAAGGAAATAAATTTGTATTTATTTTCACATAGATAATTCATTATTGTTTTGAAGTCCTTTAAGATCAAATATCTATGGTGTATGGACCTTGTGCTTATGTTCGAAGCTTATCTTTTTTTCCTTTATGAGGAATACGATTTCTATTATCATATTGATCATCTGTCTTATAAAATTTGGGAAGTTATAGCACTTTTATATGTTTATGTCGTTAAAACTATCCTCTTTATTTTCTTTCTCCCTTTTCACTTCATAAACTTATTTCCTTTATCTTAGTTTTATTTTCTAACACCTTTTTATTCTTTCAGGTTAAAAATACAAAACCCCCTATAAAGGCAACATTTTTGTTATAAATATTTTCATTTTTAGTTTTGTCTTTACTTTTCAATAAAGCAATTCCACCTAATAATAGAAGAGAGACTTCATTCCCACATTGTTGACTAAAAACCCACTTTTTGTCTCCCTAATAATTGTTTTAGCCAATAGGGGCTACATAGTAAGTTTGGTGATTACAAGTAGGGCATATTTGGTGGCCTGGTGAATCTAACCAGGGAATATTTACCAGTTATAATCAGGGACCGAATCCAACTTTTCATTTCTAGACAATCAAATTTCACATAGATCTTCTTTTCCACCTATAAAACTCATATCTACTCTCATAGTTTAGATAACATTATCATGTGTGTTTGTTTACTCACTTACTATTCTTTATTTAAAAATTGTGTATTCAACAGTTTCATTTATTTGTGTTTACTATTTTTGAACATAGTGCAGATCTAATAAATACTATTTTAAGATTGTTTTTGTTATATATATAGCACTTAATTTTATCATGTTGTTAGTGGAAATTACCCTTGTGCACTAAAAATATAAATATGATGCTACGACAAATCCACACCACATATTTGTTTGATAAGATGCTCCTCAAAGTGAGGTTAAAAAAGGTCCATTAACATTTATTATTTGTGTATGGGGTCAAATTTGTCAATATCGAACCATTATGACAAATCTCGAGTCTTGAAACCACTTTCATGATGCATCCACATGTAACCCCTATATCCATCTCATGTTTGTCCCAATATGTGGCTAGGATCATTTCTATGGTCCTAACCAAGCTTCCTAAATACTCTAAAATTAGGTTTGCCTCTTCATCTTTTCTATTTTTTGTGTTTTTAAATATTAGAGGTCAGTCATGTGTGTTAATTTCTCCAAAGTTTTGAATTTTCATCTATAAATAAACAATTTATTTAGTTCATTTGGTAATATAACACATAATTAGAACATATTGGGATCATGGTTAGCAGATTTAGCTATTTTAAATTTCTACTCCATGAATTTGTTAACACATTGAAGGATCTGACAATTCAGAAGGGTAAAAACTTACACTATCTATGTTGACCCACGAAAGCAAGCCATCCCTAATTTCAATCTTGGTAGATTTTTTCTTTAGAGCATTGGCAGTCGAAGCACATGAATTCATGACAAAAGGCCACAGATCATAAGCAAGCAAACATGAATAGAGTTTCATTTTTTGGTTAGGTTACAAGCTTTGATCAAGACTATTTGTATAGTCCTTGCACTGCATTCCATATTCGATCTTCATTTAGTTGGCAAAAAGTTTGGTAAGTTACATATTTACATGAACCATGTTTGATCGTGAGACCATGCTTAAAAACAACTCATGTATGCTTGATTAATTGAACAACAATATTTTAAAAAGATAAGAATACCCTATCGCCCTCTATGATTAATAATATATTTAATTAGACATTGTTCACTACAATTTTAATTGTTTTATAACTCATAATTTGAAGTAGGCATATTTTTATGCATATATTATATCACTACATGATAAAATCATATGAAAACAATGATATTTGCCAATTAAACTCTTAGTTGTGTTAAAATGCTAGACCATTCATGTAGTGAGAGACTTTGTATCAATTATTCTCTAAATCATCTTACGATTATAGGTCAATGGTGTGCACATGCTTCACCTTGCTTCACACTCTCAATTAATCACATAAATCCATACCAAAAAGTGATAAATTTTTTAAAAAATGATTGGTTACCCAACTAAAATCAACTAGTTTGGAGTATTGGTTAAGATTACCCCTCTGTCAATTCCTTCATAGTTGTTTGAGCACAGAGTAACACAAACCCGTTTCTATAAAAACCCTCGAGGAGCTCAAATTTGAGTTTCGACCACATGTTGACAAAAACATTAGGTTGATAGTCTATTTAGCCATAAAATCCATGGTTCTGATCCCCAACCTCCATACGTGCATGGATAGGACTTCAAACAAAGTGAATTTTGAATGAAAATGGATTGTTGTGAGGTTATTCATTTCTAAGAGGTTAGAGAAGTTAAAGCAAACAGAGTTGGCAAGGATCTATTATGATCTAAGCTTAGTGTTGAGATGGTAGAGGTCTAACACCTCTATGAATTATGGATGTGAATATTCTATTCTTAACAGGGTTTTACTTTGGAGGAGGTGCCTATTCCATCTTGGAGTTATGGGAGGACATGCCTACAAGAACTATGGGCTTCCACACCCATGGCACTTGCAATGACTAAATCATGCATAAGTTATAAGCACTTTGCATCTCAAACGTGTTACCCATCCACGTGAATCTTAGTGACTCCTTGTTCAACTTTTCCTTGTCTTCAACTTATAAAAACATCAAATGTTAAAGCTATGTAAGCATTATAAGTGGAAACCCATGCCAGCTATAAATACTCGTATGGATATGACGAATTTCCCAACTTTGATAATTATATTGATCAACATATAGATTAGGGCTAATATATTTTTAGAAGAAAATTAGGTAGTTCCCTACCATTGAAAACATCTCTAAAGTAAATATCCATGAATTTCTATCGAGCCTTATGATAATGTGTGTATGAGGGATGTATTGCTTTAACATCCCTAACTTCATTCATGGGTTTGGTCTGCCTTGATCAAACGAATGGTGAGCTTTCTTTGCACAGTGATTTGGGTGAATGCAAGTCTGAACTATCAACATGGTGAAAAGTGAATCATTGTGAAGAAAGTCTGTGTCAGTCCCATGTTTATGTGGATTGTGTGCACGTGTCCATGTAAGCATTGTGTGGGTGTTTGTGAGTAGTTTTATGGTCTCAAATTTCATGAATCAGGGGCGGGTTGTCCTAGGCAGAGAGTAATCAAACCTGGGGAGGGAATTGTTCATTATAATCCTTCGAGTGGTTTTGAGAATTATCAGTTGATCCTAACTCGGTGGTTGTTGTGTATGTTGGCCAGTTGGCCCATTTATTATACTTTAGACCAAATTGTCCTAAAGAGTTAATAAATTACATGTTACTCCCAATTTACTTGCATTGTGTGAATGCTCATGTGTGTTAAGCTGATTTCTTGATCATTTCAAGTGTGTGTTTGTCTTTTCACTGCTAATTTTTTCTTTATACAAGTTATTATCCACTGTGTTTATGGGTTACTTATGCAGGTAAACACTAAAGGTGTAGTTTATAGTTCTTGTGAATCCCATCGCAAGGAGGGAGTCTTGATTGGAACAAGCGGTGCCACACAGCCACACCAGCTCTGGAGATCTAGCCTCATGATAGTTGGTATCAGAGCACATGGTTTATGTTTTGTGGGATTGTGTTTGCCTAAGTCAAACAATCTTGTGCCTTCCCCTGTTGAGTCAATCTAGTGTTGTGTCTAGTTGTGTCTGAGTCAGTATGGTAGGATATCTGTCCAAGATGTTGCTCAAGAAAGTGGCCAACAGGGGTCAAGAGCAAGGTCAGGGAAAAGGTGAAGGTGCAAGTGGTGGCACTTGCCATGTTGGTAAGTCAAGAGTTACCAAATTAGGTAAAGGCCTTGTTGAGCCAGTTGGTGCCTAGTTCCAAGTGATAGGGGACTGTGTGGGTACAAGATTCAATGAGCTTGAGGATAAGGTGAATACCATGGGGAAGATGATCATGAAACTTATTGGTAGGTTGGAGAAGAGCTTGGTGTTCTAAATAGAGTTACAGGATGAAGTGGTTTTGGTCTAATCATTGGTATTGGGTTTGGTGAAAGCATCCGGGTCTAGTTCTTCTTTAGTCGTAAGACTCCCCAAGTTAAAGGAACCAGAGTGTTATGATGGTGAGAGAGATGACCATCTTTTGGATAGTTTCTTCTAGAGCATGGAGGAGTTCTTGACAGAGTTAGAAGGTCTATCAGGAACATAAGAGGTGCGTGCTATAACAAGGTACCTCATGGGTATGGCAAAGGTTTGGTATAGAACCTTGGTTAATGACATTGCATTAAGGAGTTCAGTGAGGAGGTTGGACTCTTGGGAGGATTTGAAGGAAACCCTTAGGGTTTAGTTTCAACTTGAAAATGCAACATGGTTGGCTAGGACCAAGTTGAGTCAGTTGAAGCAAGTGTGGGAGATGGGCAAGTATATACATGCTTTCCAAAGCTTTTTGTTTGAGGCCACCAACATGTCAAGGGCAGGTAAGTTATTTTAGTTTACTCATGGTCTTCAATTATGGGCTTAAGGGGAGCTCTATCTCCATGAAGTGCCTGATGTTAGTGAAGAAATTATTATAGTAGATCATCTCTTGGATTGTAGAGAGGGTTATTCATCTAGAAACACCTTGGGCCCTTGCGCATCCATGTGGGGAGGCATTGGTAAGAGGTTGAGTAAGTCTTTAGGGAATCCATTGGGTGACTAGGGAAGGAAGGCTACTCTAGTGTCATCAGAGGGATCTTGTAAGTCTTGGAGCACTTCCATGGGTTGTGAGATGAAGTCACTAGTTAGAGAGTCAAGTGGGAAGCAGTTCCATTTGAGGTGTTGGACATGTGGTGGGAATCACTACAAGCGAGATTGTTCGAAGTGGTAGGGGGTGTTTGTAATTTAGAAGAGGAGATATAGATGAATGGTGTAAGTAGATGATGTGTGTGCTCATGGGAGCTCAATGCTAGGGAAAGCTTGGGTTCAGAGGTGGTCATGGTAACTTGTTGGGGTTGATTATTGTGGAAGGGGTGCTCATGGACTCAGGTGTTCTGTAATTGGAAGTCAACTAGTTTAACCTTGGAAACTTGGCCTCCAAAGCTCTGAAGGTTCAAATAGGCTTAGAGAAGTTACATGCCATCCATGTTGTGCTGAGATAGGGTTTACCCAGGTTGGGTAAGGTGACAGTTTTTTCCCATCTTGGAGTTCTCTTGTGTTTAGATCTGTTGCAAACATGTTTGGTGAAGATTTTGTAGAGTGGGATTAGGAAGATGAAAGTGGTGTTGGGTTAAGTATGCATAAGAGTGCAAGAATTGGTGAGGAGTCAGTGGATCTTGTATTTCTTGGTGGTAGTTGGGATGTTGAAGGGGAGTAACAAGTTCCTCTTTCCCATTGATGTGGGGTGGGTTCTTCACAGCCATTGGTATGCTCAAGGAAACACCATCTTATTGTGTCAAAGAGAAGATAATTGATTAAGTGCATCATGTTGGATCCAGAGGAAAGTTTTTGGGAAGGACTCCATTCTTATTGTTGGGCCTGGGGTGTGGTGATTTGAAGAGTTATATTTGCCTGTTATACTCTTGTTGGGAGTTTTAGTACTATTTGGGGGAAAGTTCGATGGGGTCACTTAGACTTTGCTGGGTTTGTGGAGTCTTGAAGAGGTGGGTCATCAAGAGTCATTTTTCTCCACCCCAAGTTTGGGTGTTTACAAGATCAGGGTGATCTTGTGAAGCTGCATTGGTTTGGTGTAGCTTGTGTAGGCAAGCTTTGTCTACGTGTAGAAGTTACCAAAGTGGGTTACTTGGAAATTTGAAGTGGAGGGAGTTTATAGCAGTGTTGGAATGGTGTTTTTTAGAAAGATGGGAGTAGTTGGAAGCCCTCAATGGTAAGGTTATGGAGTTTGGCCTTGGTCTCTTAACTCTGAATGGATCCTGAATAGGGGATGTGTTTTCTCTTGGCTTTGGGTTTGAAAAGGAGGCATGTTAATCTCTTGACTCTGAATAGAGCTTGAAAAGGGGATGTGTTTCTTTTAGCTTTGGGTCTGAAAAGGGGGTTGTGTTAATCTCTTGACTCTAGATGGAGCCTGTAAAGGGGATGTGTATATCTTGGCTTTGGGTCTAAAAAGGGGGTTGTTTTGGTCTCTTGAATTTGAAGAAAGCTTGAAAAGGAGGTGTGTTTATCTCTTAGCTTTGGGTCTAAAAAGGGGATGTGGTGGTCTCTTGCTCTAGTTTCTCAATAGAACCTAGAAAGGGGAGCTGTTGGCCTCTTAGCTTAGATTGAGTCTAAAGAAGGGATGTGTGAATCTTTTGGCTCTGGGTTGAGTTTGAATAGAAGATTATTACCCTCATGGGTTCCTACCAGTGGAGTCATGTCGATGCTGAGGATGTCACCAATTTTTAAGTGGGGGAGTCTATGAGGATGTGTTTCCTCAACATCCCTAACTTCATTCATGGGTTTGGTATACCTTGATCAAATGAATGGTTAGCTTTATTTGAATAGTGATTTGGATGAATGCAAGTCTGAACTATCAAAGTGGTGAAAAGTGAATCATTGCGAAGCAAGTCTATGTCAGTGCCAAGTTTATGTGGACCATGGGCACATGTTTGTGTAAGTGTTGTGTGGGTGTTTGTGAGCAGTTATATGGTCTCATATTTCATGAAACAGGGGCAAGTTGCCTTAGGCAAAGAGTAATTAGACCTGGGGAGGGACTTGTTCATTGTAATCAATTGATTGGTTCTAATCATTATCGACTGAGCCTGACTCGATGGTTATTGTGTATGTTGGCCAGTTGGCTTGTTTATTGTACTTTGGACCAGATTATCCTAAATAGTTAATAAAATACATGTTACTCCCAGTTTACTTACATTGTTTGAATGCACATGTGTGTTGAGACAATTTATCGATCTTTGTAAGTGTGTGTTTATCTTTTCGTTGCTAATCCTTTCTTTATACAAGTTGTTGTCCACTATGTTTGTGGGTTACTTGTGCAGGTAAACACTGAAGGAGTAGTCTATAGTTCTTGTGAATCCCATCACAATGAGGGAGTTATAATTGGAATAAGTGGTGTTGGATGACCATGCCAGCTCTGGAGAGTTGGGCCTGTGATAGTGTGTAATACGTATTGTGTAAAAAATATACTAGAGAAAAGTATTATAGTATTTAAAATATTATGAAACAATTTTCAAAAAATTTAAATAAATTTGAATGAGGATTCTAAGAGTTCATCTATTTTATGATCATGTCACCAAGACATTATTTTTAGGGGAACAACCTTGTGTGGAAATTCATTTTTTTATCACATTTTGTGTCTAAACAAACATCAAATTAATTTATAGCAAACAATGTAAATTAAGCTTAGAAATTATTGAAATGTTCAAATTCATGTGTACACTCAATGTTCACGTTATGAACTGTGTTAATATATTTTTATTCAGGGTAATACATTGTACATAATAACTTCTCACAGATTCATCTTTAATCAAATCTGGACCTAGTAAATCGTTAATTTTGACCAAGTGTGAAGGACAACCATGTCAAAATTCAAAAATGGCAATTAACCTAATTAAAATTGCTCAAATGATTAAATGGTTAATTAAAACACTCCTCACTAATTAGTGAATATCTAAAAATAGAAATTTATAAAATTCACCTAAAATATTAAAAAATATGACATCATGCATGACACACACTAAAATTTGTCAAGCACTCATAATTCGATGTAAACAAATATCAAGGTAAGTGCAAAAAGTTGGGGGACAAAAAGTGGCCTCCCTGAAAATCATTTTTTTTTTAATGTGTGTATAATTAAGCCTATTTTGTGACCATATAACTTGTTTTGCACTTGGATCAATGAAATACAAATTACATGAACATGTATAGGCATGTAGTTTACAGCATGTAGTGGCCTAAAAAAGGTGTAGTTAGAAATCAACATAGTTTGAAACCTTAAATTACTCCAAAATTTATAAAAATCATATTTTTAAAAAGAGGAGAGCATGCTCATCATGATGGTATTAAGTTTTTGAATTTTAACATGGAAATTTGTAGTGTATTTGGTGATCAAAGTTGAATTTTGTTATTTTTTTATCATAGCTCTTAGACTCGACTATAGATTGATAGGTCCAAGCCATTTACGAGCTAAAAGACATAGAATTTGAATTTAAATTCAAATAACATGATCACATTAATAGATATTATGATCATGTTATTATGAAAGTAATAATGCAATCATGTTACTATTATTGTGCACATTAAAGCAGTGAACATGTAGATGGAGTGAATATTGGTTAGTAGATAATCTGGTCATATTATTATAAAAGCAATAACACAATCATGTTCATGTTATTTTACACATAAAAGCATGTGAACATGCACATGAAGTCAGCTTTGGCCAGAAGCTTATATTTACTACTCTAAATGTAAAGTATAAGTTTACATTTATATTGTTACATTTATTTCCTTATATTTTATATTTATTTTAGTAAATATAATAAATTAGGGTCAATCTACATCTAATAGAGTTGGTATCATAGCTTGGCACCTTACGATGTGGAAAATAGTTTTTCAAAATCCAATATGGTCAGTATTTAGGCATTTTTAGGGTCTAAGTATTAAACTTAGGGATCTAAGTACATAACTTTTGTAATTGATATCCATTTTTGGTAAACATATAGTCATTTTTAAATTTTTGTGCTTTTTGGATTGATTTTTAGCATTTATAGGAATCCTGAGTTTATCAAAATTGAAGTTTGAAAACTACTCACTTTGAACTTGATCCAAAGTGGCATGATTGGGGTAGTGTAGGTCATGTTGATGACTTGCACATCAAATTATCACTTTGTGTTAATTTTACTTGTTCATCATTCTTCCCTCATCTTTGATCACTTCCTACTTTTCCCTCATTACCCCTAATAAGTCTCTCATCATTCCTCATTAACCCTAATCACTCCCTTATTGACCCTCACTATCCCTAATCATTTCTAATCACTCCCTTATCATCCATAATCATTCCTCCATTGATCCTCACTATCCCTCATCATCCCTAATCACTTCTTACCTATCCTTAATCATCCTTAATCACTCTTTCCTCATCTTTCATCATCCCTAATCACTTCCTCATCCCTATTCACTCCTTCCTCAACTTTAGTCACTCCCTCATTGATTTTCATTATCTCTCATCATATCTAATCACTCAAGCTTATCATCCCTAATGACTCCTACATTGACTATCACCATCCCTCATCATCCTTAATCACTCTATCCTCATACCTCATAATTTGTAATCAATATTTTATCATCCCTCATCATAGCTAATCAATCCCTTATTAACCCTCACCATCCCTCACCATCCCTCATCACTCCATCATTGACCCTCACCATCCCTCACCATCCCTAATCATTCCCTCATCATTTGATGTAAGTGTATACTCTAAAGATATATTTTATTCCAATCATATGTTTTTTAATCCATTATAATATAAATTAATTCTTGTCTATGACTTATTGTGTTGTCAATACCCATTTGTGATATTCAATTTTATTACTGAATGAATTGGATGACCTTCCAAATTTATAATCAATTAACATAAGTAATAACATAAAATAGTGTCTGAGTTTTAGTTTATCTAATTATATTTATTGTGCAGCTAACTAGATGAAACTTTATTTGGTTCCACCATTGGTAGCTTGGTTCAAAAGATAAAAATTAAACACAAATCTCTTGTATAATTTTCTAATTCTGAGAAGATTTGAATTAGATGCAAAGTTATTTGGTGTATGACTTGAATCTTGGTCAGGTTCACACATGTACTCCTTGTGTGTGTAATGTATCCCAAAATTAAATCTATTTCATGAAAAATGAACATTTATTCATGTTCTCATAAAAATATGTTTCTGCCAAATGTGAAACACTAGTTCAACATGGTGTAGATTGTTCATCCCATTTTTTTTAAAGATTAAGATGTCATCAAGGTAGATTAAAAAAATGACATAGGTAAAGGGCCTGAGGGTGTTGTTCAACATCTCAATTAATGAATTTTCTACATGAGTTAAACCTAAAAGGCATAACCAACTTGTCAATCAATCCTTCTATTATTTTTAAGGCTATATTCCAAATATCTAGAGGCTCAACATGAATATGATGATACCCAAACTTATGATCAATTTTATAAAAGAATTATACACCATGGATATGGCATAAAAATGCCCTAATATTTAGATGAGGATAATAGTTCTTCACTTTAATCTTGTTAATATTTCTTAATTGATTCACAACTTTGGCAAAAACACAATTGGGCTTATGTAAGGCAATGATTTGGGCATTGATGTGTCCATTATCCATGATTTCATGGATCTACCACTTGATCTATTCATTTGATAGGAATGATATTTTGTATACAGAGGTTTGAGGTAGAGGTAGGTAAGGAATCAAATCAACAATATTTTTTATTGTATAGTATGTAGGAACTTATTTAGGTGACTGAAAGATATCTTTGTATTCATCTATTTTATGGTTCAATTATTTTGTCTTTGTTATTATTGGATAAACCACATTATGGTATGGTGACATAAGGATGTTATTACATTTACTTATTACCATCAAGATTATACGTACTAGAACTAAAAATATTCTTGCACTTCCTAGCACTAATGATTGAAAGCTTATGAATTAAATATGATATATGGTATTTAAAATCATGACAATCTATCACAACATTTCAAGGGTAAATATATGGTTGAACACATGTAAAACATTACACACCTATAATGGTGAGATGTCACAAAGGATTTCATCTTTAAAAAGTTTGATTTTGCATACCAAGTGACACTACTAGGTGATCCATTTCTCAAAGCCTATACTAGATCATACACTAACATATGGTTATGGATGATGTATAAATTTCAAGTTAAATTTTTGAAAATATGCTTTAGGAAAAATTAAATTCTTTTGAATTTCATTGGAAATGAAGAACTATATTGGTTCACCATTGATCTACATTTATTAATGAAACAATATTTTTAATTCATAGAATTTCTTGTTGGGGGATGTAGACACTAAAAATTTGCACATTATGATCTCGAGTATCAAAATACCCCTAGACTACCTTGGGAACCTCTCAAGACCAATTTAACCTATTAAACCCTAACCAAACATAACCCATAGTTAGTTTGACTAAACTGACTTAACCCTAGATTTTAACCAATTTGACCCTTCACCCTCGACCATCGATGATCAGGTTGATCATCGACAGTCACCTTGACCATCGATAGTTAGGGTGGCAACTCTTTAACCACTAACATGCAAACTCACCCACTTTAATTTTCTAAACATAACTTATCATCATCCATATGCAAGCCATTACATGTGTCAGTTATAATTAAGAGGCCCAATTCACGTCTTGTTGTAACTCTCTTGCCTTGCCTATAAGAAGAGAGGAGTAGGGAGGTGAAATGAATATGCAATTATCATCAAGAGCTTGTGCATCTAGAATTATCTTTTTTCAAGTCAATCATTATCATCAATATAGTGAGCTATCTACTATGTCAGAGAGCCAACTTGCCACTGTAGCTCTGCCAAAGCACCAAGTATCATTACTTTGTCAGAATCATGTCAAACTCCACTAATGAGTCAACCACCCCATGCATCTACCTAATCCACCTTTTGAAAGATAATTACTTTATTTTCTACATTTAATTACTGTATTTGCCTTTTACACTTAGCCCATCACTAACCCATCTCCTAGAATCCCACCTTATGATCCCATCAATCAACCATTTATCAACCCAGATCTACATAGTAACTACCAATGGTTGTCTCAACCATCGATGGTCATATTAATCACTGATGGTTATCCCAACCATTGATGGTCATTATGGTAGTAAATTACATCAAGCTATTTTCACCTATCTACCCCCAACCAAACCTAGCTTTTTGTATCCCTACTTGTTCACAAACCCTTGCCTAATTTTTTGAAGTATACCCTAACCACCTAGCACTAGTATTAATTAGATTATCATTGTTTTAATCATTTTTAGTCTATTTATTAAACAAGCATTCATGTGTTCAATTTTATTACCTTTTAGTTATTGATGCAAGTACTTTCTATTCTATTTTGTAAACTTATTTATTTAAAACATGTGGATTGATAGCCTCCAAAGAAGCTTAGTTCCAAGATTTGGTCATCGCTAGGCAATCCACTCAACTATCTATCTAACGAATAAGTTTGTTTTAGTGATTTTTTATTTGTAGGTCATCCTCCCAAGCCAAAGAGGATCTCTTCACGATATCTAATTCAATGCGTGCACAAACAAATAGAATTTTCAACCATACATGTACTTAGTTTCTTCTTTTCCCTTCCTAAAATAATAGGCAAAAATTCATTGAAACATTATGGCATGCCCAATGGGACCTTGAGTCTTTACTTTGGGTTTATTTACTTTGCATCTATATGTTTTTTATTTCTATCTATGCTCATTAATGAAACTGAAATATTTTTTGGGTTTAAAATTAAGAGCATCCATTACTTGCTTCTAATTTTATCTCACTTTAAATTAAGGCATAGTAATCTTATCATAGCATCACTTTTGTAACACATGCTAAACCAAACCACTTTCATCAAATAAACATCAAACACACTTGAGATAAGGCCTGACTAAAATTTCATCACTTAGTAGTAACCTTACCCTTTCCTGGCGATCCTACTTGGAGGTCATTACCAAGGGGAGAACCAACTCAACTCTCTGGTTGAGTATAAACTTTGAAAATCAATATATCTTGGCTAAGCACCCTACACCCTTATCAATATGGTGTGTGAAGTGAGGGGGTAGGCCCCAATACCAAACCACATATTGATTCTCAATACAAATATTTTTGAGCACCTAAACAACCCAAAACCAACCAAAGATTGCTTCTATAATACCCTCTCTACAAACCAATTTTAGTCATACAATTTCTCAAGGCATAAGACAAAAGCAAGATTAATTAAATCTCTAGGATTAACATCTCTTTTAGAGTGTGATTTGGTTTATTTGATCATTTCTTGTCCTCCCTTTATTTTAATAGTGAGGTTATCTATGATTTTTATCTCCCCTATCTCATATGGTTCTCACTCACAAATAACAAAGAGACCTTGTAGAACAAAACCCATCACTAAGATAACCTACCTCTTCTACCTCTTCATCTATGGACTATGTTTCTAAACTAGTAGATTTTCCTCATCCCTCAGGAAGTCCTACCTTCTCTTGAGAGGTCTTTAAGGAGATGCAAACTTTTTTCTCCTAGATAACAATCTTGTAGCCTTGCAACATTATCTTACAACCATGTCTTACCATATCCTAGCTTCAACCCCACCTATAGATCTGCCTTATGGCATGCCTCCCCACCTTATGGGGATTACCTCTATTACCATGGTTAATACCCAACCATTAACTACCCAAGCTTCCTCATCAACTAATAGCCCCTTTGAGATTGTAATAGAAAACTAGCCAACCCAAACTACTACTACCCATATACCTTCCACTCCTACCAAAAACTCTTCAATAATAGTACCTACCTCTAGCATCACCAACCTTCCTTTAGGTACCCCAAATCCATCAACCACTAACCTAATTCAAAGCCTTGTGGTGTCCATAACTTTTACCTTGACACCAATCAGTACAAGGGTCACCACCCTTCCATCAACCACTAACCCAACTACCACTTCTATCCAATAAACACCCCTTACACCAAACTTTGGCTACATCCATAACCTACAAGGTCATGTACCCCTACCCACTACCCAAATACCTACATCTATCTACCCTTATGTATCTTCCACCCAACCATTGGCATCCACTTACCAATATGTGGTAGCCTCCCAACCTTTTACCCACTATCAGTATGTTTCCCAACCACCATAATAGTATGCATCTTATAACCTTTCGGGTGCACAACCACAAGCGAACCTAATGAAGATGATTATGGATAAGATGGCCATCTTAGATTCATCCATTTTGGGTACTCACAACATTTTGTCATATGACCAAATCTATAATGATCCCATCCATCTGTTTGTACCTATTAGGCCATATCTTGCCCAATGAGAACTTCCCAAGTTCTCTAAATTTCAAAGTAAGGAGGATCCCCAACAACACCTTAGGGAATTTAGGCATGCTTGTTATCTCATCACCTATGATGATTCTCTCCTTATTCATACCTTTCCCATGTCTCTATCTAGACCAACATTAGATTGGTATAATGCCTTAACCAAGAATTCCATCTTCTCCTTTACCCAACTAGCTCAAACTTTTTTGGACCACATTTTGATCAATATCTCCAAGAAAGTTTCTATCACTGACCTCTACTCTATCTGATAGTTCTAAGATGAATCCATTAATAATTTTGTAGCTTGTTGGAGAAGCTTAATTAACCAACTTTCTTTTTCCTTACCTCAACCCAAACTCATAGAGCTCTTTGCTTGGGCATGTGCCATGCATATCTCCTCTACACTACATGTCCAAAGATTTTGAACCTTTGATAAAGATTTTACCATGGAATGTAAGTTAGAAAATGGATCCATTGATGAAGGAAAGCTAAAACTAAAGAACAAGAACTCCACCTACAAATCTAATGAGACTCCTTCTTCTAAACTGAACAACCTATCCAATACCAATACCAAGGGCAAGGGAACCACAAATGATATTATCCTTAAATCCACTCCTACACGATCCATCAACCAACCAAATTCCTCTAGTTACTCCAAGAAAAACATGAGGAACCAAAATTATAATAACCAGAAGCAATTCACTCTGCTTGGAGAGTCTTATACTTCAATCTTGAAGAATTTATTGAAAGCTAATATCATTAAAATTCCTCCTATCAAACCACCCCAGTAAATTGAATCCTCTCATCCTACACCTATTTGGTATAATGAGAAGGATTTGTGTGCCTTCCATTATGTAATAGGACATGATGTTAGTAGATGTAACACTTTTAAAAGCCTTTTCCAATCCTTCATTGACAAGGGGGAACTCATATTGGAAACCCTAATGCGTCACCTAACCAAGCCCTTGATATATTCAAAAAACATTTCCCAAACCATTCTCCTAATAATAATGAGATTAATAACATTGAATGTTCTCACGATGCCCATACAGTCAATATGATCCTTGATGTGCTCATCACCAAACCACCTAGTACCCAATGCTTCAATTCTCTACCTACTCCATCTATTGAGTTAGGGGATTTACCTTCCCTTCCTTTAGTAACCCACACAAAGAAAATACCATCTTTCCCCCCTCTACTTATTGAAGTAGTGGAGTTTTTAACCACTCTTTCAGCCGATACACCAAAACAATCAACCATCACCATCTCACCTTCACTTTTTACTATCGAACAACTCACCCCTCCCTCTAAAACCATTCTCATAAAGGAAGTCCCATGACTAATCTTCTCATGGAGGAGCCACCTATCTTATACTTACATCCTTTGATTGAGGAAGAGGACAAGGTTTCCATCCCCCTTTCCCAACCTATGGGTCTATCATTTGAACTAACTACCCAAAGAACCAAAATGATCTATAAATCATTCTCTAGACTAGTCTAGAGATTGGAGTTTGTTTCCAAACCTAACTTAGACTAGGTTACCTTTTGGTAACATCCAGGCCTCCCTTACATTACCAATCTAGAACCTTCAATCTTTTCTTTAGCCAAATAACCTATCAATTTTATTGACCAAACTATTGCCACATTTACCCAACCAACCAAAATCTCTACCAAACTGATTAACCCTCAATCACCTAAGTCAAGTATAACCCAAATAACCAAACCCCTTTATGTCACCCCACCCATATCGATCAAAAACCTTGGCACCTTCCCTATGCCAAACCTTAGTCACCCATCAAATAAAGTGGACCTAACCTCTTCAAACACACCAACCAAATGCCAAACCAAAGCAACCAAAGAGGTCAAACCACCTAAATACTTGAATCCTCAAATTTTACCCCCCTCAACCTTACCCTCTATCTTGAGACCTCATCCCTCTACCTTGAGCAGGAAGCCAACTATCTATACCAAGGCTCCACCACCTCTTTTGGTTACACCTTCACAGTGGCTTTCTGACGTACCTCTCTTCACCAAACCAACATACCTAGGATACCTACCTTGAAATCCTATACCTCTAGCTCATCAACCTCCTCTCCTAAACCAAAGAGACCAACTAAGCACACCACCATACCAAAAACACCTACCACCAAACCTATTTCTAAACAACCTTCTACCTCAACTATCAAAGCAAAAACCAATAAACCTTTACCACCTTTAACAAAGTCCTACTTGACCATTTTTCATAGGTTATTACAAACTTCTTATTTCACCTTACCTCCCATCAGACCCTTTGACCCTCTCACTTCAAAGCTTATCTGGTACAATGATCACCAAGTGTGTTCTTATCATAGGACACTCATCCTTGACTTGAAGAACTAAAAATCTCTTCAAACCATTATCCACCAGCTTTATGATGAGGATAATCTACTAACATAATAACTTCCTATGGGCCCCATACTAATCCAATAAACAACCATACCTACCTAAAATTTACATACTCCTCCACTATCATGTCAAAGTGAATATGAGTCTGACCAATCTCCTACCCTAACTTCTCCTCCTATCCATACTATCAATTTGGTCATGAGATCAAATTAGAAGGATAAGGGGAAGTCTAAGGTGTCTATCACTTAGACGTATCCCTATTCCATCTCCCAACCAACTCACACCCAACCATCTCTATCTTTAACCAAATCCAAAGTATCCATTTTAGGTGCCTCTCACCCTAACCCCTCTGAATCCATCAAGAGAGTCATACTCAAGCAACTTTAGTAGACCCTGGAGAAGATGATCTTATATGAGTTAATCTCTACCTCTCCCCATTAACTCTAAGCACTAATAGAGGCTCTACAATCTATCATGGTCCAAGCTGAAGACCTCAACCTCTAGAGCCTTTGTTGGTTCCCTTCGAATTTCCAACCGTATTACCTTTAAGGATTCATAAATACCTTCCATCCATCTTGAAGACTCAGATTCCCCTCTCTTTATCATTGCTTATATCAACCAAATCTGCGTCAAATAGGTCATGATTGATGGGGAAGCTAGCATTAACATCATTTTCTCCCATGCTTAAGACCAACTCAACATTCCATAAATGTCATGTCTGAAACCTCTACTGTCCTTCAATCATTCAATGATACCATGGCCACTACCTTAGGAACTATCATCCTTCATATCTATTTAGGACCCCACATGCTACCCAAACTCTTCTATGTATTGGAAGGTGAATTCTAATACAATATTTTTTTAGGCCGTGTTTCATGTAAATTTTCACTTAAGTTGTAAAGAAAGAGAGAAAAGAAACTTGATACGGGTATGGTTGAAAAACCTATTTATTTGTGTACATACTGAATCAAAATATTGTGAAGATCTCCTCTTTAGTTTGGGAGGAAGACCTACAGATAAGAAAGCACTAAAGAAAATGTGTTTTTTAAATAGTTAGTTAGGTGGATTGCCTAGCAATAGCTAGATCTTGAAAGCGAGAGCTTCCTTAGGGGCTATTAATCCACATATTTTAAATAATTAAGTTGATAAATTGGAAAGAAGGTACTTGCATCAATAATCAAAAGGTACTAAAATTGAATACAAGAAAGATTGCTAGAAGAATAGACTAGAAATGATCTAATTAGTGGTAAACTAATTAATACTAGTGCTAACGGGTCAAGGTATGCTTTAGAAAATTAGAAGGGAGTTTGTGAGTGGTCAAAAACATAGAAAAGTGAATTTGGTTGGGTGTAAGTGGGTGAAATTAGCTTGTTGTTTTTTTTACCATAGGTGATTATTAGCAGTTAAGGTGACCACCGACAGTTAGGCTTGACCATCAGTGGTTAGGTCCAACCATCGATGGTTGACTGTGGAATTCTAGGTTTGATCAACAAAAGATGACATGATTCTATAGATGAATTTTGGGAGTTAGGCAAGGGCTAGATTGATTAAAAAATGGAATAAAAGTACATAAATAATAACGAATAAGTACGTGTCTTATCAAAATTCAATTGGGTGAGTGGTTGATGTAGTTAGCCTATTGGTTGAATCTAGCTTGATTTTAGTATAGTAATGCTACCTGAAAGCTTGGTTGAGAGGTGATAGAAAGTTGGGTCTCAATAATATGACTGATAATGTTTGATAATGTTGATGATGCTAATTGACCTGATTGACTGAAAAAATAAAAATCCTAAATTCCTAAGCTCCTAATAATTATTGTAGATGGATTTGACCTCCTAGGCCTTTCTCTTATAGGCATAAACAAGAGGTAGAAGTGAAGGTGTAACTAGGTCATCTCAATATAATTCATGCATGTAAAGGCTCATGACACAAATTAGATAAGCTATATTTAAAAAAGGGTTGGTAGAACTTGCATGTTATTGGTGAGAAGGTGGATCCTAACCATTGATGGTCAAGTGTCCCCAAGGCTGACTGTTGATGGTCACCCTAATCATCGATGGTTAGGGTCCATAGGGATAGGGTCCTAAAAGCCAAAGTTATTCAACTAGGTACAATTGAGTGCAAATTAGTTGGTTTAGGCCCAATAGGTGTAGGTTAGTATTAAGAAGGTCCAAGGGCACTTCCAGGGCTACTTTAACATTTGGAATCATAGGTGTGTGGATTTTTGATGTCTACATTTTTTCCCTTTTTATTGTGTGGCTTGTATGGATGAGCTAAAAAATAAAAATAGAGTATGGGTCATAGGTTTGGTTACCCTAAGGGTAAGAGGAGGTGCTCCCCCTCAAAATAGGATTTAATGAGGTGAAGTTAAAGTGGGTATATGTTTGATAAGTGGTAGATGTTGAGTCATGAGGTGGTGACATGAGGTCATGCATATGAGATGTAAACATGCACACAAAATGTGATAAAAGGTGTGATAACCAAGATCATGTATAGAATAGATTGCTAATGTTTGTAAAAATAAGGGTTGGTGCTAAGAAGGACAAGGGATGAGTGAGCTACGTGACCACCTATAGGTGTGGCAATTGGGAACACTCATAAACGTAAGTCTCCTAAATGATATCTATGTATCTAGTGGGTATCCAAGGTAGGAAATGCTCCCAAGAAAAAAAATGGGCAAGTGTCATGAGTTTCTGAGGTAAGAAGTGCTCTCAGTGAGACACAAGTGAGTTTGTATGTGTGAGGTGGCACAAAATGTAAAAGGGTCAACATGGTAATGTTGTCACTATGGTTAAAGGACCAAGAAAAAAATGTCATAAAATTACATTACAAATGGGCCAAAAGAGACCAATGGTGAGGTGATGAGGCGGTCAAGTAGGTGGGAGAATGGCATCTCCAAAGTAGGCAAGAGCCTGACATAAATTATGTGAAATTATGAGATTGTAGGTAAAAGGTGAAAAGTGGGTTTTTAGGGTATTCTGATCATTGATGGTCAGGGTCTCCAGAAGGTGACTATTGATGGTCACCCTGATCATCAATAATTAGGGGAAACCCTAAGAGTCTAGGGGTTAAAAGTAAAAAACATAAAGTTAATTTTTCATTTTAACTATTGGGAATTATTTGATTGAGCTCTAGGTGATTTAGTACTTTTTGAGGGGCTGCATATTGAGGTGGATGATGCTCATTGGCTAGAATCATATGGTAGATTCCATGGGTCCAAGATGTAAGGAGCATGAAGATGTGGCTATGCACTTATTCAAGGGCTCAGACCATAGAGGAGGTCATGAAATGAGGTAGGGGGTGCACTAAATTGGTAGATAATTTTGATATTGTTGTTTATTGTGTTTACATGGGGGGTAGGTTTGTAAATTTTTAGTTTGGGTCTACATGCCCTAAGCAGGGTTTTAGGGGTTTTGGAAAAATGGGGTGGGTAAAACATCAAATTAATAGGGTGGGTAGGTTCTTGGGTAGCATATTTAGCTAGGGATGTTATGTAGGGTAGTGTTTATGAATTTATTTCCTATTTTTGGGCCATTGTAGGTTTGGGCGTTCCAACCATGGAATGCCCATAAGTGACCATCGATGATTGGGTCTAACCATAGATAGTTGACACCATTAGATTTAGGGGTCCCCAACTATTGATGGTTATCATGACCCTTGGTGGTTAGCCATGATAAGGTAGGGTTTTAAAAGGTGTTTAGGGCTTAGGCATGGTTTTGATCTAGAGTCTAATAGTTAGGGTTAAGATAAGTGGTTAGGCCTAAATTTTAGTTAGTTAGGTTGGGTACAAGGGGTAAATGTGTTGTGGTTATGATGAGGTCAAATATGTTAGGGTTAGGGGTACATTTAAAAGATAGGGTAGACATGACCAGTTGGGGTCTAAGCCAATCATTTTGATTTGGTGTAGGATCATGAGAAGATATAGATGCATGATCATGTGTTGTGGATCTTCTCTACACTGATTAAGAGGATGAATACTAATGATTGGGCATATATAGAGGCATTAGGGATATGAGGGATGAGGTAATACCATCATGTGCCTAGGGATGCATCCATGATAGTAGCACTCATTGATAGATGGGATCCTACTACTAACACCTTCTTGCTACTGATCAGGGAGATGACTATTCTCCTAGAGGATGTCCATATGATCACTTATCTCCCACTATGTGGTGAGGCAATTTACCATATTGAGTAGGAGGAGTAGGATGAGTATGTCAAGTATTTATATGGAGATGATAGCAACTAGGTCCACTGGCACTCTAGAGGGTTTAGTTATACAACACTATATGAGAAGGATCCTCAAGAGAGAATACTTATGATGATGTTGATGATCATGATTACTTGCTTTAAGGTTTTAAATTCTAGTAGTAGGAGATTCCCCTATGTATTACTAGTTGTTTTGGTTGAGATATTACTTGGGAGGATAGTATTTGGGTGGGTTCCAATGCTATTGGTCTAGATTTATAGAGAGTTATGGGGATTCAAATATCATAAGAGATATGGTATCAACATGGGTATGGTTCTACACTACTAGGCTTACAAAAACATCTGGGTTCTAAGGCCTATGGGATTACCATGGATGGGGCACACATAACTAAAGTTTCCTATTAGCTTTATGAGGTGGAGGGATGACTATGATGCATCAAGGGCTAGAGGTACAATAAATGATGTTGAGTGGTTTAGGGCTGCCTTAGGTGGATTGGTAGCTATAAACATCATATGGAGATAGTACCTATAGTTCATGATCTGGCTAGGCTACAGGAGGGAGACCCTCACCATACAAATCTATAGGTGGATAGTGGACTACTAAGAGGGTGAGGTGTAGTTGATTCCCTTTGACCAAGTGTGGTGGCATTTTGGCTTGTTATAGGGTGTACTAGGTCTACATCTATGGTATAGGAGATAGGCCTCAGAGGTTCAGTTATCAATGCCCCAGTCTATTTAGATAAATTTAGATGGTAGCTTTAAGAAGATTCTTATTAAGGCTCCCATAAATGATGTAGGGTATACAAATAGATACATGGCTTTGTACCAACCTATTTATACAGATGTGGATGTGGGTGGAGATGACAAAGGAGTAACACTGATGGCTATAAATCTAATTGACTAGGGTGGATAGGTAGGGGTAGTGTTGGCTATAACCTAGGCTTATGTATAGGCTTTGTAGGGATAGGTGACCACATTACAGGGCTAGATTTAAGAATTATAGGGTCATCTCACCACTATTATAGGTGAGAGAGATATACTTAGATAGAGGGCTAGGGTAAGTGCATTAGCAACAAGAGGGCCATTAGACAGTGCCCCAAACATGCTATCTAATTAACATTACAGAGCTCAAAAATTATGAGGTAATGATATTAGACTAGCTACCTTATGCTATGAGGTATGCAGAGTATAGAGTGAGCTTAGCTGATAGGCCATTGACATCTACTCTAGGTCAGTGGGCTTCTATAGTTGGATAGGTAGGGGTACCAAGGGGACCACCACCAGGTATAGGTGCAGGCACAAATGGGGCCAGTGGTAGTGGTGTAGGCTCATGATGATGTTGAGATATGTTATTTTGATGTATTATTTTTATACTAGCCTACGTATTGATGTAGCAAGATGTATATATTTTTGAGAGAGCCTAACATATCATGACATGTATTATTTTTTTATGATTCGATGTATATGATGGATGCCTATGATGTTATATATGATAGTTTCTTGTGGTTTATAATTATAGCTTATGGTTTGGGTTCATGTTTATGA
This sequence comes from Torreya grandis, assembly GCA_037957365.1. NCBI lineage: Eukaryota > Viridiplantae > Streptophyta > Pinopsida > Cupressales > Taxaceae > Torreya > Torreya grandis. The sequence goes on along the minus strand of JARHVA010001337.1, from coordinate 899,004 downwards.
TGTTTCACTTAGTAGCCTAGGCATGTGATGATCTAATTATGCTCATGGTTATGATAGGGTATGTTATGGATGGATACATGTTATGGCTTTATTTATGGTTATATGGGTGAAATGGAAAAGGGTATATGCCTTGATGTTTTGGTCAACTATTTGGTTTATGCTTGTGATGTTGTAATGACATGCTCATGTTTTGTGCTTCTGATGGTGTAATGATATGCTTATGGTTTGCTATGATATGTTTACACTATGTTTGACTCATTTATGGATAGATTCTATTGCTTGTTGACATAGTTCATAATGTTCATGCTTTTGATGTGATGTTTATTGTTTATGCACATAGTGATAAGCCTACATAAACTAATAAAAGATAAAAAAATGAACGTGATGCCTTTTCATTGGTGAAGACTGACATGAAACCCAAATTTGGATTGACTTAGTGAAAATAAGCCTTTCCAATGCTTTAAATTAGCATGCTTATGTTGATAGATAGGGCTCCAGATTACATTGTGTCAAATAAGATCATAGTCTCATGCATATGATATGTGGAGGGAGAATGGGTAAAACTAGAACCATTAGAGAGATGAGTATGCCTTTTTCATAGGTTTTGAAAGAGTTTTTATAAATAAGTCTATGTCTATATAAACTGTATTCTAATCGATGCAGGAAGTCTACTAAGAAGAGCCAATTGTAGCTTTCCAACATTACTATTGTTATGAGAGCTAATTACTGCTTTCAAAATACTTTTGCTCTTGATTTTGCTTGAGGGTCAAGGAAGCTGATCAATGTAAGAAGCTTCCAAGAAATTATTAGCTTTGATAAATTCCTTATTTAGCCATCTTTCAAGGGAGTGGTCTGATTTTATGTGTCTAATACAAATGATTTTGATAGTTATCCTTCAAAGGAGTAGTCCACCTTACATTTTTAAATTTTAAATAAGTTTTCAACAACTGTCCTTTAATGGAGTAGTGTATGAATGCTAAGAATTACCCATGATTCATTTTTTTATTTTTTTGTTGATATTACCTTTTGCTTGTGTTTGATTTGATTCAACATAGACTTGCTCATACATGCTCAATGTATTACCTTTATGAAGGCAAAACTAAGATAACATGAAGGTTCAGTAGGTGAAAATGAGGTATAGGTGACAATGACCATAGGAAATGAGGTATCCATAGTTCAAGATTAGGCTATAATTGTGATGGATAATCACATGATTCAATTTTAGTTGGTTGACCCTAAAAAGAGGAAAATGAATTTGGTTGCAAGGGATGAGATTAAGTTAGACAAACGATGATTGTGATCCCTATCTAACAATAAAAGGGATGCAAATGTGAAGCATTAAGAGGCTCAAGTTCTGGTTTATCATCGAGAGAGGACAAATGATAAGCTCTTGATCCATACTTATGCGTAATGACGTAGGGTCCAAGCCAATTGAAAGCAAATTTTCCCCTTTTGATTTTCTCCATATTAATTACATGTTGGTTTTCCTTGAGGACAAGACTCCAATATTGAATTCTTGAGATTTTAGGTGTTTTTCATAGGCTCATTTGATTCATTCTTGATAGACACAAAGATGGGAAAGAATGGCCAAATGATGCTCATCAAGTAGCTCAAGTTGAGATAAATGTTCTTGATGATAATCATTTTCCAAAACAAGGTCGTGAAAAGATATGCAAAGAGAAGCTATTGAGACTTCAAGAGGCAATACAACGTCAGCTCCAAACATGAGCAAAAAAGGTGTAGCACATGTAGGGGTTTGGATGCTAGTGTGATATGCCCATAAGGCTAAAGGGATGTGCAAGTGCCAATAGAAACCTAAATCATTAACCATTTTGGTAAGCATGTTGTTAAGGGTTTTGTTAGAGGCTTCAGCTTGTCCATTTGCTTGCGGATGATAAGGTGATGAAAAACTAAGTTTAATACCACATGCATCCTAAAGGCCTTAAACTTATTTGTTTTTGAAAGGTTTTCCATTGTCGGTGATGATCTTATGGGGAACACTGAAATGATAGATGATATGGTGGGTGATAAATTAGACAATCTTTTTAGCTTTTGTTAAGGCAAGAGGAATAGCCTCCAGCCATTTGGTGAAATATTTGGTTGTGGTAATGATAGAATGATGTCATTGTGAAGAGTGGGGGTTGATTTCACTGATAAGGTTTAGGCCCCATTGTGAAAAGGGTCAAAATTTTATAGAAACATGAAGACTATTTCTAGGTATATGATGTAAATTAGCGTGTTATTGACACTTGACACACTTTTTCACATAATCACAACAATCTTGGTTAAGGGTGGGCTAGTAATAGCCTAGGTAGAGGATGCATTTAACTATAATGAGTCCACTAAAGTGGCCCCCATAGATACCCTCATGTGTCTCTTTGTTAGAGTAAGAGGCTTCTGGTATATGAAGGTCATCAAAACTACATTTTTAGAGAATTCTACCCAGAATGGTATAGTGGGAGGTGCTCTAGATAAATGCCTGATGGGCATTCTAAGAGAGGCTTGAGGGAACTACACCAAGGTGAAGGTAGTCAAAAGTTTGCTAATACCAAAGGTCAGGTAGGATCTCTTCCATATTAAAGATGGTTGAAGTGTCTTATTTGGTGTAGGAGGGCTCAGTGAGGTGATGGACAATGACTGATAGTTTAGAGTCCAAGGGTGTTGATGGGATTTGAGAGGCAAGTGAAGCCATGGTATTGGAAAACTTGTTGGTAGATCATGGAGTGGTTTGAATATGGTAGTGTTTGAATGAAGCTAGGAGTTATATAACTAGTTGTCTATATAGTTGCATTATTTCATTATTACACTAATAAATTCTAGTGTCTTGGTTGACTACAAGTTGGGAGTCACCAAAGATATTGATTGTTTTGACTCAAAAGACTAAGGTAGTTTGAAGACCTATTACTAGGGTTTCATACTCAGCCACATTGTTGGTGCATTCAAAGTTGAGTTTAAATGATAAAGGAAGTGATTCATCAATAAGGGGGATAAGGATGATGCCACCCCCTCCACCACATTGACATTTGGAACCATAAAAAACATGGTTATGTGATTGGTAAAATCTGCTTGAGATAGACTTTTGATCGACTCATCTAGAAATTCAAGAGGGGAAGGTTGGGTGTTTATTAGGGGTGCATCAGCCAATTAGTCAACAATGACTTTCCCCTTGATTGATTTTTACTGAAGGAACTCAAGGTCAAACTCAGCTTAAAGCATGAGCCAATTAGCCATACACTGGTTTTGGTATGGTTTGGAGTGCATGTACTTGAGGGGGTCGATATTAGTTATAAAAAAAGTTTTATGTTTAAGAAGGAAGTGGAAAAGTTTGGTGGCCATGAAGACTAGATCCAAACATAGTTTCTTTGTATGTGTGTATCGAGCCTCATATTTGACAAGTGTGCAACTAACTTAATATATGACTTGTTTCTTATGTTGTTCATCTTGATTGGCAAGCATTGTCCCTAGGGAATAGTCTATGGCAGAGATATAGAGGTAGAAAGGTTGGTCATCCTTAGGAGGTGTAAGGATAAGTAGAGATAGTAGGTATCCTTTGAGTCCATCAAAGGCCTTTTGACAATAAAAATTCCACTTGAAAGAGACATCCCTTTTCAAGAGGTGATGGAAGGGTTGACATTGATCAAAGAGCTAGGATATGAAGCGATAAATGGATTGAAGCTTTCCTTGCAAGATATGGAGTTGCTTAAGGTTAGTTGGAAGTAGCATCTTGAGGATGGATTTGATTTTGGCTATATCAACCTTGATTCCTTGAAGGGAAATGATGAAGCCAAGAATTTTGCCTAACAAGACCCAAAAAATACATTTTTTGGGATTGAGGTAGACATGATAGTGGATAAGTCATTCAAAGATAATCTTGAGAATGGCTAAATGGAATTTACAAAGCTTAGACTTCCTAAGAAGGTCATCCACATAGTCTTCAACAATTGTATGGATAAGGTCATGAAAAATATAGGTCATGGCACTTTGGTAGGTTGTGATAGCATTCTTAAGACTAAAGGGCATGACTCTGTGATAAAAAGTTCCCCACGAGGTGAAAAAGGTAGTTTTGTGTTGATCTTTAGGAGTAATCAAAATATTATTATAACCTAAGAATCCATCCATGAGAGACAACATCTTGTGACCTGCTGTAAGATTAACAAGTTAGTCAATGCTAGGTAGAGAAAAGTCATCCTTTGGGTAGGTGAGGTTAAGGTCATGAAAATCCACATAGATATGTAGTCCCCTTGTAGCTTTAGTGATAGGCAAAATGTTTGAAACTCATTGGGGATAATCGATGAGTTGAATAAAATTGACAAAAAGGAGGCATTGCTCTTTTTTGATAAGGAGAGCTATGCAAGGATACATTCAGTGAATTTTCTATTTGATAGGTTTGGCATCATCGTTGGTTATAATTTTGTGGGTGGAAATGACTGGGTTAATATTGAGCATGCCAACATATGACTATATGAATGTAATACTACAATCTTAGAGGAAAGTAGAGAAGACTTGTAGTTCCTCAAGGGTGAGAGTTTGGCCAAGTTTGATGATATGAGGGTTATCCAAAGTGCCTATGTCAATGTTCATGGTAGATTTATTTAACATGTTTGAGGTTTCTAAAGGTAAAGATTTATGGATGGAATAATCTGGTGCACCAAGATAGGTGAGAATAACATTATCATCTTGACACTAAATAATGTTAATGGTAAGATTGTCTTCTCCCATAAGTTCAAGATGGGTAAAAGGGATGGATATGGATGCCCCTTATTTTTTATAAGTTAGGGGACTAAGGGTAATCATATTGATGAAATAAAAGCTAGGTGGGATGATGTCCTCATCCTCATCCATAGGTGGAGGGGGTGTTGGTGAGAAAGGAGTCTCTTCTTCAAAAATAGTAGGGGTAGTTTGCTTAGATTTCTTCTTATTGGGTAAAATGAAGCTGAGGCCATGATTTTAATGAGGCTTTTAGGTCTCAATAGATATCAATGTGTATGGGCCATGCTTATATCATACCAAACTAAATCCCTTCTAGGCACACCTATGAAGGTATAGTTTGGTAAAGTTTGGGTTGTCCAAATAAGAGAAGGTAGAGTTAAATGGTTGAGGCAAAGGAGTGGTGGTAGCATTAAGTATCTTATCAATTCCCCCATAGATAAATTGGGTTTGATAGCTCAGAGGCCCCAAATGGGTAATGGGTCCAATGTTGGGGTCATAACTTAGTTGGTGGTTGAGTTTCCTGTATTCTTGGAGAGTAAGGAGGGCATAAAAGGTGAGGAAATGGTATTCTCCAAGGGTAAGGCATTAGAAGGTAGGTTTCAAGGGATCAATGATGGGTATCTATTCCATGGGGATAGATGAACTAGTGGATGCCTTAGTGAAAGGGGAATAAGTAATGTCTTTGACTTCTATGGGTGAGGGCTTGATGGTGGCTATTTTTGGTGCTTTTGATGGAGGTAGGAGAACATCATTTGGTTGGTAGATCATATTTTATGTTGTAAAAGGGCTAGGGTTAGCTTGTATGGTAACAACTTAACCTTCTTGTTTAAAATTGATTCAATGATGGAGACTGGAAGGTACATAACCCATGGCCTAGATCCAAGGTCTCCCTAGCAAAACATTGTACTAGAATTCACCTTTAACAACATATAATAGTTAGGGGAGCATGTGAGGTCCTAACTAAATATGAAGGATGATGGTTCCTAAGGTAGTGGTCATGGTATTGTTAACATAGCTAAGGATGGCTAAAGTTTTAGACATGACATTATTTGGTGGCTTGAGTTTCTCATAGGCATGGAAAGAGATAATGTTGACACTGGCTCCCCCATCGATCACAACCCATTTGATGTGGGTTTAGTTGATATGGATAGTAATAAAGAGAGGGGGATCTAGGTCCTTAGGATGGATAAAAGGTATCTCTGAGTCCTTGAAGGTAACAAGGGTGGAGAGTTGGAGAGAAACAACAAAGGCCTTTATAGGTTGGGAATCCCCCAGCCCAACTTCAATAGCCTGCATAGCCATGATCATTGACTAACAATGGTGGGGTGAGGTGGAAATGAGCTCATAAAGGATCATCTTAGATGGGGTCTAATGTATTTGTTTAATAATGACCCCCTTAATGGATTTAGAGGGTTTAGCTTTTGATATGCCTAAGATGGTAACTTTGGGATTAGCTATAGACATGGAGGTTTGGATCTAGTTTAGTTTAGGGTATGTCCATTAAATGAACACTTTAGCATTATTTTTATCCTTTTTTTGTGATCATGTGACCACATTAATGGTATTGATATAGGTGTAAGGTGTGATCGGGGGTTGGGTAGATTATCTATCACTCTGAGGTAAGAGTGTGGGAGTAGGAATGTGTTGATAGTTGGATATTGGGTGTAGTGGTGGAGGAATGGATGGAAGGTCATCTACCAAAAGATCTTCCTTATCATAGAGTTGGTGGATAATCACCTAGAGATCTTTGTAATTCTTCATGTCATGTCTAGGTATCTTGTGATAGGAGCAAATTTGATGGTCATTATACTAGGTTGGCTTTGAACCAAGAGGATTAAAAGGTCTGATAGGAGGTAATGTGAGGTCAGAGGTCTGCTATAATATTTGAATAATGGTCATATAGGATTATACTAGAGGCAAGAAGGTTTTAGTGCTCATGGTTTGGGTTGGTAATATGGGCATGTTGGTGGAAATAGGTTTGGTGAGAAATGGTTTGGGTAGGGCAGTATTTCTAGTTGATGGTTTTGGTCTGGGTATGTTGGTAGTTGGGGTGGCCAAGTCTGGTGGTCTGATTAGTTATAATCTAGGAAGGATTGATGTAATAGATAATAAATGTGATGGTGTAATCAATAGTAGTGGGTGACATATATTAAAGGGGGTTGATTTTTAAGCAAAGTGGAAGGGTAAGGCCCTAAGTTAAAGGACAAGGTAGAGGCTTAGTCATGCATCCCGTCAATGTTTTTATCCTCTTGGTTGGTGTGGATTGAGACCTAGGTATAGGTTTGGGTGAAGTTAAGTCTACTTTCAAGGATGGGTGAACCAAACTTTGAGTAGGGAAGGTACCAAGAGTTTTGAAAGGTTTGGTTGGTGATGTGGTAGTGGTTTTGGTTGACTAAGGAAATGGGGAGTTGGCAAAAGTTTGGATTAGTTTAAGAGGTGGTGGAGATATGATGGATTGGTTGGTTAGGGGAATTTTAGAAGGTTCAGGTTTGGTGATGGGGGGAATCCCTAACTATTGCCAAAAATTGGTCTGATCCATGTTTGGTTTTAGGGAAATTTCTAATTTTTGCAATAATGTAGAAAAAGGTTTGTGTACTAGTTTTGCTTTATGGGTTGTGGATGCAAAAGATAGACTTGTAGGTCGAGAAGATGGTTGGTAGGTTGGTTGATTTCTTGAGGTGGGGGAATTAAGGTTGAGATAAATGACTCATCCATGGGAGGCATTAGTATAAATGTTCCTCCTTTATGAATAATATCCATAGGAGTAGTGATTTATTCGATAGTTAGTGGAGGTAGTGAATTAGAAATGTTGATTTGCCCAATTGTGGGCTAGTTGAGATAGTATGTGATGATTCCAAAGATTTTATGAGGGTAGATAGGGAGAAAGGAACTTCTTTGGTTTGGCAATCTAAACGAGGATAAGGTGACTTCAATACCTCATTAAGCAAGGCAGGGGAGGAATGGGTAGATTAGATGATTGGGTCCTCATGGGTAAGTGTATCATGAACCATGTTGACAGTGTGAGCATTATGAGATCATTTAATAGGGGCATGGTTGGGAAAAGGATTTTTGAAGATGTCAATAGCTTAGTTTTGAAGGGAATTGGGATTATCCAACATGAGTTTTTCTTTGTTGATAAGACTTTGAATAACATTCTTGAAAGTATCACATCCACTGATGTCATGTCCAATTACTTGATGAAAAGCATAAAGGTCATTCTCATTGTACCAAGCAAGTGTTAGATGAGAAGAATCAAACTACTAGGGAGGTTTGATGGGTGAAAGTTGTATAAGATTAACTTTTAGTAGCTTCTCCAGAATCGAGGTATAAGATTCTCCAAGTGGAGTGAATTATTTTAGTTGCTTCAGTTTGGGTTTCTTGTATTTTGATTGGAGGGAATGGGAGAATTTTATTGATCGACATTGGGTGGAATTGGTTTTAAGGATGATGGCATTAATGGTTCCCCTGGTCTTGGTTTTGGTATTGGCTTGGTTGCCTAGTTTAGAGGAATAGGTTTCATTGGTCTTGAAGGTAGAGTTCTTATTTCATAAATTTAATTTACCCTCATCTATGGCCCAATTTTCTAGCTTATGTCCCATAATAAAAGCCTCATCAAAGGTTCTGAAGCTTTAGACACCCAGTGTAGAAGATATATGTTTGGTGCAAGCTTGAGTGAAAAGTTATATAAGTTCAAGTTGAAGTAGGGAAAATGAAAGTTGATTAATCATACTTCTCCAATGGGTGACAAAATTAGTAATGGACTCATCATCAAATTTATTGATAGAATAGAGGTCCATGATAGAGACCTTCTTGGAAATGTTAATGGAAAAGTGATCTAAGAAGACTTGTGCTAGTTGGGTGAAAGAAAGATGGAATGTTTGGTGAGGGCACTATACCAATCGAGCATTGGGCCAGATAAAGACATGGGGAAGGTTTGAAGGAGAAGGGCATCATCATAAGCAATCATGTAACATGCATGCCTGAAAGCCCTAGATTGTTGTTGGGGGTCCTCCTTGCTTTAAAATTTGGTAAATTTTGGAAGCTCCCATTGAGAAGGGTAAGGTTTGATGGGGATAGAAGGATGAATAGGTTTATTACAAATTTGATTATAGGATAGGATGTTATAAGCCCTTGAAATGGATGAATCAAGGTTGGTCATCTTGTCCATGAGCATTTTCATTAGGTCAATTTGAGGTGGTGCACCAAAAGGATTGTAAGGCTGATATTATGGTTGAGGTTGGGCAACATAGTGATAATTGTTTGGCAGTTGAGAGGCTGCCACATATTAGAATGTAGATGCTAGAGGTTGGGTAGGGTAGGTGGATGATGGTGGTTGGGTAGTGGATACATACCCTTGTGGGTTAGAGATATATCATAGATTGGGTGCAATAGGTAAATGATAAGAAGTCCCTATAGACTGGGCATGGGTGGTAGTTGGGTTGGTGACAAGAGGTGAGGTAGTTCCCTTTATGCTAATGGGTGGTGAGGTAGAAGGGATAGATATCCCTAAGCTTGGTAAAGGGGTATTGATCGATGGGCTAGGTTTGATAGAGGGGAGATTGGTAATCCCAGTGGTGGGTAATCTGACTACAAGTGGAGCATGATGGGTTAATGGCTAGGTTATCCCCAAGGTAGAGAAGTCATTAATAGGAGTGAAAGGTGTAAGGGTAATGGTTTGTTGGTTTTTAGTCATAACATCATAGGGGTTAGTAAATGAATATGTCTAGGTGTTCAAAGGTTGGGTAGGGATCTTGAATATAGGGATATCCTTCATAAGGTGGGATGGCATGCCATAAGGAGGATCTTGAGGTGGAGTTGAAACCAAGATATGGTGAGAAGAGGTGTTAAGATAGTGTTGAAGGGCAACTAGAATATTGTCTATAAAAGTGGTAAAATCCATGTTTCCTTGGTGAAATACCTGAGGGAAAGTAGGGCTTCCCAATGGATGAGGTAAATCTTCTGCCTTAGCGACATACTCCATAAATGAGGAGGTAAAGGAGGCTATTTGATTTTGCTCTACTAGGTCTCTTCGCTGTTGGCAAGTGAGAACCATATAAGAAAAAGGGGAGAGAAAATAAGAACAATATCACTACTTAAACAATAAAAAGGCAAGAAAGTGATCAAGGCAATCAAGACACACACTATGAATTATGTTTAAGCCTAGAGGTTAGTTTTAATCTCACTTTTGGCATATGCCTTAATTTATGAGAATGTGTGATAGAAGTTGGTTTGTAGATTAAGTAATATAGAAGCAATCTATGGTTGGTTTCAAGTTATCTAAGTGCTCAAAAGAATATATATTAAAATCAATATGTGGCTTGGTATTGGGGCCTACCCCCTCACTTCACAGTCCCACAATGATAAGGGTGTCAGGTGCTTAGCCAATATATATTGATGTCTAGAGTTTATACTCAACTAGAGAGATGAGTTGGTTCTCCTCTTGGTAATGACCTATAAATAGGATTACCATGAATGGGTGAGGTGATAGTTAGGTGATGAAATCCCATTTGAGCCTTGTCTCAATTTTTTTTTATGTTTGATTGGTGAAAGTGGTTTGGCTAGTGTGTGCAACAAAGGTGATGCTATGATAAGATTACTATGCTTTAATTCAAAGTGAAATAATCTTAAAATCAAGTAATGGATGTCATTGATTTTAAGCCCAAAAATGCTTTAGTTTCAATTATGAGCAAAAATAGAGAGGAGAGCATATGAATGCAAAGAAAATGTGAGTAAAGACTCTAGGTTCCACCAGACATGCTAGAATGTTTCATGTAAATTTTCACTTAAGTTGTAAATAAAGAAAGAAAATAAACTCGATACAAGTATGGTTGAAAAACATGTTTGCTTGTGCATGCACTAAATTAAAAGATTGTGAAGAGCTCTTCTTTGGCTTGGGAGGAAGACCTATAGCTAAGAAAGCACTAAAGAAATTTTTTATTATTAGATAAATAGTTGTGTGGATTGCCTAGCGATAGTTATATCCCAAAATCAAGAGCTTCCTTAAGGATTGTCAATCTACACATTTTAAATAATCAAGTTGATAAACTGGAAAGAAGGTACTTGCATCAATAATCAAAAGGTACTAAAATTGAATACAAGAAATTTTGATAAAAGAATAGATTAGAAATGATCTAATTATTGATAAACCAATTAATACTAGTGATAATGGGTTGGGGTATGCTTCAAAAAATTATAAATGGGTCTATGAGTGGTTAGAAACACATAAATTTGAATTTGGTTGGGTGTAGGTGGTTAAAATCAACTTACTAGTTTTTATGCCATAGGTGACCATTGGTGGTTGGGGTGACCGTCAGTGATTAGGCTTGACCATCGATGGTTGGGTCCAACCATTGGTGGTTGACTATGGAATTTTAGGTTTGATCAATAGAAGATGACAAGATTCTAAAAATGAATTTTAGGAGTTAGGTAAGGGATAGATTGATTTCAAAATGGAATAAAATTACATGAATAATAAAAAATAAGTACATGTCTTACCATAAGTCGTTTGGGTAAGTGGTTGATGCAGTTACCTTTTTAGTGGAATCTATCTTGATTATAGAAAAATAATGGTACCTAAAAGCTTGGTTGAGAGATGACAACAAGTTGGCTCTCAATAAGATGGTTGATAATGCTTGATAATGTTAATGATACTAATTAACCTAATTGACCTACAAAAGAAAACTCTTGAATGTCTAAGTTACTAATTATTATTGTAGATGGATTTGACCTCTTAGGCCTCTCTCCTATAGGCATAAGAAAGAAGAGGAAGTGAAGCTGCAACTGGGTCATCTAAATATAATTTATGCATATAAAGGCTCCTGACACAAATTAGATAAGTTATATTTAGAAAAGGGTTGGTAGAGCTTGCATGTTCTTGGTGAGAAGGTGGATCCTAATTGTCAATGGTCAAGGGTCCCCAAGGCTGACTATTGATGGTCAGGGTCCACAAAGATAGGGCCCTAAAGGCCAAGGTTATTTAATGAGGTGTAACTGAGTGTAGATTGGTTGGTTTAGGACTAATAGGTGTAGGTTGGTCCTAAGAGGGTCCAAGGGTACTTTTAGGGTTACTTTGAAATTTAGAATTGCAAATGTATGGATTTATAGTGTCTACAAGATGACCCTAGATCTGCTCCATGGGTTGTGTCCCCTCCACCTTTTACCATTGCATTAAGTTTGAGCATGAAGGCTAGGTCATCAACATCTAAGTATACCCCAACCCTTTCTCAACATGTAATATGACCTGTTTCCCCAATGATGTCCTCATACCCCCATCCAACACATCTTCGATAGCTAAAATATAACCTTCAACCACCAAAGTGGATATCATATCCCCTTCCATCAATGAGGCATCAACTAGTTCCTCCATCCCTTCAGACCAAATCCCCACCATGGACCCTTTGGAATCAATGTTTCATCGCCTTTCATTGGGGGAATATCACCTTTTATCCCTTGATACTTTCCCTACTCCTCATGAATATGGTAAACTCACCACCCAGCTAAGATATGACCCCAATTTCAGAACTATTATTCCCTTTGGACCTCCCCATTGTTAGACCAATTTTGTCTATGGGGGACTCAACAAACCCCTTGGTGCTTCTACCCCCTCTCTTTCACCTAGGCCATTTACTATTGGTTTTTCCTACGTAGATAAATTGAGCTTTACTAAGACATACCTCCATTAGTGTGCTTGAAAAAGCTTTAGTCTTAGGTGATATGAGCATGGCCCACATGAGTTGGTCACCATCAAAACTAGGAACCCACATGAGAAGCATGGCCTTGGTTTTATCCTACCCAACAAGAATCAACCCAAACCACCTATTGTTACCATTGTTAAGGAAGATGCCCCTTCTTCATTGACCTCACCTCCACTTGTGTATGAGGATGATGACATCATAGTAGATAAAATTTTTTTGTCAACATGATTAGCCTTGGACCCCTAATTTATCAAAAGGAAGGGGCACCCATAACCATCCCTTTGACCCATCTTGAGATGATAGGATAAGATTGTCTTATCATTAACATTGTTTAGTGCTAGTGTGATGATTCTATTCTCACCTACCTTGGTAATCCAAATTCTTCAATCCTTAAATCCCTTCCTCTTGAAACCTCAACCATGTTGAATGAATGCACCATGGATATCAACTTGGGTACTTTAAATAACCCATGGATTGTCAAACTTGGTTGATCATTGATTTTGAGAAACTTTGAGACTTTCCATCTTTCTTCCAAGACTACAACATAACTTTTACTTGGTTTTATAGTGACATGCCTAGAATTGACCCCACCATTTCTACCCATAACATAGTCACTAACTATAATCCCAAACCTGTCAAGCAAAATCTTTGACAACCCTCATATAGCCCTTCTCATCAAAGAAGAGCTTCAACATCTTCTATCCATCAATTTCATTCAACCCATTAACTACCCCTAATGGGTATCAAATGTTGTACCTATCATGATAGCCATAGGGGGACTATGCATTTATGAGGACTTTCATGACCTCAACCTTGCCTAACCCAAAGATGACTTTCCTTTACTGATCATTGATCAAATAGTTGATCTTACAACCATCTAAGAGATTTTATCTCTCATGGATGGATTCTCAAGATACAATAAGATCTTAGTTGCTCCTGAGGGTCAACATAAAATTGCTTTTACCACCCCATGGGGAACTTTCTACTATAGATTCATGCCTTTCATGTTAAATAATTTTGGTGTAACCTAAAAATGTGCCATGACTTATATCTTCCATGACCTTATCCATAAGATTGTTAAGAACTATTTGGATGACCTTCTTAGAAAATTCAAATTTTGAAAAGATCACGTAGCCATTCTTAAGGTCATCTTTGAATGCCTCATCCATTACCATGTCTACCTAAACCCCAAGAAATGAATCTTTGGGTTCTTGACAAGGAAGCTTCTAGGTTTCATTATCTCCCTTCACATAATTTAGGTCAACCCCACCAAGATCAAATCCATCCTTAACATGCTTCCTCCCACCAACCTCAAATAACTACATAATTTGTATGGGATGCTCTAATCCATTTGTTGCTTTATCTCTTCGCTTTCAGATTGATGTCAACCATTCCACCACCTTTTTAATAATGATGTGTATTTCAAGTGGAATAATGACTATCAAAAGGCCTTTGATTTACTCAAAGAGTACCTTTTGTCACCACCTATACTCACCCCTCCTAAGGACAACCAACCTTTTTACCTATATATCTCTACCATTGACCATTCCCTAGGGGCAATGTTGGCTCACTGAGATGAACATCACAAAGAGAAATCCATATATTATATTATACACACACTTGTAGAGTATGAGACTCAGTATACCATACCAATTTTTTTTTTTAGGTTAAGTTTTCATGGACACCAAAATTTGCCACTACCTTCTTAACCATAAAACCTATGTTATAACCAACACTAACCCACTCAAGTACATGCACTCCAAGCCATACCAAAACCAAAGTATGGACAAGTGGGTCATGTTCTTAGGATATTTTGACCTTGATTTACTTTATCAAAAGTCAACTAAGGGTCAAGTCATTACCAACAAGTTGGTTGAGGCACCTTTAGTAGGCAACCAACCCCCTCCTCTTGAGTTCTCTAACTAGTCCATTATGACCCTCTCTCAAGTGGATTTCACCTATCAAGTCACCTTTTATTTTATGGATCAAATTGTCAACATAGTGGGGGAGTGGGTATCATCTTTATTCCATGTGATGGTGAACCTCTCCCTTTGCCCTTAAAACTTGATTTTGAATGTACCAACAATATGGCTAAGTATGAAGCCCTAGTGATAGGCCTTTAAACTGCCTTAGCCCTAAGATTCAAAATAATCAACATCTTTGGTGACTTCAAATTTGTGGTCAATCAAATTAATGTCTCTTACTAGTGTAATAATGATGTCCTATAATAGTACAAATAACTAGTTAATAAACTCTTAGCATCATTTGAACACTATGACATCTAGTAAACCCCACAATCTACTAATAAGTTTGCCAAAACCATGGCTTCCCTTACCTCTCAAATACCATATGCACCCTTGGATTCTATGATATTTGTCATTATTCATAGACTCACCCATCCTTCCTATGTCAAACTAGACTCTCCCACCATTTTCAATGTGGAAGAGACCCAACCTAACCTTTGGTATCAACAAACCTTCGACTATCTTAACCTTGCCATAGTTCCCTCTAGTTCTTCAATGAATTCTCAAAGATAATTTATCTAGATTACCTCTAATTATACCATTATGGGGGGTATTATTTACAAACATAGCTTTGATGGTCTTCTCTTCCATTACCTATGTAGTCATGAAGCCTCCCACATTATCAAGGAAACGCATGATGGTATCTATGGGGGAAAATTTAGTGGCCTTACTATAGCTAAGCGTATGCTTCACCTCGACTATTACTAGCCTACCCTTAACCAAAAATACTGTGATTATGTGAAAAAGTGTGTTAAATTTCAATAACACACTAATTTGCATCATGTACCTAGCCATAGTCTTCAAGTTTCCACTAATTTTTGGCCCTTCTCACAATGGGGTCTAGACCTTATTAATGAAATTAACCCCCATTCCTCATAGTGACACCATTCTATCATCACCATGACCAAATATTTTACCAAGTGGGTAGAGGTTATCCCCTTAGTCTTGACCAAAGTGGAAAATATTATCGACTTTATCAACCATCATATCATTTATCGCATCGATGTTCCTCATAATATTATCACCCATAATGGTAAATACTTTAAAAACAAGAAATCCCAAGGTCTATGTGATGCATTGAGAATTAATTTAAGTTTCTCCTTGCCCTATCACCTTCAATAAAATGGATAGGTCGAAGCCTCTAACAAAACTCTTAATAAAATGTTAACCAAAATATTTAGTACATATGGTTAGGATTGGCATTTGCACATCCCCTTCACCTTATGAGCATATCATACTAGAATTAGAACCCCTACAAGTGATACACCTTTTTATCTTGTGTATGGAGTAGATAATTCCAAATCCCATCTCTTCGCATATCTTTGCAAGAGCTTATTTTTGAGGATGAATATTGTCAACACTATTTAGCTCAACTTAGGATACTTGATGAGCATCATTTATCAACCCTTACCCATCTCCTTGTCTATCAAAAGAACATCAAATGTGCCTATAATAAGCACCTTAAAGTATGGAAGTTCAACATCAGAGACCTCATCCTAAAGGAAAATTAACATGTCACTAATATGGAGAAAATAAAGTGAGGCAAGTTTGATTTCAATTGTCTTGGACCCTATATCATAACCCACAAGTATGGATTAGGAGCTTACTGATTTTCCTCTCTTAAAGGAAATCCAAAACATGAGCCCCTCAATGCTTCTCATCTGCATCCATTCTTTTGTTAAGAAGGATCAAGTTCACCTTTTATTTAACTTAAGTTCATCCCTTTCTATTTATCTAAATTCCATCTCCCTATTTTATGGGCAACCAATTAAACTAAATAATGTGATTATTCATCACACTCATAGCCTAATCTTGAATAATGGGTACCATGGCTCTACCCATGGTATGGTTCTCATGGTACTTTCCTACCCCTTTACAGGATGGATTCCCATGATCGTAGTCACCTAAACCTCTTTACACCTAATAAACCTTCTTGTGCTTCCATTTTTGCCTTCATAAAGTTAAACCACTAAACTAGCCTAGACAAGTCTATGTCAGGCAATAATCAAACAAGTAAATAAAAAAATCCAAACCAATAGCAATCATAGGTCATTCCTAGCATTCATAGACTGCTCCTTTGAAGGATATATGCTGAAAATTTATCTAAAATTTACAAACATAAGGTTGATTACTCCCTTAAATGACAACTATCAAAAATCATTAAACAGAGCAAATAAAATTAGACCACTCCCTTGAAGGATGGCTAAGTAAGGCATTTGTCAAAAGAATAGAAATTTCTTGAAATCTTTTCACATCGATCAACTTCCCATATACAATAATCAACAAGAGACCCTTTATCAAAATCATAATAAAAGCAAACTAATTTTGAAAGATACAATCAATTCTCAAACAACATACTAAGGTGGAAGCCATAATCACCTTTCACAAGTAGACTTGCCACATTGATTAGTTTACATAGTTTTGATGTATACTTGTTTATACTAACTCTTTAGAAACCTACATAATAGGCATGCTAGTCTTACAAGAAGATTCCATTTTCATCCATCCCCCTTTTTTACACTATATGTAAGGGATTTTTGAGCTTACTTGACATTAGCTAGTCAAGACACCTTTTTAACCAACTAACAAATGCTAATGTGAAGCATTCAAAGGGCTTACGTTTATTTAGCCAATCCAACTTTAGTTTTATTCTAGTCCTTATCAAGGAAGAAGCATCGTGCCTTCTCCTTATCCTGTCATGACTAGTTGACATTTTCACTAAGGCATTTGTCTCTTGATTATGTTCTTTGTTCTCTCATCTAGTGTTGTTAGTTACCTTACCTCATGTGCTTTACCTTAAGCAAGATAATATCAATCATAATCATAACATGCATATCTATGTGTGTCATATGCAACATCATAATCATAATCACAACCATTACAAATATAATAAAAGCATAACATCATGAGCATTTAAATAATCAACCACTTTCCACTACATGTCTAAAATCTAAATATTGAAATCTAAATACTAATTAAGATTTAACATTTTGTAAAACCTTCACCACAAAGTACCATAAACTAGAGCTCAAACTCAACCAATCACAAAAGTAAAATATGTGAAAAGTGATTCTCTTTTCACTTTTACCCCATGGATTTTTAGGGTTTCCACCCTAGCTGTCGATGGTCATGGTTACCATCGATGGTCACCCTTGGGGACCTTAACCATTGATGAGAAATTGGCCCCCTTTATTTCTTCCACCTAAGCATACCTCTTTTTGGCAAAACCCAAATGATTTTTTACCCACCCATAGAGACTACATTCTCTGACCCACTTGACCACCTCATCACCTCAACATTGGTACATTTTGGCCTATCTAACACATGTTTTATGATAATTTTTACATGGTCCTTTTATCATAGCAATAATATTGACATGTTGACCCTTTTTTAACTTATGCTACCTTGTGCTTACTTGACCTGCTTGTGTCTTCTCAAGAGTAATTCCTACCTTAGATACCTATGACATTTGACCTATCTATGTTTTCACTTGGAGCACTTCTTGCTTTGGATACCCACTAAAACATAAACATTGCTTTAGAGACTTGCTAGTGTACATAACCACCATTCCTACATGTGGTCATGCGATCCACTTGTTCGTTGTCCTCTTAACACTGACCTTTATTATTTTAAACTATGGCAACCTAGTCTATGTGCAATTTTATCTATCACACCTTTTAATGCACTTTTCACATCTATTTATGCCTTAGTTCCCAACTTATCATCTACCTTATTGACATTTACCTTCATCACCATCTTCACACACCTTATCCAACCCACACTTGATTTTGTTTTACCTCATCAACTCCCAATTTGAGGGGGAACACCTTCTCCCATATTTGGGGCAACCAAACCTTTGATCAACATCAATTTTTGTTTTACATCTTGTTGATTTAAGTTGCATAACAAAAGGGGGAAAATATAGTCATAAAAAATATGCACATTATTATCCCAAGTGTTGAAATACCACTAGACTAACTTGGGACCCTCTTGGGACCAATTTGACCTATCGACCCCAAACTAAACATAACCCATAGTTATTTTGACCAAACTGGCTCAACCCTAGCTTTTACCTAATTTGACCCTTCACCCTCAACTATCGATGATCAGGTTGACTACTAATAATCACCTTAAACATCAATGGTCAGGGTGGCACCTCCTTAACCACTAAAATTCAAACTCACTCACCTTGATTTTCCAAACATAACTTGTCCTCATCCACGTGAGAGCCATTGCATGTGTGAGTTATAATTAAGAGGCCTAGTTCATGTCTTATTGTAACTCTCTTGCCTTGCCTATAAGATGAGAGGAGTAAGGAGGTGAAATGGATTTAGAATTATCATCAAGAGCTTGTGCATCTAGAGTTCTCTTTTTGTAGGTCAATCATTATCAACAATCTAATGAACTAACTACTATGTTAGAGAGCCAAATTGTCATCATAGCTCTATTAGAATACCAATTATGATTAATCTATCAAAATCATGCTAGAATCCACCAATGATTCAACCACCCTGGGCATCTACCTAATATACCTTTTACAAGATAAGTACTTGATTTTACACATTCAATTACTTTATTTTCCTTTCACACTTAGCCTAACACTAACCCATCTCCTAGAATCCCACTTTGTGATCCTATAAATTAGCCATTTATCAACCCATATCTATACATAATAAATACCAATGGTTATCTCAACCATCGATAGTCTATCTAACTATCGATAGTCACCTTAACCATTGATGGTCAGCCCAACCACTAATGGTCACTATGGTAGTAAATTCTAGCAAGCTATTTTACCTATCTGCCCACAACCAAACCTAGATTTCTATATCCCTACTTGTTAATAAACCTCTATTGAATTTTTGAAGCATACCCTGACCACCTACCACTAATATTAACTAGACTATTACTATTTTAATTATTTCTAGTCTATTTATTAAGAAAGCATTCTTGTGTTTAATTTTAGTACCTTTTGGTTATTAGAGCAAGTAATTTCTATTCTTTTTTGTAAACTTAATTATTTAAAACATGTGGATTGATAGCCCTTAAGAAAGCTCTTACTTCTGAGATCTAGTCATCACTAGGAAATCCACTCAACTATCTATCTAATGAACAATTTTTATTTAGTACTTTCTTTTCTATAGGTCATCTTCCCAAGCCAAAAATAATCTCTTCACAATCTTCGGATTCAATGTGTGCATAATTAAATAGGTTTTTGAACCATACCCATACTTAGTTTCTTCTTTTCCCTTCCTAAAATAATAAAGAAAAAAATACTTAAATAGGGGAAGTAGAGATATTTTTAGTATCAACCATATCATTGGGTTCATAATCTCTTATCTAATTACCTTTTTATAGTTCTAGATAACTTGTACCCACTTTTTGAGATGTGAATGTAGAGAGCTCATAGTGTGAAAATCTTCATTGGATTGAAAATTGAAGTTATGAATTAAGCACCACTTTCCAATCCTGGACTACTTGTTCTAATCATTTAAAAATTATTTTCCATTCTCTTGTATGATGACTCAATTAATATACATACAAATAGAAGTCCTTAAATGTAATTATTTGGATTATAAAATGTCCTCATATGGAAATCAATTGATTTGTTTCAAGAAATCACGTAACTTGGTGATCTTTATGTATTTACTACCCATTTATAGTGATATGGTGGTTTTATTTGCTTCTCTTTTTTGGTGGATTTTCAATTGGGATTTAAATCATTTTTGATAGGCCCTTATTTTTTCATAGGTGTTGAATATTTATGTTTCAAATTTTCCTTCACATCATTTTGATCACTATGTATTATATTTTAAGCTAGACTCAACTCTCTAGTTGTAGCTCATAGCATTGTTAAACCTCAACAAAATACCATCATCAAGGTATTGGATGGAGTGATTAAGGATGAGGAGGGATGAGGGGAAACTGAGTATAGATGGTGAGGGAGTCAATAGGAATGATGAGGGATGGTGATGTTTAATGAGGGAGCGATTATGGATGATTAAGGATGGTGATGATTAATGAAGGAGTGATTAGATGTGATGAGGGATGAGGGATGAGGAATGAGTGATTAAAGATGATGAGGTATGATGAAGTAGTGATTAGGGATGATGAGTGATGGTGAGGGTCAATGAGGGAGTGATTAGAGATGTTAAAGGAATTATTATAAATGATAAGGATTAGTGAGGTTTAATAAGTGAGTGATTAAGATGATGAAGTAGTGATTAGGGATGATGAGAGAGTGATTAGGGATGATGAAGGATGGTGATATCCAATGAAGGAGTGATTATAGATGATGAGAGAGTGAGTAAAGATGAAGAGGGATGGTGAGGGTCAATGGTGGAGTGATGAGGGATGAGGAGTGAGTTATTAAGGATGATTAGGGATAGTGAGGGTCAATGAGGGAGTAATTAGGGATGATGAGGGAGTGATTAGAGATGACTAAAGATAGTGAGGGTCAATAAGGGAGTGATTAGGTATAATAAGTAATGATGAAAGAGTGATTAGGTGTGATGAGGCATGAGTAAGAAGTGATTAGGGATGAGGGAGGGATGATGAACAAGTGAAATTAACACAAAGTGATCATTTGATATGTGTAGGTCATCAATGTGACCTATGCTACCCCAATCACATCACTTTGCATCACTTTCAAAGTGAATGGTTTGAAAACTTTAATTTTTACAAACATGGACTCTTAGAAATGCCAAGAATCAATTTATAAGGCATAAAAACCTAAAAATTGACTATATGTTTACCAAAAATGGACATCACTTGAAAAAATTATGTCTTGAAATTCCTAGGTTTAATACTTAGACCCTAAAAATGCCTAAGTACTACCCAGATTGGATTTTGAAAAACTATTGTCCACATCATAAGGTGTGAAACTATGAGACCAACTCTATCAAATGTAGAGTGACCCTAATTTATTATATTTATTTAAAGTATAAGGAAATAAATGTAATAATATAAATGTAAACTTGTACTTTAGACTTAGAGTAGTAAATATAGGCTTTTGGCCAAAACTACCTACATGTGCATGTCCACATGCTTTTATGTGAAAAATAACAAGAACCCAATCATGTTATTACTTTTATAATAATGTAATCATGTTATCTATTAGCCAAGATGTTAGGAATTAGTCATAACATGGATATATTATTTAGTATTATTATTAGTGATTTAGTTATGCAAATCTTGTAGCATAAAATAATATAGGATATTAGTTGTTATAAAACCCAATCCTAAATTAGTATTAATGTTATTTGTTATTTTTTAGTTGTTAAAAACTAACCTATTACTATAAATTTTGTTAAAATCTTTTTCTTATATATTTTAACCTCTTTATTATTAAAATTATGTTATTGAGACTGATAAAATTTTGTGTTTGAACCTTCAACTATTGCCTATAATGGGTTATTTTCAATTTCTAGTATCAGAGCAGATAGTCATTGACCTATTTATACCATTCATTCATTATTTTATTCAACAAATTATCTTGATGGATATACTATGTAGACCATGAGAAAAATCCATTATAGTCCATCCACCCCTACTTGCACTTTGCTAACCAAGTTGTAGTGAATATCATGTGCACCTTTCTTAGTTCTACCATCCATCTGTATTTTCCCTCTCTCCTTTATACTTTGTTCATCCTATTCATAGTTTGAACACTTCATCTTATTCTCTATTTTCATCCTAAAATATTATAACAAAAAGCTTTTGTGTGTACATTTTGTTTTTTGGATATATTTTCTCCAAATTTTGGAAATACACACAAACATATTCTATAGATTTTTGTAAGGCCATGTAAAATCAAATTTGGTGTAGATATTCATATATATCTATAGGTAGAACTGCTACAGTTGAAAGGATATCTCCATTTAAGGGTTTTATTAGCATTTGGTTTCCATGACCTATCTATTTGTTTGTTGGTTGGAGTCACCTTTCATAGACTTAGCTGCATCGATCCATCAAAATCACATCAAGATCAACATTTATGATTTGATGTCATAAATCATCTTTGCATATCATTTTTCCTTAGGATATATTTAAGTTTCATTACATGGATCTTGGATTTGACATATTTCATTGGATGCAAGCTTGACATTTCACTCAACTACCCTCAACATAACTCATATTTAAATCTACTGCATCAGACCTGGGTCAGTCTATTCATGTTCCATATTTCATTCCTGACCTAGTCAATTTAGAGTGACCCAAATATGAACCCATTCAATAAATTATAATTTTTTTTAGATCATGGATTTTATTATTTGAGTTATCTTCACCTCATAGGTTCAATCTTTGATTGAAGTAACCTAGCTGATCAGTAGGATCCCTGAATTCATCAACTAACTATAATTTCATGTTCTCACACCTCCATAAAAACTCTCATATATCCAACACCTATTGTATCCACTCATCCCTCGATGACCTTAAATCCATGCTCTAAAAACTATGGAATTTTATTTCCATTCACTAGTGGTATTAGGTTTCATGATTTATTTTATTTTAGTTTTTAGTTTTCATTGAGTTTCTGTTATTTGGTATTAGGTCATTATCTGTTTTAGATTCGGTTGATTTCTTTAAAAATAATGGTATTTCATTTTTTTAGGTTTATTTATGTTTGTTTTTATTATATTTATTAAAATCCTATGTTAATTTATTTAGATTTTTTTTATTATAAGTCTATAGATAATAAGTGTCTCGATTTTTTAGAGTTTTTAGTTTATATTCTTGAGTCATTTTTATATTATCGAAATAAGTGGTTGATTATTTTTTAAAATCTATCAAGATTTGTAAAAAGTCTTATTTCAAAGGTGACAAAATCAAGAGTCATATTTTTTTATTTTTTCATCAAAGTCAAGTGTCCAAAGTCAAATCCTTATCTTTTTTGTCAAAATGTCCTTTTTAAACTATGAATTTCAAATAATCTTTTCAAAGGCATTTTCAATAAAATAAGATCATTTGTGATCTTAATTGTAATAAGTTATCCTAATCAATATACTGGATGCATTTTAGGGAAAACCCAATGTCCACATTCAAGGGGGGAAATTTAGGTATGTAGTTCCTCACCCCTTGTTAGAACTAGGGGGGATGTTAAAAATTAGTCTTAACATGGATATATTATTTAGTTTTATTATTAGTGATTTAGGTGCAAATCATGTAGCATAAAATGATATAGGATATTGGTTATTAGAATAACCAATCCTAAATTAGTGCTAAGGTTATTTGTTAGTTGTTAACAACTCACCTATTGTTAAAAATGTTGTTAGAGGTATTTTCTTATATATTGTAACCTCTTGATTAATAAAATTGTGTTATTGAAACTAATAAAATTCTTTGTTTGGGCCTTCAACTCTTGCCTATAATAGGTTATTTTTAATACGATATTTACTCTGTCTACATGTTCACTACTTTAATGTGAAAAACAATCGTAACATGATCGCATTATTATTTTTACAGTAATGTGATCACATTATTATTTTTACAATAACGTGAACATGTTATCTATTAACATGATCATGTTATACATTAATTTGATTACATTATGGATCGGTAATTTTCAAGCCATAATTTAAATAATGTGATCATGTTATGTCAGTAATGTGATCATGTTATTTAATAACGTGACTATATTATGGAAACTATCCATGGAATTATCCCCTAACTCCGTGCACTTACCCATCAATTTATGCAACTATGCCTCATAAGTATAAAATTAATTACCTCATTTATGGCCTTAGGCCTCTAAAATTAAATTGATTTTTGGCCACACATCTTAATCTTGAGATGGATGGTCACAAATAAGTCTCCTCATATGCGTATAAAATCTTAAACACTCAACATATGCCATAGACAAATGCCAAGATGAACAAGGAGAGATGTTACACGTACACCATTGATGAAGAATCTTTGACCACAAAGTTGAGAAAAATCCCCCTAGACCAACTTGCAATTTCAATTCACAAGGGAGGTAAAAAGTGTCATTTTTGTCTTTGCATTGTTTGTTGTTTTCTAGCTACTTTCTCCATTAAGTATCTAGGATTGGAATACTTATCTTCAATGTGTTTTTCATTGTTTTTCACTCTATTAATGCATAGACTAACATTATCCTTGGATTCTTTGATTACATAATTGCACACCTGGTGGGAGAATGCACCCCACATTCATCTTAGGAGTGCTTTGAGACTCTTAAATTTTGAAAAAAGATCATTTTAGGCCTCATTTTTAGCTTTTTTCAATTAATTTTACCATGTTTTTGTTGACTCAAAAATGACAACTTCTACCCTATGTATTGGTAACTTTGACCATGTATATCAATAACTTTGTTAGGTAATTTTTTTTATGAATTCGATGATAATGATACTTTTTTGATAAATCAATGACTTTGTCACTACTAAACAATGACTTTACTTGTTTTTGTGTCTTTTACTTCTCTATATTTTTTAGGAAAATAATGACAATGCAGAATGCTAAGTAGTGACTTTGCTTTGAGATACAAACCCTAGAGATTAAAAAGTCCAATTTTTTAAATTTATTTTTGTGACTTAATCAATGAAAATGAATCCACTAATTTTTTGATGCAAGTTAATAGGTAATAATCATAATTTTTGATGCACTAACATATCCATTTTGCACTTTTTGTTAAGTTTCAAAGCACTTTCACACTTATGTTTGGTGTTTAAAACATTTTCACTTCAAGTTTTCACACATTTTCATTTTGGTGCCAAAATATTTCAAACAATAACCTTTACTTTTTTTTGCAAGTTTTCAAAGTTTTTAAACATTCCACTTAGTGCTTAAAATCAATCAAGCATCTTTCAAAGTTTTCATTTCCAAGTTTTAAGCAAATTTTTTCAAAAACATTTCTTTTTTTTTGTTCTCAAAAATATTTTACTTTAGCATTCATTTCATGTTTTAATTTTATTTGAGTGTTGTTTATCAAAGTCATGCATATGCTCTCCAATACTTAGAGTGACTCAGAAGCATGACTAAGCTACTTATTTCTTGTAGCCCAAATTTCAAGTCATGTATGTTTTCCCTTCATTTTATTAAATATGGGTGATTTAGAATCAGGGTTTCTCCCTTTATATTTTCTTTTAAATTAAAGATCAGGAGTTCATCACCTTCTCAAAAGTTATATAGTGGTAAGTTAATCTAAGGTTTCATCTCCAAATATTTTAACAACCCCACTATTTTGTGGGGTATACAAATTAGTCATGTTATTTGATTAAACAGTGGTTGAGTAGTAACCCAATAATTTGAATGGAACCCTAGAGTAAGATTGTTCTATACATTGATTTCACTAAGGAAATTAATGGATAAATTGGTTATAAAAGGGACAAGAACCTCTTATAACAAGCTATATGGTTTGATATTCAATTGATGAATATTCTAAAGAGCCGTTTGGGGACCATCAAGAAAGCCAAAATGAGAATTTTAGACTAAGAGACCCCACTTGCCATAGATTATCTTGCTATCACCAAGTTTATTTAACACTCTAAATCCCATACCAAATACAAGTTATTAAGAAACAGAGGGGGTGGGGGAACACTCTACCTTCATGCAATTTTATTTATTGGATTAACACATAATTCCTCTCAAAAATGGGTATATCAGTAGAGTTTAGTGGATACGATACAACCTTATGTCAGTTATTAAAATAAGAGCATGTACTTGTGTGATTCTTATTTATTTACATGTTGAGTCCAAACCCATTTCAAACAATTCCAGTGTCAAAACACATGATACATACACATTTACACCAAGAAGTGTTATGATTCCCAGTTATTCAAAACCATTTGCCTTAGTCCAAAAGATCAATAACTAATTCATGATATAGTTTCTAAGAGGTGTTTTTACACTTCCTATTTTGGTCTAGACTATTTATCATTTGGATTTCATTCACAACTAAGTCTAATGTCTCAAAATGTGGATTCCAATTCAAACCTAGTGTTATTATATTAACTTAAATACATGATCCTTTGTCAAAATCCAAGTACCTCTCAAACCAAGTTTGAAATCCACTTTCAAGTTTAGATCTAAGCCAAGATCAATTTTCATTTTGAGTTAAACCTTTTACCCTATACCAATTTGATTTTCCAATCCAAGTTCATTTTTATACATAGACCAAGTTTGACCTTGTTTACAAATTTCACCTCGACCAAATATACATTTTGTTTTGAACCAAAATCCTTAGACTTAAATTATTTTTGATTTTATGCATAGATCAAGTTCATTTTCAAGACAAATCTCATGTTCTTAGACCAAGACCTAGTTCAATTTCATCCTTAGATTTAGATCTAGTTTGCTTTCAGTTTAGTTTAGATCTTTTCCTAGACCAAGTTCAAGCTTTCATTTTAGAATTCAAATTCTTTTAGACCTAGATTTAGATGTAGAACTTTGCCAAGACCAAGTTCAAGTTTCATTTTTTAGACCATTTTCCAAGGGCCCAATGTGCTTTTGTGTTAGTCTAGACCAATTCCTAATTTCTAG
Organism: Torreya grandis; assembly: GCA_037957365.1. Lineage (NCBI taxonomy): Eukaryota > Viridiplantae > Streptophyta > Pinopsida > Cupressales > Taxaceae > Torreya > Torreya grandis. The sequence continues at coordinate 872,078 of JARHVA010001337.1, read as the reverse complement.
TTTTCAAGTCAAGTTATTTTTAAGCCAAGTTCTAAAAGTTTGAAACATTAAACCATCCTTTCCAAGGACAAAGAAAATTTATTTAACCATGCCTCAAAATATGTGTAGTAGAGCTATGTATAACCCTTCTTATGATGACATTATCATAAATTACCCTTTGATTATGAGCTTTATGGTGATAATGTAGTGTATGAGATAAATCCATAGCCCACATATGTTCCCCCTAACACAGGGTAGGGTCAATACCAATTCATGCACTACCTCACAAACATGCCCCCTAATCCATGGATAAAACAAGAACCATTTTCATAGTACCTTAACAATGTACCACATAGTATTGAAATTGTCTAATAAAAATAACCATACTTTGTGACTACACCATCTAGTACTAGTTATGATCCATATATGTTTGATTGCCATATTTTAGAGAATATAGATGAAATTATTGGCAGTTGAAGTAGGCACTAAATTCCCATTATATTTCTCATTGGAAAGTCTACATTATTTGGTTAGAATACCTAATCACACACCTCTCTTCAAACCATTTGATTAGGCCTCCTCTAGTCAAACTCAAGCCCTTGTATTGGTTCCTAACCAGGAGTTTGTCATATTTACTAAAGGAAAGGGTCGAATTGCTAACCAATTGGTGAAAATATAATAGGAATATCAAATTTTCCTTAATCTGATTTAAAAATTTAATGTCATGACCATTCCAAGTACATTACTTATAGAGTTAGCTCTATTAAGTGGACTAAGAACTAACTTATTAGGATATTCCAATATAAGCATAGATCCATTCACTCAAACCATGCTAGTTGTGAACATGTTCAATATTGCTATAATTAAGGAAGAATTAGTGTCTCCTTTAGGATACCCTATTCAAAATGTGGAAGATAACACATAAGGATTTCCTAATCCACACTACAAAATAACATCCCTCTAAATAGTTCACAACTTATCCCTCCTTCAAATACATCAACTAGTTCATAACAATACATGGGGTAGGTGCATATAGATCACAACTACAATATATGACTATCCCTCCACAACCATCCACTCCCTGGAATATATAGCATGGAGCAAGTAGTCAATCATAGTCAAATAGCCCACCACAGTAGGTAGTAACTAATGTTCTACCTCAACAAGTGATAACTAGTACCCCACCATAGTAGGTGATCACCAACATTCCACCTCAAAAAGTGGTAACCAACACTTCACCCCAATAAGAATTAAAAACCATTCCACCTTAATAGGTGTACACTAACATGCCACCACAATAAGTGGTAAATCATCCACCTCAAACATTTTTAAATCAGTAGCATACAATCAATGCCTAACATACAAAAAATACCCAACATGCAACATGTTTTCAACCAATAAAAAGTGTTCAACATATAATAAATACCTAATAGGAAAAAACTACCTCACACCCAACACGTACTTTATATACAACACTTACCTAACATGCAATAATTTATATAGTAGGTTTTTAACAAATACCATGTGCCTTTCATACAAAAAGGTATGACTAACCATCAACACATTCCCTTCTAAACCCAACACATGTAATTCATTATTGAAAACCAAACACCTCCGTTCAGGCCATAGTTTCCTCAAACTCAAAGTTTTACTACAAATGCCAACCAAAATGTTTACCAACATCACACACCATACCAATAATATAACCCTAATCAATGAGTGTGTATTCCTATTCAGTTGACCAACTAAATGAGAATTATACTTTATTCTTTTCCTCCATCATACCCTGGTCAAGGTTATTCACCTTGGACTACCCAACCATAACCATCTATTCCTTATCATCTTGTAACCCTAGCCCAAGAATTATGACAAGTGAAAAATATAATTTTAGCTCTTCAAACTAGAAAGCAAGGAAATAAATTTAAGTTAGATGAAATATGTTCATACCCCTTTAACATGGATTACCTTTAGATACCATTTACTGTATATTTTGAGTCATCAATGTTTGACAAATATAAATGTAAATGTGACCCAAAAGAACATCTAAAATAATATTATGTTGCTTTCTAAGTAGTGGCCTTCAATGATATTTATTTGCTTCTTCATTTTCCTCATAATTTAGTTAGATAGGCCCTAGAGTGGTTTCTCTAACTTCTAAAGAATTATATGCCTAATTTTGATGAACAGTTAGATAAGTTTGTATAACATTATTCCTATAATATTGAACACAAGATTACCATAGTCAATTTAAGCCAATCTAAATAAAGGAGTGATAAGATTTTATAAAATTACTTACAATGATGGAGGGCACTTGCTAGCTATTTTACACAATTTACCAAATAAATAGTTGGAAGCTATATTCACCTATAATTTGTAAAGTGATATATCCTATCACCTTGAAATTTAGTATGCCCACATGTTTGAAGAAATTATATATAAAGGCATACAAATCAAGAAATACCTTATCAATAAAGGGATAACCAAATTGTACTCTCCCAACCAAAACCAATGCTAGGACCAAAACCAAGGTGAAAATCCAATCCAAAAGCCAATTTAGATGTAGGCTCATACACCAGCCCAAACTAGTACTTATAAGAAGCGTAAATCCTATGATCACAAGAAGAATGTTATTGGTAATGGATTTATTGAATTATGCCATGTATAAATAATGTAAACACTATATGTTCAGCTAACTCCACCTATAAAAATAGCACCACCTCTTCCTTTGTAAAGACCTCCAAGAATAGGATCACCTATAGATAGAGTTTCTAGTGACATTAAAGAACTAATTAAATTAGTGTTTCAAAAAATAGTTGCTACCAATATGATTAGTTGGCCCATTCCAAATCCTTTCCCTAAGGGTATTTCTTTACTTGCATGGTATAAAGAGCATGAATTTTGTGAATATCATCGAGTTAAAGGGTACTCCATATGTCAATGTGTACAATTAAGGCACCTCATTGAGAATATGTTAGAAAATAGAGAAATAGAGTTAGATAATAAAGATTTTACTTCTAATTATAACCTATGTATTTATCAAACCCCTTTTCCATAACATAATGCCAATAGTTAGAATCAACAATAATAAAGTCCACCACCACAATAATAGCAGTAAAAATAAAAAAATAACAGTAGCAAAAATAGTAGAAATAACCAAAAAATGGTCTAAACCAAGGATATAATGACCCATTTAACCAAAGGGCCTATCATGTCATCACACATAACTACAACAATGTTCTAGGTCATATCATGTGTGGTTATATAACCACTATCACCATTAATCTTAGACCAATAGCTAATCACCCATGACCATTACCTAATAATACCCAACCCGCTCCCTATGCCATCAATCCTCTTTTGTCCTATGTTTACAACCAAGCTCATCAACACCTAAGGGTTAACATCCTAGGCCCTTCTCCCTCTTCTTCTAGTTATAGTGGCCCATCACTCAATCTAGATTACGTAATCACAACTTGATGGAATAAGGTTACCATTTAAGGCCCATAACCTCCTTGTATCAATGAGCCCATCTAAACCCCCATAATAGCAAGAATCAAACTAACTACCGATACTAAGGATAAAACATATGATATTTTGGAGAAATTACAAAGATACCCACACAACTATCTATCTTATATTTGTTGCATACCTTTAGTATCTACCAAAACATCCTTACTGAGCTTTAAAGCTAATCATAGGTAACAAATGATATCATGTCAAATAAATTTCAAGCCTTGGTAGGACACTTAACTCTTTGAAAAAAACTTACATTTGACCAAATTGACATGTCATCCCTTGGCCCTGTACATAATAACCCTATATATTGAAGTTGGCATATCCCAGCATAAAGTTAAATAGGTCCTCATAAACAATGGTCCAAGCCTCAACATTGTGTCTTTGAGGTTAATAAAGCACATTGGATATAGAATATCTGACCTTAAACTAGATATGAATACTATCAAGGCTTAATATAATGAAGAAAGAGAGTCATAAGGAACCATTTATTTATCAGTTGTCATTGGGCCTCTGATCTGTGACATACTTTTTCATGCTCTTGATTTAGATTTATCATATAACTTGAATCATGCATACCCATAAGGTATAAGTTTTTTATAAATCATCAATAAGGTCTAAGTGTTTCAAATAGGCCTTGGGATCCAAGTGGAAAATGGATGCTACAAAGAACCTCAAATTCAAATCATTTATAATTTTCATGGAATGTTTTTCTTATTCTTCAGTAGTATGATGCAGAAACATCACTAATTCATTATATATAATGGTCTATTTTTCATTTTTTGAGTCTTTATTAATTTTTTTTGGTCATCTTATATCTGTAGGAGTCCATACTAGATGCTAGATTATTGAAAATTTTGAATTTGGGTTGCTTGGCATTTTCTTGCCAATTTCTTCATTTTGAGTTTTTGAACTTTTTGCCTAAGGTTTTGGGCTATAATCATGTTGGTATAAGTTTTAAATAGTATAGTTTTTTTGTGAATACCATAAATTAAGTAAAATTAACCTAATTACATAAGTGACTTATCCATTTAATCACCTTAAAAACTCATATTAGTAGTTGAGTTAGTTGAGGATAGTCTCAATGTACAAAAAAAAAAGTTAAGAGTTAGTTATGATATTTAGAGTATTTTGAAATAAATAGTTATTTTGTAGAGAAATTAATTCAAGGTAGGAGAGAGTGATGGGGTGGATTTGGAGAATATAAATAAGAAAAACTCTAAATTAAATAATAAGAGACTTCTTATTTTTGAAAATCAATGTTGCAGTCCTTGTTCCCTTTATATGGATAATGAAAGTGACTATGTAACTACAAATTTTATAAAGAGAGATTTTTTAAAGACATGTGTTGTCATTATTGGGTAGTGGTAATTTTTTCTCATTGTATTGGTAAATTTATTTACATTTTGTTGACGAAATTTCACACATATGGTTGAGAAACTCAATTTAGACCTTGTATGCCTGAGTCATTTACACTTGTGTTTTGAAGACTAAGTGAAGGTAAGAATTCAAAGAGGATATTGTGTTTGGTGAATTTTGAGCACATATGAACAATTTTTATCATGTTATTTTAATCCCTTAAGATCTTTTACACATTTTATTCATTTATTTTGCTAAGGACATTCTGAGTTGATCATCACAGATCTTATTTTCTATGATAAGGAGAAAATTGAGTTAGTATGTTTGTAGGGAAGAAGCGTGTGAAGATTGAATGATTATATATATAAATTTTATAACATATATAAAAAATTTATTGGAATTTTTTAAGGTTATTTCAAACCCTATTTAATAAGTAAACTAGTGAAAAGGCCTGTAAGTCATTATGTTTTGTGACACAGTCATATCAACTTCTTGAGAGAAATGTTGAATAGAGTTAAGAAGGTGAGAATCCATTAATTTAAAATTGTGAAATAGGTGATCACATACCTATATTAACTTTCATGGTTTTTTAAAACTCTTAAGTAAGCTTGGAATCTCATTTTAACCCTTCTCAGGTCTGTAGACTTCAAGAAAACCCTATTCTATGGTTTCAACCCAAAAACCATTGTAACAAGAGATTCAACCAATCAAAATTAAATAAAATTGGTGATTGGATAGTTTTTGAGGTGATTTAATATATTTTTTGAGTTTAAAGTGGATTATATATATACAATATGGTTGAGACTAACTGTGTGTTAGACAGGGTAGTGGGAGGCCTAATAGGCCTAAACAAAGGCTAAGAAGAGGCTAAGAGAGCGGTCTAAGGAATGAATTAGAGCATGAAACTTTGTGAAGTGAAGGAATATTATAGAGGTTATATATAAATGGGTTTTTTTTCTTGATTTTATTTTTTACATGACCATACAAAGGAAAAATCCTTAAAAAGTCTATTAGGACTATGTTTTAAAAGAGAAGTTGCAGATAATGAGTCTAAGAGAAAAGTGGGGTTTTATGAATGAAATTAGAGATATAACAAGGTTATAATGAGTATAAAAAATTTTACAATAACCCATGAATAGCTAGTGCTTTAAATCTTTGAAGGAGTAAAAGAACTTGTTATGTGGAGGCTAGTGAGTGTATGAAAGAAAGGGAGTTTTGGAAGAGAATGGAATAAGGAGGTAGATGTTTAAAGAGGTGTATAGAGGTTCTTAAGTAATACAAGAGAGATAAAAAAATGTATTAAATAGTGATAAATAATTCAAAGGAGGTGAAGTCAGTGATAAAGGTAAAAAATAAGAAAATATTGAGAAGAGTAAGTGTTACATATGAAGATGCAGATCAGAGCTAGGTAAAAGTGCAAAGGTAAAGGTGTATATATTTCTTGTTTCCATTGATGAAAAATAAATGTAATGATGACCTATGCATAAAAATATAATCTTTCATCAAAAAAATACTAATGCTTTCAGTGTCAAAATTTTAATTTTAGAATGTCCAACAAGTTATCTTGTTGGGTTTTCAAGGCCATGCCATCTTCATAAAAATTTAAACTCTCCAAAAAGACAAAAAAATTAATCCAAATTTATTTCATGCATTGTAAAAGATGTTTTTATACACGTATGAAATTTTAAAGTGATGAAACCATCCATAAAATTGTTAGTACTACATTTCTTGTGGTGTTAACATGTGGATGGAGTGGAAAAGAGAATTTGTATGGCAAAGAAAATAATCATGAATTTGGATAAAATGAACACATATTAAAATGTCCATGACAAAGGGTAAAACACCATTTGATGATTTTTTTTTCAAAATCTTTGTTTAGGGAATTTAAAGGGATGACATTACCTCTTTAAAATGCAAAGAAAAATAAATTTTAGAACAAGAAAATTTTAGTATTCAATATGAATAAGAAGGAATATAGGGAATTTTTGGAATAGTGAATTTTATAACAACTATAACACCTTGTTGAGGAATTTAAACTTAATTTTATAAGGGGTTTTTATCAATAATGGATACAAATCCTTAAGTTATCCAATAAAAAACCTTATTATTGATGTAAGAATTTGTTTTCAATGAATTTTGAGCAAAATTGAAGAGGTTGGTTTGACCAAACTGTGTTTCCTCTCCAAAATATGATTCCACCTTTGATGTGGGTTTTTTTGGTAGGTATAATAACATTAAAAATAATCTATAAAACATTTGGCTGTAAGTGTGACATTGATGATCAAAAGGCATAATTGTTTAAAAAAAATACTTTAAGTTCATTTTTTTTCATGATCTAATGAAGGAGTTGTTGAACCTAATGTAGGTTTTTTTTAGGTGTTTTTCCATGATAAAATTGATGAAAATAGTAATAATCTAATTCAATTTTTTATAATTGTGTGAAATCCATTATATGCCTTGAAAATGGTTTAAAACTCTATTTTTATTTTAAAAAAGTCCTTGTCCTAATTAAGCTCTATATATTATTGGTAATATTTTATGAATAAGTCATGGTATTTGTTTTAGTTACTATTGTAGGCTCAATTTTCACCCTAAGAGAAATTTATTCAAGCTCCCTCCAATTGAGCTACACAATGGGAGTAACCCCAGGCTATGGGTCACCTATGGTGGGGTTGGACCTCTGAAATAGGCTAACTTCCTCTTGATGGTCACCTAAACTGATGCTAAACTAATGATTCACAAGGAAAAGGGTTAGAAAGAGGATAAGGGTTACTCAAAAGGCTAAAAGGGTGATGCACAAAAGTTAAATGGATACTCATATAAGCTTGAACATACAATGTATCAGCATAAAACAACTATAGCTCACACAACCTCATAACATCACTAGTTGCATAAATGTTTCATAGAAGAGGTTCCAAGTAGAACACTAATCTAGACCTGTAAGTTAGATTTAAAACACCTTAAGAGAGGCAAGTAAAAGGAAAATAACCTAGGAATAATATCCTTCACAAATTCACCATACACAAGCATACTAAGCATTGATTGAAAATAAGAGATATGCAAAGAGTTAATCCTATTAATTCAAAAGGTAGTTCTACAATATTTTGATTGGGTTTAACCATATCAAGTGAGCACACTTTTACAAAAGTATTAATGAGTATCCTTATCCCAGAAAAGAATGAAAAATTCTAATATCTGAGAACCCTTTCAAAGGGAATGAGACCAAGATATATAGGGGAAGAAAGAGAGAGAAAGAATGTGGGAGCACGCCATCAGAAATGGAACACATCATCCCAAATCATTAATTGAATATGAGCCACCACCTTTTACTCCTTACCCAATGAAATCCTTTCCACATTTTTGATCATTCAGGAAATCACCTATGGCTTATTGAGTGAGAAAGTCCCCAAAGGTTCTGAGGATGCATTGAATGCCCTTAGTTATAGTTCCCAACACTATACCTTTTCTTTGATCCTTCATGCCATCTCTCACTTGAAGACAAAACTTCATGCTCACAGATTTGATAGAATCATGGCTTTGTGAATTTTAGGTGGTTTCTTATTGAAAAAAAGGCCATGTTGAAGGATAGAACCCTTTGCATTAATCACATATCTGCTCTATTTTCATGCTTGGATCATAATTCCATGCTATAGGTGGAAAACCAATCTAAGATTATTTGTTTTCCTATAACTTCCACATTAATACAGACCTATATAATATATATCCCCTTTTTTTTAGATTATAATAGGTCCAAATAGACCCATTCATTCTTTGTATAAATCAAGATTTCATTGTATAAATAGGTCCTCCTTTAAGAATGGCAAACATAGTCATAGACAAACCCTGCAAGCTATAAAATGTTGAGCTAGAGGTCCATATTAAACTCCAATGGTGGTCCCTTTATGTTATTTATACTTGGCTGCATGGCTATGGCCTTTTATTGGTACTCAAATGAGCTTTCATGGTGGTATTTCAACCCTATAAGAGCTACTTTCCTTGGTCAAAAATGGTTCCTCAACTTCAGTCAAAAGTCCTGGGCTCACCTTTGTTATAATTAGCTATCGATGTCTGACTCATGTTATTTAAATATTGACCTATATCATTCTATTGATTTTAATTTGTATGATTGAGTGAGATCCATTGATTGTATCCTTTAATTATTAACTTTGTTCGAGCTGGTGCCACTTGGTAGTCCCCTATTTACACTCAAGATCTTGTTGTCAATTTATTACTTTATGTACTTATGCCATGTGTCAACCTCTCAAGCTCCTTGAACTTTTGAACCTTCTCACTTCATTAATCTTCCTTAGTATTAACAAATTTTAATCATTAGATCCATTTTGGTTTGAAAACAAATGGATATTTACCAGGTCTTAAATTTGATGTCCACATGAATGTCATTTGACATATGTGTGGATGTATTTGATGACCTTTATACCTTAAAATTTAATCTCTAATGGATTTTTTTAGTGGCTTAAATTTAATTTTTTCATGAATTTATCCCATTATTTGACCAACTTTGAAGATTTAAATATTGAAGCACAAAAATCCTAGAGGGACCAAATTTGTTGAAGATGTTCTTGAGACCAAAAACATTGTGCCCACTTGATTTTTTGGCTCTGAGAGATTTATAAATGTTTTTGAAAAATGTTTAATTGAGCTACCCTATGTTATTTTCATGATGTCTATGTACCTATCATAGAAAATAGTCTCAAACTACCTGGGGGTTAAACTTTGCACCTTCACATCTTCTTTTATGCTTCATCGCATGACCTTAAACTTAGCACATAAAAAATAGGGACTAATATAAATAAACCCATATGATATTTTTTTATTAATATGAGATACAATGCCATAAATATGCTCACTCAGCTCTATTTGAGCTCTTTTGTAAATTGGCTAAGTATGGAAACTTAGCAAATTTTATCTAAGAGGCCAACTTTGAATCTTCATATCTTCTGATGCACTTCGATGGGTGACCTAAAAATTTGTAAATATGTTATATGGAATAATTTTATCACAAAATAATCACAAATTCTTATTTAAACATCCACACATGGTAATGATAACATTAGTAAACTACCTACTCAGAATTTCTACCACTAGACCTAAAATGTCAAGATGAACACAATGAAGAACCAGATGAATACCATGCACCTCTATAGTTATTAAAATAATTCTTGACAACCCATAGGGTCTCTAAAAAATTTCCATAACATAAATATCATCCATCAATTACCTTAGATACATCATTGACAAATCTCTAACACTTCTTGAATCCTTCTCTATAACTCTAGACTTATCCTTTAGAAATTGACAATTTACACTTTAAGTGAACTTAAAGTGTTTCAAAAGATTTATGAGTAAAATGAGATCCTTTAATCACTCATTCCATCCAAAAAATTTATCCATTTGCTCATCTATTAGCAACCTGATCCATCTGGACACAAGCTTTCTATGTGGGCCAAAAATGGCAAACATCTTTGGTAACTCACAGGGAAGTATGCTTGCTATGCTTGAGAACCTGGTCTATTTTGCCTTGACTATTTCATTAGGTGTATGAAGTCCCAATTATTATCTCAAATTAATCATGAAGATAACATAAGGCTATCCTTATTTGGAACCTTTTTTGAAGTAATGAGATCAAAGTAAAATAAAATAACAAAGTGCCCAAAGTACCAACTAAAAAAGAAGCACACAAAAGAAAATAAATGTGCACAAGGCACTTAGAGGAAATCATAAAATCTATGATAAAATTTACAATATGTTACAAAGGATCCAAATACATCCAATAATAGGGCTTTAAATGAATGACATTGACTAGGATGGGTAATACCTCTCCATCTAGTTGGGTAAGCTAAAAAGCATTTTGTTCCTTGCATCCATGGATCAAATAAGGACCACTCTACAAGTTTTCAAACTTGGTATGGTTTCCTGGTTTGGCCTTATTTGAGTCCCATTTGATGACTATGTCCCCTTCTTTGAAGTTCTTTGTTGTAACTCTCTTGTCAAAGGCTTTTTTTGACCTGAGCTTGATGTGATTCCAAAGTTTTCATAGCAAGGTCCCTGGTTTATTCCATCTCTATGAGATTTATCATCCTCACATTCATGGGCTCATCCTCCATCAACTCAAGATGATGGGCCAACTCTAATACAAGAAGCTCAAGGGAGATAGGCAATTTGGCTTCCCTTTCATAGATAAGAACGTATGAAGAATTGCCAATGGTAGTTTTAAGAGTCACCCTATCAACCCATAAGGCTATCCTTAGTTTGGTATGCCATTTTATCTGATTCTCTTCCATCATCCTCTTGATGATCCTAAATAAATTCTTATTTTTGGACTCTGCCAGTCCATTTCCTTGAGGATAGTAGTTGGAAATGGTGCTGACGTAGATGCCTAGTTTGAGAGCCCACTTACTTGTCTTTATCCTAAGGAATACCAATGCATTATCTAAAATTATGGTGGTTGGGACACCAAACCTAGTCACAAAGTTTTCATAGAAGTCCAAAACTATACCTTCACTAGCCTCCTTTAAAGTAATTGCTTCCACCCACTTGGTGAAGTAGTCGGTTGCAGTGATCACCCATTTATTTCCTACACTTGATGGTAGATTGATCATCCCTATGAAGTTTAACCCCCATTATATGAAGGTTATTCCACCTGAATAGGATTAATTGGAAGGGTTGTTAGTTTCTATATTCCTTTAAAGAGGGCACACTTCTAGTATTTTCTAGCCCATGCATGGGCATGTTTGAAAAGATTGAATTAGTAATAACTAGCCTTAATCACTTTTGTTATTGTGGTTATAAGTGAAAAATGGCCTCCTATAGGTCTATCATGTAATTTCTCTAAAATTTTGGTCACTTGGTCATCATCTATGCACCTAAGGAGAACTCTAGTGAGGTCCCTGATTCTATCTAATTTTTGTTTGTCTAAAGTGTGAAAAGAAGAAACTAGTTAAGAAGGGTGTGTAGAAGAATATCTATTGAATGCATGTATGTTGAATACAAAATTTGTGATAACTCCTCTTTGGATAGGTAAAAATTACTATAAATAATAAATCACTACCAAAAAACTTGTTGGTTAGAAAAGTAGTTGGGTGGATTGCCTAGCATGAGCTAGATCCTAGAAGCAAAAGCTTTTTAGGAGGCTGTCAATCCACCTTATTTTAACACTTAAGTTTGTGAATAAAAAGGAAAGATACTTGAATTTAAAATTAAAAATAACTGAAATTAAAAACAAGTAAATAACTAAATTATGACAATAAAGTTAAGTACTTTTAAAACAATGACTAAATAAAGCAACTAATGCTGAAAATTAGTCAAAGCAAGGTTATAGTTTTGGTTTGGAAATTTAACAAGGGATTAAACAAATGTGTTTTAATTTGTTGATAAATGGTTAAGTTAATAAGAAGGTAAATATTCAAATGGGATAAATGGGTGAATGGTTGATGAGGTAAGAAGGTAAGTAGTTAAGATGGTAAAAGGGAAAGATGATAAGGAGGGTAAAAGTGGAAAAGGTGTGAATGGGTAAAATATGGCAAGAGAGCAAATGGATTGAGATAATGAAGTGACAAAGGAAGAAAATGGATAAGTGGGGATGAAGAGATAAAAAATCTAAGGGGATGATAAAATTAAATTGAAGAACAAAATCAAATATTACCTTCCAAGCTTGAAGAATAATGTTGTTGTTGATGATGTTGTTGAAAATGTCTTGAGGCAATTTAAATGGAGCTTCATTGCTTTAAATTAATTTCCTCCAAGATGTGGATGACCTTAAAAATCATAACCTCATTCAAATACCCAAAATAATCTATTAATAACCAAATACTAGCTTCCAACTTAACCTTGGGTGAAGGAGATGGGGGTATTTATAGCGTTTGTTATCAAGAACCATGCCAAAAGAGGGAATAGTAGAAGTATGGTTCCATTTTCCATGTGGTGCATGAATGAGTCAAAAGATGAGGGTGGTGGGATTCTAACCTTGATCATGGGTCTCCAATTTGGTTTGTGTGTCTCCCACCTTGCACATGAGTTAAATTTTGAATGGGAATCATGCACATGGGTCTAAATGAGGCCAAAGACTTTTCATCACCCTTTCTTGTCTTCATCCAAGCACTTAAAGAGATTCCCCATAAAATATGGCACTATTTTCCATGTGGGTGCATGAATGAGTCAAAATATGAGGGTTGTGAGATTCCCAACTTGATCATGGGTCTCTATTTGGGTTGGTATGTCTCTCACCTTGTTCATGAGTCCAATTTTTAATGGGAATCATGCACATAGGTCTAAATGAGGCTAAAATAATTTTCACCACCCTTTCTTGTCTTCATCTAAGAACTTAAAGAGATGACCCACAAAATTTGGAAACATTTTCCATGTGGGTGGATGAATGAGTCAAAAGATGAGGGTGGTGGGATTCCCACCTTGATTATGGGTTTCCCACTTTTCTAGAAAGTCAAAATGGGTGGATATAGTGCCCTTTGTCTTTAATAAACAGGTAGGTATCCCATTTTGAAGGCCACTTTCATGTGTGAAAACAAAATACATGTTGAATAATGGCCCCTTAAGAGGAAATTCACCATATTTCAAGGGGGGGCCTTGTGATGCTTAAATGAGGTCATTAAGCACCTTAGGAAAGGGTCCCAAGTGGGGTATGATGTCCCACATCAAGCCACCTCACTTATAAGCTTGGATCACTCTCTTATTGTCAAGAAGTGAGTCATGTTTTTAAGGTATCTCTTTTGAAGTAGAGGTGCACATGCTTGTGAGTTATCTTGGGTCACCAAAATAGCTTCCTTGTCTTCTTGGAGGTCATTTACTATGTCCTCACACAAACCCTTACCTATGACCAACTTGGTGACCTTGATCTCTTCATCATATTCTATGACCTTTGGGATCTAGCTGGCTCTCTTCTCATTCAAATCCTTGTTAAGGAGGAAGTCCCTAACTCTAGGATGAGACACCATAATCTGGATCATATTGTTAGAAAACATGGGCCTAAACTTATTAAGGCTTCTCAAGGCTACAAAAAAAAAATTCTCAATGAAAGTGTACTTCACTTCATATCCTTCCATCCCTTGATTAAAAAGGCAATTAGTTATTCCATTCCTTCACCATTCTTTTACATCAGCATAGTTGATGTGTTGTCAACATTGGCAAAGGTGTACAAGATGAAGTCCTTAGATAAATATGGATTTATGAGTGAGGGGGCTTGGGTAATGGCCTTCTTGATGGTTTTAAAGGCTGCCTTAACTTCACTAGACCAAGTAAACACTTGGATTTTCTTTAGCATGGTGGTAATAGGTTTGACCAAGGTTATAAAATTAGGTATGAACCTTCTCACAAAGTTAATCTTCCCAAGGAAGCTCTAAATCCCTTTCTTATGCTTTGGCAAGGATAAGGATAAGATAGTACTTACTTTATTAGGGTTAATGGACAATCCTTATTTTGAAACAATGTGACCCAAAAACTTACCTTCATCCACAAAGAACACATAGTTCTTAGGATTTAAAAAGATCCCATACTCTCTGCATCTCTATAAAATTAGCATAAGATGGTCCATGTACTCACTAGATTTTTTGGAAAAGACTGTGATGTCATACAAGTAGACTAGTACCATTTGATTTATAAGTCCTTATAAGGCTGGGTCCATTGATATTTGAAAGGTTGCCCCAGTATTGGATAATCTAAAAGGCATATTTTAATAAGCAAATATGCCCCACTTGGTGCTGAAGGCACTCTTGTACTGGTCTTCCTTTCTCACTAGCACTTGGTTATAACTTGAATATCCATCTAAGAGAGGGAATAACCAATAAATACTTGAAGGATTTATTCCATGGATGGTAGAGGGTAATGATTCTTTAAAGAGACTCTATTAAAATCCCTAAATTCCACACACAACCTATTTTCCCCATTATTTTTCCTAATAAATGCTAGATTATCTACCCCTAAGGAGTGCTTAATTATAAATATGATCTTGGATTCAATCAACTTGGTCAATTCCTTTCTCATGATCTCTTCAATCTTGGGGTTTATGGGTCTTTGCTTCTCCCTAAGAGGCTTGGCATTGGCCTCTAATTTTATAGTGTGTTGGGATAATTTAGGATCAAATCCCCTTAGGTCACTATATTTCCAAGCAAAGATGTATGTATATTCCTTACAAAGCTCTATGAAAGCATGATTTTTAGCTTTAGTGCTTACCTTTATAAGATATAGGAGTTTATCCTCAAAGATAAGAACTCTCTCATAGTTCTCTTCATTACTTGACATCACTACTTTATCCTTCCTCATATGGTCCCCTTCATGAAAGAGACCTTCTAGGGTGACTATCCCTTTAGTAAGCTTATTGGACCTTAATTGAATAATTTACTCCCCATACTAATGTTGCAATTTTGCTTGGTTGATGGAGGAGAACTTTGCTTCTTACTATAAGAAACATGCAATCTATTTATCATTTTTAAAGACCTACCAATGAGTTTCGTTATCTAGCACTGATGGTCTTATTACCACTTTGACATGTGGTTGCACCTTGGTTCTTTTTAATTTTTTGGAGATGTCAAAATGAGCCCCCATACTTATTAGTCTGTCAACATGTTAATTTTACATCTTGGCTTTGATTGAATGTTGAAGGCCTCAAAGTCCTCAATTAGGTCCCACACTCTATGTTTGTAGGACTTCATTAAGGGGTTCTTAGTGACATTCTAGCTTTTGAGTTGGTGTACAACCAATTCACTATCCCCATAAACTTTCAATTGCTTAGTCCCTCTCTTACTAACCCATTTAAGGCCATGGATGAGATCTTTATATTCCACTATATTACAAGAGCATCTGAATTGGAACCTATATGAATAGAAATACTTATAATTTGAAGGGGATATTAACATAACACCTATACCCACCTCATGCTTTCTCCTTGAACCATCAATGAATAACTTCCAAAGACCACTAGGATATTTTTGAGGCCTCATAAGGGATGACATGGGATGGCTTTCTTCATGCAAATAGTAGACACCCAAGTTTCTTTATTCAACACCTTATAAGGTATCTACTAACTAGGTTTCATTCTATAGTTTATCCAGGAACATTTTTGGTACCTCTTATGGATTAGTATTCATCTCCTACCCCATTGCAAATTCATCCTCATCAATGATGGCATAATTGTTGTTAACATTATCTAGTCCATAGGGATCTATGTGGAATTGTGAAATGGGCTCATATTTGATTGACACTTTGGCCCTATTCCTTGTTTTGAATGCCATATATGACCAATCTACTATAAGGTAGCCTCCAATTTTCATAGTGAACTACCTGGATAAGCATAGTGAAAAATTAGGAGGTACATCCAAGATTAACACATCTTGAGCTAATGAGACATTAAGACAAGTGTGCAAGGTCATATTGAGGTCTCTAATTATGACGTATGGCTTGGTAGAAGAACCATCAAGTTGCATCACTCTTTTTTATCGGGGATCATATTTCAAACCAAGTTGATCAGTTATAGACTTTGGCATCACCAAGGTACTAACCCCACTATCCATTAAGAAATTATGCACTAGAGAGTTGTCAATGATCACTAAAATATAGAAGGGAGGAGGCTTGACTACTTTATTGATTACCCTTCATTTGATCCTTTGGTTGCATTGGTAAGGACCACATTTTATTTGTTTTTTAGGTTATCTACAACATTGATCTTTAACATTCCTTCCTGAAGGATGTCTACCTGACTAGGCATGGAGAGCATGTCCCACATTGGCACACTGACATTAGATTTATTCATTTTTTCAACAATGTTGATGGATGAACCACTAACCTTTGATTGTGTTTTGGGAGCCACCACTCTTATTAGTTGAGCTTATGAGCCTTGAGGGACCAAGACATTTACCTGATTTTAACCCCTTAGAACTATTGGAACCTTTGGAGTGATAATAGGTTCATTTAGCTTTATCAATGGAGTAATGGTAGGAAATCTTTGAAATATCCTTGGTTACCATCTATGTTCCTTATTTTGGATCTTATATTTGATGCCACTAGAATATAAGCCTAGATAGAACTAGTCTATTAGTTGAGTGCATAACACTCTTCTTGTTCATAATTCATCATTGTAGCACCCAAGTAGCCTAGTCCTTG
Organism: Torreya grandis; assembly: GCA_037957365.1. Taxonomy (NCBI): domain Eukaryota; kingdom Viridiplantae; phylum Streptophyta; class Pinopsida; order Cupressales; family Taxaceae; genus Torreya; species Torreya grandis. The sequence goes on along the minus strand of JARHVA010001337.1, from coordinate 855,098 downwards.
ATTAGGGTTTTGACCCTATTAAATTGCTTATAGTTTTTTCATCATAGGTACCTCTACATTTTGGGCCATGAGAGGTTGGTTGTACCCAAAACTAGTAGCCTGCTACCATTGCTCATTGGAAGCTTGATTGAGGTCAATATATGGGACAATATGTTGACCAAAAGACTGATTCCAAGGCATGGTTACCTTTACTTATTGACCCACATTATTTTGAATTGGGACTAAGGTTTTTTAAGTGCTATCAACATTAGGATTGTAGTTATTCTACCTATTTTAACCATGTTGCCATTGTCTTTGGTTTTGACCTTGGCCTTGGCCTTGGTAGTTCCCCTTATATGGTGCCTTATTTGTTTGAAAGGCTTGATGTTAAGGTTGATATGAACCTTGATAAGGCCTATTGAAATATTGATACCTCTTAAAATTTTATATCTCATTTCCTAAATATTGAAACATGATTTTGAGATCTTGAAAGTTCTTTTACTCTAGTGAATCACTAGATCCACTAGTGGAATATTTTTCTTGTTTTGGTGCAGGTATTGTAGTAATTGTTGGTATAGGAGGATGACATCTAGTGGAAGGATAACAATATGAAGTGGTATAATTTAAGGAAATAAGGGAATTATTGGTATGGTTGTAAGCTTTCCAACTTTAACTAGATAATTTTATGCTTTAATGGCCACCTCATAAGCATCTGGAAGTATATTTACTCCCATAGATTAGATCATCACCACTATATCACTATTCAAAGCCTTTAAATAATATATAAAGTCAAAGTTAGGGGTTAATCTAACTGAGACTGGGATTCTATCCCAAGTTTTCTATAACCTTGTGTTGAAGTTTTGTATGACTTCATGAAGAGCTCTCGTATACATAGTTAATTTCTCTAGAAGTGACAAATGGTCACTTTTGTCCTCAAATATTTTACACAAGGCTTCTCCTAATTGGTCCTAGGTTTGAATGGAATTAGCCGCAAGGCCTCTATACCAATCTAGGGCTTTTCATTTAAAATAATTTGCTAATAACCTAATAGATATATTTTCCTTAGTGATGTTATGGATATTGCAAAAATTGGCTATGTCCATAAGGTGCTCAGAAGGTGTTGTAGCTTTGTCATTGACATATCAAGGAACACTTTTAAAGGTTGCAACTAGGATAAGATCATATTGGGCAAGGTCCATAGTACATTGGCCATTAAAATCCATAAAATATCTAGGGAATTCCATGGATATGAGAGGGTTTAATAAAGGTCTTCTTGAAGGGGTAGGCCTTGAAAATGACCTAGGAGCAAAGGTTCCCTAATATGGATGTGTATTGGCAAACCTTAATCTTTTTACTGAATTTAAAGGTAGTTCAAAAAAATCAAAGGGAATACCTCTTCAATCTAACCTTGTTGTCACCTTTGGCATGAGAGATGGCTACTCCTATATACCAGAGTGTTGATTGTTCTTTTTGGAGTCTCTAGATGCTTTTGCTTAGGAGCTTAACTGTTGGAAATTTGATCAAACCAACATCAACTTTGATCAATCTTTTTTTTGGAATGTGGTGCCTTGGGTGTGCCAAAAATTATTGTAGGCTCAATTTTCACCTTAGGATAAAGTTTTTCAGGCTCCCTCCAATTAAGCTACACAATGGGAACAACCCTAGGTTGTGGATCACCTATAGTAGGGTTGGACCTCTAGAGAACTCTGGTTTCTTCTTAATGCTCACCTAAACTAGTGATTCATAAGTAAAAGGGTTAGAAAGAGGATAAGGGTTCTTAAGAAGGATAAGATAGTGATGCATCAAAATTAAATGGAGACTCATATAATCTTCAACACACACTAGATTAACATAAAACAACTATAGCTCACAACCTCATAATCTCACTAGTTGCATAAATGTTTCATAAAAGAGCTTCCAAGTAGAACACTAATATAGACTTGTAAATTATCTTGAAAACACATTTAAAGAGGCAAGTAGAAGGACAATAAACTAGGAAGAATGTCCTTCACAAATTCACCATACACAAGCATACTAAGCACTGATTAAAAATAAGAGATAGGCAAAGAGTTAATCCTATTACTTCAAAAGGCAGTTCTTATAATATTTTGACAAGGTCTAACCATATCAAATGAGCATACTTTTACAAGAGTCTCAATGAGTATCCTTGTCCTAGAAAAGAATGAAAAATTATATGAGTTGAGAACCCCTTAAAAGGGAATGAGACTAGGATATATATATATATATATATATAGAGAGAGAGAGAGAGAGAGAATGTGGGAGCATGCCATCAAAAAGGAAACACACCATCCTAAATCATTAATTAGACTTCAACCACCACCTTTTGCTCCTTAGCCAATGAAAGCCTTGCCACCTTTTTAATCAATTAGGACACTACCCATGGTGTATTGAATGATAAAGTCCCTAAAGGTTTTGAGGACACATTGAATGCCCCTAGTTGTAGTTCCCAACACTAGAGTTTTTCTTTGATCCTTCACTTTATCTCTCACTTGAAGACACAGATTCATGCTTATAAATCTAAAAAAATCATGGCTTTGTGCATTTTAAGGAGCTTCTTGTCAAAAATATGGCCATGTTTAAGGATGAGGACCCTTTACATTAATCACATATCTATTATATCTCCATGCTTGGATCATAGGTCTATCATATAGATGTAAAACCAATCTAATATTATTGGTTTTCCTATAGCTGCTATATTAATATAGACCTATATACTATATATCCAATTTTTTAGGATTATAATAAGTCAAAATAGACCTGTTCTATATTTTTATGAACTAAGAGTTCATTGTATACATAGGTCCTCCTTTAAGAATGGTGAACATAGTCATAAATGAACCTTATAAGATATAAAATGTTAAGCCAAAGGTCCATATTAAACTCCAATGGTGGTCCCTTTATGTTATTTATACTTGACTACATGGCTATGGACTTTTAATGGTACTCAAACAAGCTTTAATGGTGGTGGTTTGACCCTGCAAGACCTGCTTTATTTAGTTAAAAATGGTTTCTCAACTTCAATCAAAATTCATGGGCTCACCTTTGTTCTAATTAGTTATCAATGTATAAATCAACTTATTTACATATTGACCTATCTTTATCCATTGATTTTGATCTGTATGATTGAGTGAGAGCCATCGATCCTACCCTTGACTTGTCAACTTTGTTCAAGTTGGTGCCACTTGGTAGTCCCATATTTGTACTCAAGATCCTATTATCAGTCTATTAATTTGCATGATTATGCCATGTGTTAACTTATTGATTTACTTGAAATTATAACTCTTCTCATTTCATTGATCTTCCTTAGTATGAATGAACACAAATAATTGGATTCACTTTGTTTTGAAAATAAATAACTACTTATTGGGTCTCAAATTTGGTGTCTATGAGAACATCATTTGACATCTGCATAGACATATTTGATGTCTTTTAGACCATATAATTTAATCTCTAATTTATTTTTTAGTGACTTAGGTGATTTTTGGACAAACGTATCCCAATATTTGACCAACTTTGAAGATTTAAATTTTGATGCACAAAAATCTTGGAGAGACCAAATTTGCTAGAGATGTTCTTAAGACCAAAAACATTGTGACCACTTGATCTGCTAGATCTGAGAGCTTTATAAATGTTTTAAAAAAATGTTCAAGTGAGCTACCCTATGAGATTTACATGACATCTACATACCTATCATAGAAAACAATCCTTAACTACCTAGGGGGTCAACTTTGTACCCTCATATCTTCTTTTGCACTTCATCGCATGACTTGAAACTTAGTGCATAACAACTAGGGACTAAGCTGAATAAAACCATATGATCATTTTATTATAATACTACCACACATGTGAGATAATATTACATTAATATTATCACTTGAATCTATTTGAGCTCCTTTGTAAATTGGCTAAGTATGGAAACTTAGCAAATTTTGTTTGAGAGGCCAACCTTGAATCTTCATATCTTATGATGCACTTCAATGGATGACTTGAAAATTGATGCATATGTTTTAGGTACTAATTTTATCACAACCATATGACCAATTCTTCTTGACTCATCCACACATGGTAATGACAATGTTAGCAAACTGCCTACTTAGAATTTCTACCACTAGACCTAAAATGTCAAGATGAACACAATGAAGAACCAGATGAATACCATACACCTCCAAATTTATTCCAATCACTCTTGACACCCCATATGGTATATAAAACATGTCCATATGATAAATATCATCCATTAATTTCCTTGGATACATCATTGACAAATTTCTAACATTGTTTGAATCCTTCTTTGCAACTCTAGACTTGTCCTTTAGAAATTAACAATTTACACTTTAAGTGAACTTAAAGTGTTTCAAAAAAATTTTGAGTAAAATGAGATCCTTGGATCACTCATTCCACCCATAAATTTTGTCCATCTACTCATCCATTATTAAACTAATCCATCTAGGTACAAGCTTGGTATAGGGGCCAAAAATGGCCAATAGATACTCACACCCCATATCTCTTCTCTCATTTCAAGAATATTTGAAATTTTATGGAATTCTATTTTACTAGTTAAAAATTCTCATTAAACTATGGATTTTCTTGGTTTTCTCAATTGATTGCTCAAATAATTGAAATAACACATTCAACATAGATAACATGGGGAAATATTATTTTGGATGTTATGAATTAGTTTTTCATTCATTTTATCCTCAACTTAGATTGTAATAGAGGACCACCATAATTAGAGTGAAACAAACATGGAAGAATGATAATTGACAAGAGATAAAAGGAAGGGGACATGATGAAGAATAATTATAAATATGCCAATAATCAACAAATACACATGTACCTTATAATAATGAAATTTAAAAACTAATATATGTCCAAGATATATTTTTATGAATATATATAATTCCCCACTTTGATGTTTATGTGTAAATTCATATCAAAGTAAAACATATATGGTGTGGATATAATACTTTATACCCTTGAATTTTTTACAAAAAAAATATGCTTGTGAATTCTACAATAAAATTTACATTTGTATAAGTGCCCATCATCATAATAATTTACTAAAATATTAGAAAAGAGTTTAAAATTATACACCTATTTTTTGTGAGTATATGATGATGCTCCTGTGAAATCACATGCCTCTTAAACTATGGTTAATCATGCATATGTTTTTGACTACACATTTTAGTAAAAATGAATAAAATCTAAAATGATAATAAGAGTACTACAAATAATTAAGGCTAAGAAATATCATGAATGTATCCAATGATGTGAATAAGTTTCATGCCCTAGGTGTGTCTATGAGTAAGTGAAGTTTGAACGAACCATTATAAAGGCACAAAAGTTACGTTTTAATTCCTAAAGTTTGGATAAAATGATGGGAACATATGACCCCCTTTTGAGATGTGAGATGAACCTTTAAAGCATATATCTCAAAATAAATTAATTATATGAATCATTTGTAAGATAAAATATAAAATAAATGATTTATAACATAAAAATATGTCATATTTGATATGTATATGTTATAAATAAGGGTCCCCACATGGGACTATGATGTAATCAATAACAATGTAGGATTAATATGCCCCACATGTGGAAAATGTAAGTAATATAACATAAAGTGTAATATGCATCAAATGAAAGCAAAATATAAACAATGCAAGATCAATAATAGATGCCCATGTCGACATAATTTATAAGTAATGTAGTACCAAAAACACAAGATAGATTAATTTAAAACATAAATATGAATTTTCCACCCAAATATATGTGTGATATACATCAAAAAAATGTAGGTGTAGACACTTAATTTTAGTACAAGACCATTTTTCATTACACATTTTCACAAGTTTCCACACGCGGTTAATTTATGTATATTTGGATATTTTTGGACACATTTAGCCCACATTATAGTATATTCAAATTTCATTCATCTATATTTCCTCATGAACACATCAAATCTATTAATTTTAAACACTAGGATCCTAGACAACCATCATTTATTCAAATTTATCTATGTTAAAAGCCTTTTTTCCCTTTAAATTAGATTTAACAATGTGATAAATCTATCTTAGTTATAATTTTATCTCTCCTAATTCTAACCCTCTTCCACCTTTGCTTGATTCTTTATACCTTGATTTTATCATATTATTGTCTTCTAGGGTCAACATATTTGTGAAGTATCCAAGCCCTATATATAAAAATATGTCATAAGACATTCAATAAGCTTGCATCTCCATGTTACTGATACATACATTAATCAAATTCATTGAATGTTTTTCAATGAGCCTACATTGCATTTACATCAATCCAAGTCTTGTTCCATCACATTATAAATCATAAAGTCTCACTTGATTTTTAGGGTGAGGAAGTGAAGTCCTTTATTTCATTGGGTTTAGATTCACTCACAAGCACTATAACGACATAGATCCCTAGTTCCAAGTATATATGATATATATCTACAACTCCTCAAGAGGTTTCTAGGCCTAACTAACTTTCACACACTACTTTATGCATAAATTTTTTAGGATTATGTCAAGATCAAAGGAGATGTGAAAATGTCTATTATTCCCCTAGTTTTTTCAAATTAAAACTATAACCCTAGTTTTCATCAATTTACATATCATCCCCAAAAAATGTAGAACCTAAAATGTAGTAGCAAACATCAATTTACATATCATGTTGTGTTACTTTCCCTATTGATTCAACATTAACCCTAAATTTCATCATATTTATTCCAACTAAAAAGGTTAGTTCTACAAACCCTAATAGGCAAATTTCTAGGCTAAATGGTGACAATATTGATTTGATTAAAGTTTCTTTACTTAGTACTCGTGCTTCTTTGAAATTAAAAATGAAAAATGCTAGCAAAATTCCTCCTTTCATATTGTTGATAATGAAAATGGGAATGTAAATGATGTAAATGTGAATGATGATGAATATTATTGAGTAAAAAACTATTAATGATTAAAATTATTTTGATGATGTCAATCCAAAAAGAGTTAATAGAATCATTCACTTTAGAAACTTAAATGAGAAACACCATAGAAATTTAGAACCCAAGTTGCTTAAATTAAAATAAGTATAAAATAAATATCTGGATAAGGAATTTACACTTGACAATGTTGTCAATACACCTTTGAATGTTTATAATTTGATTATTAGAGGCTTTCCTTCCACATTTCATGGTGAGGCTAGTGATCTTAATGTTCTTAATAATACTTATATGCCTCCACCTATAACTTTTACTTATGTTACTAAAACCATTCCTACACATCATGATATATATTTTGTACCTTCTATTGTTAATGTACCATCTTGGCATGATTATAATGCTTTACATTTTTTTATTTGTGAAAAACATACAAACATACCAATGTTAATAATGTTTTAGATCAATTTAAAACATCTAAGGATGATTACATTAAATAATATCTCCAAGACATGCAATCTTAAGTTAAGAAACTTGTCCAAGGATCTCAAAGTTCTAGCCAAGTGGTCACTTATCAAGATATATTGCACAAGCCATGAGCTCATGAGGTCCTCACCCACCCTTTGCATACCAGTTTTATATTGCCCAAAGTTCAACAATAAAATGACAAGGGTGATCCTTCACATCAAATTCAATCCTAGTTTTCTCATGATTTGGTTTACTTCATTATTATTTTTTGATGACCAAGATATTTTCTATAAGTCTCAATGACTATGCCTTTAATTGGTTATATGTCTTACATATAAGCTCCATGCATTGATTAATAGTTTGGTAGATATATTATTAGCTCAATTTACAATCAACATTAGACAAAACATCATATTTTATCAACTTTATTAACTCAAACAAGGGCCTAATGAGAATTTTAGTTTGTGTTTAAATTTAATACTATGCTTACAAAAATGTCTCACAAATACCTAATCACAAGGTAAAAAGTGTTTTATCTAATAGTTTGATTTAATCACTCAAATAAAAAGTCATGTTTAATAATTAGAAATCTTTTGATGATATATACCATATGCTTTAAAATTTTGAGATTAAATATTTAGAGGCTAGTACACTAAAATATGGGTATAATGTTTGTACCACTACTATCTCCAAATATTATCAGATTGGCCATGATCTTGGATCCTTGCACAGAAGATTGAGAAAATATATGTATGGAGTAATGAAATCATAGATAAATTGTAAAGGAGGAAGAAGCTTATCTTCACATAATAATATTGTAAAATATGACCTGCTTGCATAAAATCGCATTAACCTGTCTAACCTTCCAAAAAAGAAAAGTGGGGTACATATAGGGAAAATTAGGGCAACATGAGGAAGCCTCTAATTTTCCTAATTGATAATTACATTAAAATTAAATTATCCTATGTGAACCTTTTATAACTAACCTAAGGAAGCTTAATTGACATAGAATGGCCATAAGGTCATGTAGGCAAAACCCAATGGGAAAAAGCACTACACTAATACCCCACTTAAGAATAACTTAGGTGAGATGAGAATTTGGTCCCAACATTGAAATCCTGATGAGTTACCCAAGTACATAGTGAAGAACCTCCATAGGAGGAAGAAGAAGGTGGAGCAGCCCTAACCCTAATGAAATCTCATATATGAACAAATTTACTCTATATGAAGAGCTTGGTCAGAATATCTATATTATGCTCTGATGTTGGATAGTACTAAAGATCAATGACTTGCTCATTGATAATCTCCCTAATGAAGTGCATGTGAATCTCTATGTGTTTGGTCCTTTGATGGAAAATTAGATTCCTAAAAATTTGGATAATGATTTGGTTGTCATAGTAGATGATTGTTGGCTTATAAAACTAGATACCAAACTTAGTGAAAATTCCTTGAAGCTAGATTGCCTTAGTGGTGGCATTGATAGCCCCATTGTCAGTCCTTAATATTTTGATGGAATAATCTGATTGCTTCTCCACAAGTGCTTTAAAGTCTTGAAAGTGATCAAAGACCTTAGACTTCTTTTTGAGAAAAAACACCCAGGTGTACCTTAGAAATTCATTGATGAATGTGAGCATGTACATGGTCTTGTTGAATGAAGGTTTTGGAAATGGACTTGTTATGTCATTATATATAATTTATAGCTTCTATTTAGCTTTACTTGATTTTCCCTTATCATATTTATCTTCTAGATGCTTGACAAGAATGTATCCATTGCATAGGCCATTCGATAACTTGACTTTAGGCTATCCTAAAACCATTTTTAATGATTGAGTTGCTCTAGGTAATGTGAGTTTAAATGGCCAAATTGTTCATGCCATAGTTTGCTCACTCCATCTACATGAGTAAGTAGTGTAGTTGAGGACTAATCTGGGGCAAATTGTGAGAAGGTATACATCTTAGACTAATGATTAGCCTTCCCATAAGCCACTATGGTATCACTATGTAGCTCTTTGATAAACACTAAATTAGGTGTGAACTCAACCCACTTCCCTACACCTATGTGAATGATATGGTACACTAACATAAGATTGGTGGATAGTGAAAGAACACAAAAAAATTCATTAAAGGTCCCATCACTTACTTCAACTAATCCTTTACCACTAAATTATATTAAATTATCATCACCCATGAGAATTAAAGGCATGGAACATGGCTCTATTTTTGAAAATAGGTCCTCTAAGGAGGCCATGTGATAGGAAGTACCTGAGTCAATAACCCAAGTCAAAGGATAAGAAGCTACTACAATAAGTGACTTACCCTTGTTTTTACCCTTGTTTGTCTTTATACTTTATAGAATCTTGTGAAAACATGTTCTGAGTTGAGGATTGAGGAACAATGATGTTATTCTTCTCAAGCATCTCAGTCAAGGTGTCAATCTTTTTTTCATGCAATGAGATTCATCATGCCCAAGTTTATTACAAAATTTGCATTTGAGTTTCTCCTTCTTAGGTTTCCCACTTGAGGAGGACTCATTTGATGATGCCTTAAGCTTGACATCTAATTTTTTATTCTTCTTGTACCCATGATCTGGTTTAGATTGTTTTTTCTCATGTTTACCACTTTTAGAAGGCTTCTTCTTGTCCTAATTGTTAATCAAGGCATGTGATTTGGAAGAATTTAGTGCACCTATTTGAACCAAGTTATCTTTCTCCCTAGTCATATCAAAAACAAACTCATTGAATGATGGCATTTTCCAAATGGATCTAAGTGCATTTTTGGTAGCATGAAATGTAGAGACAAAAATTGAATAATCATGACCCAGTTTTGCAAACATGGATATAATCAACTAGTCATCTATTTTCTCAATTATACATTATATAAACTATAGTCTCAAGATTTAAACTTTGTAAATAAGTTTTATAGGGTGTCATAGTCACCTGGTCTCAATGTGATGAGATCATGACCCCTTAGGATGTCCTGCACTCTAAAAATCTTGTCGAGGATGGTCCAAACTTTGGTGGGGAGTTTTTGCATATTCAACATGAAATAGGAGGTCAAGAGACATTGACAGGCATAAGAACCCATAGTCATCACAACATCTATTATACCACTTAACCTTTTTGCATCTATAGATGGCTCAGTTTCCTCACCCATAATGATCTGATAGAGTCTTTTACCTCTTAAGGTGAGCTATATTTTAGATTTATGGTCAAGATAGTTAAATGATGTGAGTGGCTCAATGTTTAGATGCATTAGTGTAGATTAGATTGAGACAAATTGAAACATTGAGATGAAATCAAAGAATAAATTACACATAATACAAGTACCCCTTAAACTATCAACAAGACCCCCCTTAAATTATAATGCAACACATGCTTAATATTGGATGTTAGGCACTATCGAGAATGTGTCTATGAGAAATTAGTGTGAGAGAGTATAAGAGGGATGTTGGGCATAGCCGATAATGTATCTAACAAAGGTATAAAAGGTTTGAAGTGAGTTTTAAGCCATTACATCATGAATAAAATTGATGTTATAAAGGTCCTAAAATAATACCACCAATATGTAGATCTTGAAAAAATATACACTTTCAAAGAAAATAGCACCTAAAACAGACCTATGGGTTGAAAGTGATGGCACTTACAAGTTCTTACTTCTACACATTCCTGAACTCTTTTCAAAAATGGATTTTTTTTTCACACTTGTGATTTTTTACCAAAAAAGACAAAAATAACTACCCCTCAATTCTAAGTATTAATGACATTTTGAAATCCTAAGTCAATCTCAATAGAGTAATCTAGAGTTTCCAAACTACTTTGTTGAATGGAATACCCTACAACTCTAAGTAGCAATGACCCTTTGAAAGTTTGGGTCAATCTCAGAAGAGTAATCCAAAGTTTCTAGACTACTTTACTGATGTAAGTAATCATCCTTTGAGAAATCAAGTAAGTAATAGACCCCTGTAACTCTGAGTTGGTCTTTCATAATGTATGACAAAGTTTCAAACCTGTTTTGCTTGACTTTGAGAAGTAATCACCCTTTGAAAACTCTAGTATGAAATCAACCCCCAAAAGTTTGAGTTGGTTTGCAGTAGTGTAATCTAGGTTTTTGGACCTGCTTTACTTGAGGTGGATGAAGTTGTAAATAATGACCTACTATAAGCTTAATTTGGTCTGCAGTAGCATAAATTGGATTTTGGCACCCTACTTACTTCATATATTTGCATGTAAAGCAACTTCACAAGTCTAATTTCTTCTACAGGCAAGTAAGTAGACTTATTAAACAATGCAACTTAGAAAATTGAAGTTACTCACCATTGAAAGTTTGATTTGGTCTATTGGCTAAGTAACAACCCTCCAAAATTTTGGATTGGGTAGCAGACTCTCCAATGCATGCAACATGAGGTAGATTAACTGCAGAGCCAAAGTAATGACCACTTGCATATTCGAGTAACATAGAGGTATGATGATATGCATATCAAGGCAAGCCAAAAACATCCAAAATACTTCATTTATGGAAATTTTTCAAGATACCTATTTTATATTTTGACCTAAAGAAGAAAACCCAAAAGGCATTTTTGCACAGCAACACAAGAAGTATGAATTTTTGCAAAAAATAAAAAATGGGGCCTTGGGATGTCAAAAAGAAAGGAAAAATTTGACTAATCTAGAACTAAGTCATGTTTACAGTTGATCTAAGGGTTTTGGCACCTTCTAAAACCAATGACACAGTCATTTTTGAGATCTGAAGCTCTAATAGAAATTTTTGTACGAATTCTTCAAGGAATCCCACCAAACCCTTCTTTATGCTAGAATAATGAATGTAGGCAAGATTTTACCACAAAGATTGTTGTAAAACTGGTAAAAATGGATCTAATACCATGTCATATTGGCCATGATATTGGATCCTTGCATAGAATATTAAGCAAATCTATATATGGAGCAATGAAATCATAGATAAATTGTAAAGGAGGAAAAAGCTTGTCTTCACACAACAATATTGCAGAATATGAATTGCTTGCATAACATCACATTAACCTATCTAACCTTCTAAAGAAGAAAATTGGGATAAATATAGGGAAATTAGGGAAACATGAGGAAGCCTCTAATTTTCCTAATTAGATAATTACATTAAAATAAAATTAGCCTATGTGACCCTTTTATAACTAACCTAAGGAAGCTTAATTGACATAGAATGGCCATAAGTTCGTGTAGGCAAAACCCAATGGGAAAAGCACTACACTAACAAATATTAAGGTAAATCAACATTCAAAGATAAAGTTAAGTTGATCCAAATTTTCAAGATAAGAATGAGTGAAAGAAATTAGATATATTTTCATAAACACCTAATAGGATAGTTCATCCACCTTATCTAGAGTTTAGGAAAATTATAAGGTTAAATGAGCCTCCTCGCCATGTGATTATATGGTTTCTTAAATGCAACATATTTTTTACCTCCACAACATGATTTGGATACTTCTTAGTTTTTGCCTAGAGGATTTAACATAAATCAATATTATGACTACCATAAAGCTCTAATACATTTTATCAATCGATGTTATTCATTGAGATATAAGAAACAAGATCTAATTGATAGTAATGTTATTCAAATTTAAGTTCATAATACTAATTTGAATAAATCCATTGCTAACAAACATTTAAAATATTTCAACAATCCACTTCTAAATCATGATTCTAAGAAGCAAAAAAATGTTCACATAGCTATGTATATACATAATTAATGGTTTTGAATATCATATATGGTATTATAGGTAAGCACAACTACATGAAGTGCAATTTGTACCACAAATTGGGTCAATTTATCATCATTCCTTCCAGTTTTTCCTTTAATTTTCCATGTGTGACTCTAACTTGGAAAATAATGTGGTACAAAGTTGGAAATAAAGTAGGGGCCACATTTTCACCATTAGGAAAAAGGTAACTAACAAAAAATTGATTTACTTATCCACATAATAAAAAAATAATGCACATCATAACCATATTTCACAATTGTTATGAGAGTTTGTAATTTCAATGCAAAATAAGAGTTTTGAAATTCATAGGGAAAGGTAGCACGCTGAATTCATAAGCAATAAGATGAGGAATTATTTTTTCACGTGAATTTTGAAGAATAGGTTTTTTTTTTATTTTTTTTTTTAATTTTTTTCACACGATTACAAATTAGGATAGTTAAATAGAGATATAATTTTTGTGTAAAGCAAAAAAAAATTAAACAATTGGTATTTTTTATTATATACAATATGGTATCATAAAATATGTATACATCATCATCCCCTATATAGAGCTCTTCTTTTGTATTGAGGTCTACTTCATAAGAAAAAATCTATTCATCAGTGAGTATATTTGCATTATATGAGTTTTTATGTAATCATAATGTTGCATAGAGAAAAAAAAATTGTTTTGATATATATTTCTCTTTTTTTCAAAGATCTATCAAATATTTTTTAAAAAACCATTTTTATGTATACATAAATTCATCATAATCTCATCATCGAGGTATGCATTAAAAGAGAGGAAGCTTAAGAAGAGGAGGATGAATTGGCAGAGCACCTCTTCCATCATAGAATAGTTTAATTGAGATAAATGAATTTTTTATATGTTATTTTCAAATAATCCATCATAATGTTGATATGTATGGATATTGTGTTAATATTAAGTTAATATACATGTATTTGATACTACATATTCATAATGTGACTATGTTGTTCAACTTTGGCCTTAACCAATGAAAAATGTAAAGTAAATATTCCCTAAGTGCCATATTTAAGATGAAATGCATCATAATAACATCACAAGGAGTAATAAATATATTCTTTAAAAAATTTATTCAAAAGATATATTGGAGTGCTAGAAAAAACAAATACCTTTTCATAGAACTTCTACTGAAGATATTTTAGTTGTAGAAGAGGTCGTTGGACTTCAAAATATGGTAGACCATTTATTTTACAATGATCATGATGAACATGATCATGATGATGATGATGCGAATAATCAAGTTGGTTAATTTCTTCATGAATATCAACTAAATATGGATGATAAATCTAAGGAAATTAAATAAGATGGTTTTTTTTTAATTTATTGAAACTCCTTTTACACTAGGATAGTCTAGAACATCAATGTTGGGTGCTATATTATCATTTATGGACTTAAAATTAAGGTTTGGTTAGTCAAATGTGATTTTCAATATTTTATTTAGGTTAAATGACAATTCCATAACTATATCTTATGTTTGTTATATATTATATTTTTCTTATATTATATCTAATATATATTTTGTATGATTTTATTTGTAGCCTACTAAAAAATAATTTTATATTTGAAAAGAACACACTTCCCTCATCATAAAAATAGGCATAATAAATATCATCACGTTTATGGATTATCTATGCCAATTATGAGGTACTTGATGGAATGTTGCAGTAGATAACATCATAATAGATATAATAGTCAGCATATAGTCACAGTATATAAGATAATGATTATATATGGTAGTTGTTTAATAACATAGTATGCAATAAATTCAACATTCACCAATATATTATATCGCAAGATTCTTTAGATCTCCATTTGTGTAATTAAAGCTCCATGGATCATTGTGCAGATAATATACCCAAAAATAGTAGATTACCATATTCAGAATAGAATATTAACAAGAAAATAGTAGAATAAAAATGCAACAAATTTTATGAATAGTTTATCAAAAAGATAATATACCATAACATATAGATAGTGAACAAATAATTTACAGTCTATATTATAGAAAATGTAGTCCAAATTATAAACTTTTTGTAGTTTATTTCTTCACAGTCCAAATTATGCAGCATATCCTAGTTTATTAAAATGCAGTCCCAACAAAGACCATTCAAAACATAATAGAGGGATTAGTATTCATAGTAAAGTTTAGATAAATCATGTTGTTGGAATTTGTGGAAAGCTAGAAAGGGAAATAATTATTACTTTATGAAGGCCACACATATACATTAGAATGTAAGACTTAGATAAAATGCATCTAGAGATGCACAAAATATGTCAACCAAATAAAAACATGTAGAGGACGTGCCCATACAGAGCTAGATAATGTTACTGTTACCCAAGAATAGAATCACATTGCTAACATTACAAAGGTAGAAGCCAAGTAAATAATTAGAAATATGAAAGACCAAGCATCTACAACTATTGAAATCCCAAAGCATATTGTTGCTAAAAATGTGGCTATGGCATTAAACATATTTGTAGGTCAACTCCCACCAATTACAAATATTAAAAGAAAAATTTATCATACCAAGAGAGAAAAAATATCTCTTATTTCATCATCTTTAGAAACAATAGAAATACCAGAGCATTTCAATAAAATTGTGGCTAGTGAAGAATTATTTTTATTTGATAGTGGCCCTAAAAAATATCATATCATAATCTTTGGCACATAAAAAATGATGAAAGCAATGGATGCCACTCCAGACTGGTTTGCAGATGGCACATTCAAATGTACTCTGCCACTATTCGATCAACTATACACCATCCATATTTTGAAGAATCATATAGTGATACATGTGATATACGCTTTAATACCAAACTAAAAAAAGAAAAAATACAAGAGAGTTTTCAAAGCATTGAAAGACATCAACAACTCCCTGTAGCCAGTAATTCTCATGATAGACTTTGAAATAGATTGAATTAAATAATTTTAGTTTACCTTCCCTAATAATATTCAAAAATTATGTTTCTTTCACCTTACTCAATGCCTTTGGAAAAAAAATCCTAGAAGGGCTCCAAAAACTGAATGAAAGATATTCAAATTTTTCACTCCAAGTCTACTAGTTAGCTTCATTAGCGTACATTTCAGTAGAGCATATGCCTAAAGAATTCCAAAAATTATACAACTCTCCATACTATAAACCCAATGGGTCAGATGGAGAAATAAAAAATGAGCTTCAAGAAGTTCTAGAGTACTGTGATAACACTTGGATTAGTCAGAAAATTCATCGTACAAACCAAATAAGAGGTATATTTTCAATTGATATATGTAAATATTATGAATTCATTACCACTAATCTACCCTACACTAATAATTACATAGAAGGGTGGCATAGAGGATTCAACTAGCTCCTCACATGCCAACACCCAACACTCTAGAAATTCATAAAAGCTGTACAAAAGGAACAAAGCCTCATCAATGTTACCATGGAATAGTACATAGAAGGATTTTAAGGACCCCCATAGAAGAAAAAATATAGGGACACTATTGAAAAAATAAAAAGAGTCTTAGAAACTTATTCTCTAGATAATCACTTGAAATATTTATGAGGCATCACACATAGCTTTTAATTAAAACTCTAAATTCATGAAATTGCTTTTTTATCTATTTATTTTTCTAAAATTTGGTGTATTATGATTCTTATTACATTTGTGCTATATTCTCAATTTTTTTATGTTTTTTACTTGCTACATTTTCTCCTACAATGTTATGTCTCCACTACGTTTTCTCTTGCTATGTTTTCTTCCACTACGTTTTCATCGCTACATTATCACATAGAACTAATTATTATGCACACACAAATGATTTATTTGTATTTAATAAGGAATATGAGCATGATTTGATTTAACCTAAATTTAGGAAACCATAATATTGACAAGGAGTTAAAGGCACTACCATTCCAAATAAAGTGTTAGACATTTTCCAATAATTCTTAGACTCAAGCATTTTTTTGTTATAAGTCACTTATAAATTTAATTTTATGAAATTATAATATAATAAATTATAGATTTTGGTATGTTCATTTAGATACAATTGCAATGAATCATATTGAGTAGTTATGACATGAAAAAGTTAAATACATGTCATGAGATGCAAGGTTTTGCCTAGCAATGGATGGTGTTAACCCATTTTATATTATGTCAACCATGTACTTATTTTAACAAGTAGTGTTAATAAATTATAATATTCCTCCATGGTTAATCATTTATAAGGATAATTTAATGTTTCCACTATTAATACCCAATAAGTAGCAAGTAAAAAATATAAATGTATACCTTGAACCTTTAACTAATGAGTTAAACAAATTATGGGATGGCATTACAATGTAATAACTTTAAACCCATTTTTTAAAGATAATTCACCTATTATGGTATCTTATGTTATAATTTTCATGATTTTCTCTAGATGTCTATTTGTTCAAGTATTTATCATATGTTAAAAGTAAAAATTAAAATATCATATATGTTTGTGTTTCTTTGCATTATATACTATGTTTGTAAATTGTGTTTATATGTATGCATTTCAATTAAATGAAATTATATATGTTAAAGGTGTGGTGATCAACTATTTATAAGGTCATCTAAATATCTCAAATATATATATATATATATATATATATGAAGGCTATCGAAGGTTCTTGCCGATGGATCATGAATATTGTGTTAAATGTAAAATGAAGTTTGATGGAAAACCTGATACTATACAACATTTGAATATTATTTTACTTGGGGATTGGTACAAAGCATTCACATAAACATGCATAAGATTAAATTTTTTTATTCCTCGATGTTTGTGGAGAGACTTTTTATGGCTATCCTAAATTAGTGAAAAGGTTGAAATGTCATCAATTTTTTAAAAAATACCTATAATCTATAATCTCCTATATTGGGAGAATTTATTAGTTGGGAATATTTTTGATCCAAAGAATATATCAAATAATGTATTGGTTTCTATATGGAATCACACTCCTAGTAAATAAAAACATGCTTCAAGTTCTAGAGCAAATCTAAAAGTTAGTGGAACCAAAAATGTCTTAATAAATAAGAAGGCATTCCCTAGTTATTAACTAGAGAACAAGTCAATTTGGTAAGTCAAACAATGCAAGACATTCTTACACTAAATGGATATGGGTTGTCCATGAACTATTCATTCACCATTGATGGACACATCACAAGACTCAAAACACATGAATGGCAAAACATTTTGAAGTTAATTCAAGTGTTTTTTTACCTTAAATTAGAAATGTAATTTAAAAATTCACATTTAAATTTTTATTTATTTATGAAATATATATTTATCTTGGCATTAAGGAGGCCATCTTGTAATATTTCACCTAACCTTATGAAGGCACTATATTGACTTTAATTTTCTACGGTAATATGATATTTTTAATTACAATACTCAATTAATTATATGATAAACATTAGATTAACTTACATGATTAACATTATTTGTAAAATAGGTGGTTATCTTAAAAATAGATATTTAAAGAATTGATTATGGGAAAGAAAATATTGCAAATATAGTTTGAAATTTGGAAAAGGAATTGCCTACCTCCTTCATAGACTCTCAAACCCATCTATTATTGAATTTGGTTGATGACCTTCAAATGGTAGGTATAATTAGCATGTAATGGATATTTTGGCAACAAAAGTACATGAAGACCTTAAATGGATTTATGAAGTAGTTAGCACATATAGAGCGATATATGGAAGGATAAATTATTCAAAAAAAATTTACATGTTATAATATCTTAAATAATAACTTCCATAGATTCCATACATTTTGGATTCTAACTATGGAAATAAAAAATTGGAGAGAAATCATCTTGTCGATATGTATTCATATTTATTATAATAAACATATATGATGCATGATTTTTTTAGTAAAAAATAAAAGGAGGGTTTTTAAAGGGACCCCACCCTTTTATAAAAAAAATGATACTAAAAATAATAGAAAAACAATAACCAAGCTAGAAAAAACTAGGCTAAACAACATCTACAAAAATAGAATGTTGTTGATCAACAACAAAACAACAACCAAAAGAACTTCTATAGTAAAATGGAAACAAGATACAAAAACTATTGTTCATCACTAAGAGATTTTTTTCCTCCAACTCATCAACCATGATATTGACGAATTTATTGGTCTTGTCTAATTCCACTATTTCCACCTTAGTCTTCTTTCCTTTTTCATGGCCTTTCAACCTTTTACTAGCTCTTTTACCCATCTATTCCTATTTATTAGTCTAAAAATCCTCCTTCAGCATATTGATATTTGTACTATAATTTATAATGGTTGATTTTATAATTTGAATAGGATGGTGGAGGTCATCCTCAATTTTTTTATTCTCCTTTAATAATTATTCCACCCTTTCCTCCAGAAGATCAACCTCATCATCTAGGTTATTCATAGTTTCAGATGTCTCCCCTAAGTGTTTAGTTGGATAGATTCCTTAGACTACTTCAATGATTTAAATTTGAATTTATTTCATGGCTTCCTTTAATTTTTCATAATCTAATTCATAATTCCCTTATGTAGGTTAACATCATTACTCAGAGATTTAATATTTTCCTAAATTTTGTCTTGAGCACATTCTTTTTTAGTAGAATCCATTATCTTCTCACATGGAGTCTATTCTCCCAAGTCTTCACTAACATCTATATTCTTATTACTGAAATTATGACTAAAATAAATGGGAGTAAGGTAATCTCCATAACTATCATTACGGTTAAAAGGGGATTCCTTAGTAGAAGGTTCCTTAGCCAAACTAAAAATTTTACCTTATTAATAAAGGGAAAAACTTCAACAAATTTTATAGTAGTAATAGACTTAGGTTTTTTTGTGGTCTTATGTATAACCATCCCCTCAATAATATGAGTTTTTTTATAACTAACACTAAGAATAGACACAACAACCTTAATCTTAGGGGAAGGCCTAATGGCTTGAGCATTTACATGGAAAAATAGTAGGTAAACCAGAGCTTGATGTAAAGGGAGAAAGGTCTTCTATATTTGGACATCAATTATATAATTTTCCAAAGATAATAATAGGTTTAATGGGATATTGATGAAATGTTATACATAAAATGGTTTAGGAATGCAAAATTATAAGATAAAACCACTCGAAATATCCCTTTGAGGGTTACATACCTCATAACCAGATGCAAAACTTCATTTCATGGCATTGGGATAGAGTATATTATATAACCCCCTTGAAATTCAATTGAATTCTCCTTTCCTTTCAAGAAAGCTTCCATTCCCTCCTTATTTTCATGTTTTGGTTTTTAAAATTTTAGCCCCTCTGTGCTTGTGCTATAACTTGGGCTATACTATCTTAAAATATTATGAAAGAAACACCCCTCATAGTTTCAATTTGTGCTTTACAAGATTTATCAAAATTTATAAAGATCTAAGGTTCATACCCTTTAATTATCTCTATGAATTTGGTATGCCCATATTGTTGAAAAATTATCCATATCATATTTTTCTTCCTCACAACATTAGATTTTAACATATCAACTCTAGAAGAATCTCCTCCCATTTTAAACCAAAAAAACCCTTAAATAATTACAATTCCTAAAAATAATTTGAGGATTTCTTGTGTTCTAGTTATGTTGATAACCTTCTCATCAATCCATAGTACACTTGTCTTCCAACTCCACTCAATCTCATCAAGAATAATGATTTTCACACTAGAAGGATGATAATGCAAAGGGAGTCATGTTTAATGAAGATTTTTATGGAAAGGGAAAATACTAAAATGGTACAATTGTAAGCCTTCTCAAGAATATCCCCCTATCATTTTTTTAATAAGGCATAAAAAAATTACAATTATTGAAACTAGTCTCCATACCTATAGCATTCTTAATAATAATGCTTAATATCCTACCATAAAGGTTAATATTGAAACAAATTTGTCCATAGGAAACAAAAATCCTAAACTATAGAGAGCTTAAATAATATTAATGCAACTCATGGATAACATATAGCTTAATTGATGGATTCATCCTAAATTAGTAGATAAAATTTAGCCAAAAGGTCTTATTCATCCCTCCATTTTAAAAAGTCTAAAATTATAACCCCTTTGTTATCATGATTAGTCATGTGTGTTTGTCACAATTAATTTTTTCATTTACATGTTTTATTATCAAGTCATATTGTGAAATATGCCATAGAGTAGTTCATAATCTTCAATACTTTATAAATGGTTGTGGCTTGAAAACTATGAATAAGAGGAGTATCTATGCGACCTGAAGGATTGATTAGAGATGATGACATCCATGAAAACCACCCTGACTTGGTCTACAAAAACCATTTTTAGACCAACCTATTATTGAATGGATGAATTCACATTTAGAGAATTTGCATGCCATCAATCCAAGTATAGTCACATAAGAAACATTGGACATAGTGTGAGGATGTGAAATTTTGGTAAGTTATAAAATGATTTTTATATAAATGAATAACTTTTTTTTAATTATATTAATGTGCTTTTAAGTAACATGACATAATGAAGGTGAGTAGGCATTATGTAGTGTGGTTAGATGGAAATATTTCCATGTCAAAAACATTGACAAGATATGGGTCACTTGTTTTTGTGGAGTTGTAGTTCCTTTTAAATAGGTTAGCCAAGAAAGGGGAAATGATAAGCATTTGGTCCAAGATTATGTTGGAAAGATAGAAGAAATAATAAAACTTGATTATAAATGTTTTAAAGTTATCATATTTAAGTATACACGGTACATTTTTATTGATAACAAATATTGTAAAATGGACATTGATAATGATCTTTATTTAGTTGAATTAAGTATACCATTACCTGAGGGGCAATAACCATATGTGTTTTTTCAACATTGTGATTAAGTATTAATTTGTGTAAATTTTTATATGTGCATATTCTCATATTTCATATACACATTTTTCATATGTAGGTATTCTTTTTTATGTGAATATATATATATATATATATATATATATATATATATATATATATATATATATATATATATATATATGTATGTATGTATATGTATGTATGTATGTGTATGTATGTATGTATATGTATGTATGTATGTATATGTATGTATGTATGTATGTATATATATATATATATATATATATATATATATATATATATATATATATATATATGTATGTATGTATGTATGTATGTATGCTTATGTATATATACATATACATATACATATATATATATATATACATATACATATATATATATATATGTATGTATGTATGTATGTATGCTTATGTATATATACATATACATATACATATATAAATATATATACATATACATGTATATATATATGTAATGTATATATACATATACATATGTATATATACATATACATATACATGTATATATATATGTAATGTATATATACACACACACATATGTGTGTGTGTGTGTATCAAGTATTAGTCTTTATTTTAAATATGTTTGTAAATATGTTTATGTATGTCTTCTTTTATCCTTATAAAGAGAGCCAAAGTAATTGGAAATTTATATTTAATTGTAGCTAGGGATCAGACATGTTGATGAAAATAATATTGTCAAATGAACATCACAATGAAAGAGTAATTTTTTAACATAAATGATGAATATGACTCAAGTTAAAAAGATGACCCTGTAAATAATGATAAATTTATTCAAGATGATTAAGTTGTTGAAGTTGGTGAAGTTTATTTTAACTATGATGAAGTTCATGAAAGTGAATCTAATGAAGTTGATGAAATTGAAGTTGATGAAGTTGGTAAAGCTATAGATATTGAAGAGGATAATGAAATGAATATTCAAATAGAGATATATTATGATAATGAATGGGATATGCAAATAGCTAGATATATAAATAAGAAAACAATACTAACTAAAAATTCAAGTAGTGTAACTATTGTCATCAAATTGTGTACCCTAAGACATTCTATAAAGCTCCTTCAATTTGATGCAACATTGAATCATCCCTCAAGTTTGTGGGAACTTGTAAGAGAGATGAGTCTCTAGGATTGAAAAGGGCTAACTCCTTGAATTCTTCTCTAAGTGTCTATCAGCTAATATAATGCTTGTTCATGAAAATAGTCAAAAGTTTACATAAAATAGAAACTATGTTAGAGATTTGATCCACCAATAATATATCCCACTGACTATCACACTTATACTAAGTAAAAATGCTTTCTAAAACTAATTCTATGCATTGAAAGATCTTAATATAGTGTTTCAATGTGAAGGTAACATGCTTGAGACAATCAAAAAGATACTTGACCTAAGGGGAAAATTGCACACCATAGATATAATTGCATACTTGAAAGAGAGTTTAGTGCATTTAACACACTTCACATGACCTATTAATATCATAACCTTTATTCAAACATGAAGGATAAAGGTAGTAAGGATGATGATATCACTTGGCTCCACTATACATCACTCACATACTCAGACAAAAGTTCACAAACTCAAAATTGGTCTTGTATTCAATGTTCAAAATCAAAGTACAATGTCATTTTAGTAGAGCTTCACCATACCAAAAATGTGGTGTCTTACAATAGTCAAAAATGGCTCAATTTATAGAACTTTGGGGAAGAGAGAGAGAAGAGAAGATAAAGAGGCACAAGGACATGTGTCCACTTGTAAGAATTAGTTACAGATGCATGAGAGAGATGGATGGGGTGAGCCATGTCATGCTAAGAGGTTTAATTATCTAAAACAAGTCATGAGAAAGGTGACAAGTGGCATAAAACCTTCAAGAGTGGCACAAGAAATTACTTTTATTGAATATCATCCATGAGCATTCAAAATTAAAAATAAAGAAGCTGACACATAGAAATGCTAAGGGGGATGGAACTCATGATGATAGTTAGAAAATGTTATTTCTAACTTCTAGATATCCTTCAAACTCTTGTATTTGTCAATTTTGTGGAAGCAATGACTCGAACCATTAACCTATCCATTTTGTTTTCTTTGTCTACACTAGATGCTCAAGATTCAACCATTTATTAACTCCATGTCTTCTCTCATGTTCTCACCAAGTATTTTGAATAGCAACAACTATTCTCCATAGTTTAAAATTGACTTTTTACAAGCTATCATCTTTGTTTGAATAACAACGACTATTCTCAAATAATTTTTTCAAACATTTTCTTCGGCCTTTTTGTTTGGTCCTCTTTGTAGCGAAGGGGTACCCTTAAAAAACATATGAAGGACACTTCTCTGAGAAAAGTACCCTTTAGGGAAATTGTTTTGGGCACTTTCTCTACAAGAATTCTACACTTTTTTCTAAAATAATTCATTCAAGCTATCTTTCCAAAAGAATTCCTTCAAAATTTTTATTTGGCCCTTTGGAATTTATGAAATGGACCATATGGAAAGGACACTTACCTAGAAAATACCCTTTGGAAACTTTGCGAAGGACCATTTCAGATGTAAGGTACCCTTCAAAAAAGATGCAAAGTACCCTTCAAAATTTTTGTTTGGTCTATTTTATTGCAAAAGAACCCTTCAAAAAATTGAAGATGATCCTTCAAAAATGCAAGTACCCCTTGAAAAAATGTAAGGTACCTTTTGGAAAAACTAAATTTCCCTTTGGAAAATTTGTTTCAGACAAAATGTCCAAAACAATTCCTTTGAAAAAGGTTAAAATTACCCTTTGAAAAGTTGAAGATGATCCCTTCAGAAAAGTGTCTTGAAAAAATTGTCCAAAAGAACTCAACACTTGGCCGAATGAAAAGTATGAAAGAAATAATCACTTAGTCAAAAATAAAAAATAAAACATCTGAAGGAAATAAAACCTAACCAAAATACCAAAACAAAGTCTTTGAATGAAATAACACTTGGTATTTTTATTGTGGCTCAATGAGAAATACTCCTTTCGAAGAAATTTTTTGAATACTTTACTTGGGCAAATTTGAAAGATGAAAACTTGGGAGTGAAATTTGACCAACAGTAACCAATGAAAAATTGAAGGAAATTCAAAAAGATCAAAATTAATAGTTTAAGGTTTCAATATATTGATGTGTTTTCAAAAGGATGTTGCATAATAAAATGTTTTTAAATTTATTGACTATCTTTATTTTTAATTTTTTTATAAAACAAATGTTACACTACATAAAAAACATTATATTTAATCATAGTTAAAATATAATTATATTTTAATATAATTATTATAATTTTATATAATAAAAAATATATTCAATTAATAAATATTTTATAGTATATTGAAAAACTTGGGGCGTGACAAGAAGGTGGCACTACTTACGCCATTTTTGCATCACTTTGACCCATTAAATTAAAAAATAAATAGAAAGAGGGCCCAAAATCCCTCCAACTTCAATATTTTATTTCTCAATAGAAATAGGAGGAGAAAACATAGTGAAAATATGTGGATAAAACATAGTGAAAGCGAAGGGATAATAAAACAATAGTGGAAGGGAAAAGAGAAACGGAGATGAAAAATGGAAAACTGAGAGGAGAAAGAGACTAAAAATGGCATACCAATACAATCAAGGAGGAAATTGCATACTTTCAATGAAAATAAAATATTCAGTGCAAGAAAATGAAGAATAATAGGAAGAGTGTGTAGTTTATATGAAATACCAAATAATAGGTATGTATTTTTTTACCAAAAAATCATGAAATAATATGTATACCCTAGGAAGAAAAATGTTGAAATTATAGAAAAGAAACACTAAGATAAATTGTGTAAACCCTAAGATAAATTATGTAAACCCTAGGAATTTAGGATAAATTATAGGTAAAAACCATAATTATTCTTGGCAGCCCATTGACAAATCCTACTTGCAATAAAAAATAATTTATTTGCGCTGAGTTGAATGAAATTTTTGAAATTGCCCTAAAATTAGATATCATTTTTAAAAAAATACAAGAAATTATATACATGTATCCTAAAATCAATGCATTTTATACACTAAAATTTATTATTTATCTAATTTTCTTAAATAGTTGTACTCCATAAAATTAAATATTAAACTTGAAAATCATTGATTTGTTATAAATTCTTATGTATTTTGTGTTATTTTATAGCCTTCACATGTTTTTTTTTATATTAGCTATGACTTATTATTGAAATGAGGGCATCTCATCCTAAAAATATTCTCATGAGGAGGTTTTATACCTTCTTGTGTGGCAGCTCTATCATTTGTGTTTTGACACAACTTGACATGGATGAGGATTTTAGTGAGCCTTATGAGTTACCTCAATGCTCTTCCATGAGCATGCACCTATCAATATCTACACATCCACCACAAAGGTATAAGTATACAATTTATTTATTTTAATTTAAAAATATTTGTTTCATTTAAAATTTTATAATTATACAATTTGGTGATGATAGGTTTACTACTTATAAGGACATGTAGGAGCCAAATGACAAAGATAAGAGGATTTGTATGAGTGGAAACCCCTCAACCTATATGGACCTAGTATGAAGGCATAAATTCATAGTTTATTTTTAATTAATAAATATTTATTTTTAATGAAAAATTCTAATTCAACTTGTACATGACATGTCTAGTTCCCATATAGATTGGCGGGAGGATGAGGGAGCTAGGAGGAATATACATCCTTCGTCTACTACCAGGGAGTCACTTATATAAAGGTATATATTTAAAATTTATTTTTAAATTAAAAAACATTTCTTATCATTAAAAAATTCTAATTCAACTTGATTATGACATACCTACTTCTTATATCAACTGAAGAGAGGATGAAGGCATTGGGATAAGTAGACCTCCTTTGTCTATTATGAGGTACTCGCCTACACATAGGTATAATTTTTTATTTTTTATTTAAATTGATTTTATTTAATTGAGTGATAATATACTAACATTTTATTTCATATCTTTGTAAGGTGAAATAACCTCTTATCCTCCAAAAAATAAAAAAAATACAAAAACCAAAAAAGAAGAGTTTAACGCATTTAACTTCAATGAGATACTCCTCAGTGCATTAAGGGGAGAGGACAATGATGAACTAGGGACACCCTCACTAGGATAAAATGATGACAAACCCTCTTGTGTTACTCACAAGAAATATAGACACTGAGTGAGAGCCAATATTATAATGGACCTCTATGTAAATGATAATATGAACATATTAATGGATGCTTGGGGAAATAATTATTTTAATATGTTTTATTTGAGTATTTTAATTTTTTTATTTCATTTTATCATTTTACTAGTTTATTTTATTTCTAATTTATTTATTTGTTCATTTATATTGACTTATATTTGACACTTAGTTTTATTTTTGGTTTCAATTATTTCAAGAAAAGAATAGTTTAATGAGCTCAAAAAAAATATTCATGTTTCCATCTAGAGTAGTGTAGAATGCTAGTTGAGAAACACAAAAAATAAGTCATTGGTATATAATTAGACCTTGGGAGTGCGCACTAAAATAATAATTTAATTGAAAAATATGCCTTAGAAGGGTTTAAGAAAATAAAGATACATTTGAGGGAAATTAGGTTTGTAAATACATTTATTTTAATGTTATATTATTTTAATAAATTTTTATATCTATAATTTACAAGTGCAATACCAAAGAAACATTCATGAAAATAGGATAAATATTTAACCTCCAAAAAAATATATAGATGCATGGAATGCTTTTTGCAATAAAAGGCTAAAAGAGGATACTAAAGGGCTAAAAATTAGTTAACCAAATTATATATTTGTACACACACACACACACACACATATATATACACATATATATACATACATACATACATGCATGTACAAATATATAATTTGGTTAACTAACTTTTAGCCCTTTAGTGTCCTCTTTTAGCCTTTTATTTCAAAAAGCATTCCATGCATCTATATATATTTTTGGAGGTTAAATATTTATCCTATTTTCATGAATGTTAAATATATATATATATATATATATATATATATATATATATATATATATATATGCATGGAATTCTTTTTGCAATAAAAGGCTAAAAGAGGACACTAAAGGGCTAAAAATTAGTTAACCAAATTATATATATATATATATATATATATATATGTATGTATGTATGTATGTATGTATGTATACATACATATATATATATATATATATACACATTATACATACATACATACATACATACATATATATATATATATGTATATGTATATGTATATGTATATGTATGTATATACATATACATATATATGTATATATACATATATATACATATATATGTATATATACATATATATACATATATATGTATATATATATGTATGTATATATATACATATATATATACACATATATATACATACATACATACATATACATATATGTGTGTGTGTGTGTGGGAAGAAAAGTCACCAGCTAAAGGGTTTGAACTGAGAATGCAAAAAGAGTAGTTTGTGACTCATCACATGGGATGACAAAACATAGATGAGCTCATTAAAAAAAAGTTATATATATTTTATTTTATAGTTGTGTTTTTTTATTTATATAAATTATAGATACATATGGTTTTATCATATAATTATTATTACAAAAAGTGTGTTATGACAAATCCAAAATAAAGAAAGTGTGTAAGACATTAAAAATCATGGGAAGGGACATGCGTAATTTTAATAATTGGGCCCATTATAATGACTTTATCTCAGTAAGATGTGTTGTTTATTTAGTTGTGAATTAAGTAAATTATGTATTAAAACACTTATATAATTTTATCATTATGTATTTGTAAGGTCAAAGAAAATTTATCACTAGGGAGGAGGATTGTCATGTCTCCTTTGCAATTAATTTGATGTTGTGGGAAAATTAGCCAATTCCAATATTCCTTCAACACTATTTAGAAGCACTATTCTTGAGTTATTATTTTAAAGTACTATTCACATGTACTATTCATGGTGACATGGAAAGTGATGCAGGTGATGATGCATCAGTGAGGTGGTTTGGGGATGAGGTGGGATGTCCCACGAGGGTCCTCACATGGGATCAAAGTGCATGTGATTGGAGTGGGGTATACCACTCTACTAAGGAGACATGTCAAGATTCTTTGTTGATCATATGGTCTTGATTTTGGTGGAAAAGATTTAAGCAAGAAATATGGTGCATTTCTATTTGGCCTCATGATGAAAATGTGTGGATAAGGGTTTTTAGGGAAATCTTGGAGGCATGTGATTACATGGGTGAATAGTGATAAATTTACCCATGATTGATTCTTATTCACATGGAGAGGTTGGCACAATTATGAAGGCATGGGTGAAGGAAATGATTATGTTGAAAGTGAAGGCTTGTTTGTTGACTCTTTCACATGTTGATAATATTTTCATTATTGGCATTTGGTACCTCCATGTGAAATAGTATGCCCCATCTCTCTCTTCTTATTTCTTACATTTATCTTCCTCTATTGTAAATTGTATAAGTATAAGTTCTTCCACTTTGTAATGCATCTTTGTTAAATCATAAAACCCCCCAATTTTAGAATTGAACTTGTGTTCAACTTCTTCCTCTTCTTTAGATGAAAACCCAATGAAGGTGTGAGATTAGGAGGATGAAACCCTTCCTAGTTTCCATTTTAAATTTGAGGATGGAAACCATCTCATTCATATGAGGTGACTCCATTCAAGAATTACATTCATGCTTTAATTTTAGATTCAGAGTCCCAGTGTGCAGAGTATGTGTGGTATGCAACATTAGATCTAGTTTGTGTGGAGTTTTCAAGATTTCTAGTGAGTTGTGTGGAGAATTATGAGTGTGGAAAAGTATACGTAATTATGTATGTTGAATAATTAATGAAATATTTATTGTGTGGTTTTATCTTCAGATATTATTTGTGTAGTATGCCTTAGTTGAAATTAATATATCATTGGTATGTTCTTCCCATATATGTTCAGTAAATCCATTTCCATAATTTTTTACTTGAGATTTTATATATTTGTATGTTTTTATAAAATATCCCATTTGAGGATATTATATTGGTATTAGAGCCAAGATCTTGCCATCCTATGAAGATTTATTTTGTATATTTTTAGTTGAATGAAACATGGGAGGACTCTTTGGAATTTTTTTTGGGCCTACAAAGCCCAAGTCTTTGCCAAAAGATAAAAAAGAAATAGTAAATTGAATAATTTCTAAGCTTGATAGTAGGCGTAAAGAGTATCATAATCTATTTGAGGAAATTAAGGCACCATTTTATTTTCATGAGTATTTAGTTTTTATAGGGTTTATTCTAGAAGAAGATTTTGCAAAAAAATGCCTCTTGTAGAAGAAAGAATAAAAGGTAGAACCAGAGCCTCAAGAGGTTTTGCATCTAAGTACACATAAGGATGAGAAGATAATCTTACAAGAATATGAAAGAGAGCAAAGCTTGGATTAATATACCATAGAATATTATGAGGATAAATGTTTCTTGCAAGAGGAAGAAATAATGGAACTAGTTGCACACAATGCCTTAGAATATGATAGTATTAAGGTATCAAAAGAAGATTTTCAAGAAATTAGAGAATAAGAAGTTGAAGGTAAAACCTCTTTGAAATTAGAGATGTTTACATGACTTCTAATGAGTTTGTATGTGAATAAAAGGTTATTTAATTCAAGGAGTAAGAGGCATCACTTGTCATATATAAAGATCCCTAGTTTCAGGAAGATACATCAATTCCTACACTACCTCACAAGATTCCAAATGGTGAGCCATTGATTATTTTGCAAAGTAACATATAAGATGTAATGAAGACCCATAAAAGGTGTGATGAATGGATGAAAATATCTAAGAGAGCTAAGTTGATAGCCACTTATGCTAAACAACACCTTTAAAAAATCAAAGAATAGGATTGTGGAAATATTTAATTAACTTCTAAGGTTGCATTTACACATAATTTTTCTCTTGAAGAAGTCAAGGAAGAGACAAGGTTATATGAGAATGACTTACCAAATAGCCATGTTGGTGAGAATTATTTTGGGTAATATGCCCTAGTTGAGGCTTATTAAATTTATGGTGAGAAGAGTGATACTACTAATACAAATTATTCAATGGTTTTCAAATCAACTAATACAGATAAACATTTTGATTGCTTATTTGATTGCAACTTGAGAAATAAGGATGTTGGTAGGAGCAAGGATTTGTTGCATCATTTTCATATGATGTCATTATAATATTATGTCATGATGAGAAGTATTATAGCAATATTACAAAGTATAAGGATATATTTTCTCTCAACATCAAGATGGCTCATATTTGATGGTGTGGGATCTGGGTGTTTTGGCTAAATCTAACATGAAGATTAAAAGTAACCCTTATTTGGCAATAGAATATGTTTTGTTGGCTTATAATGATTATATGTGTTAACAAAAGGGTGATGTTGTCTAAGATGAAGGATATTTACTTGATAGATGTAAAGGATTCAAGATGGAGGAACATTCACTAACCTCCAAACTTTCAAAGGGTAAGGTAATGATGGGTTATCAAAATAACATGGTGAATGGATATTCATTTGAAGGAGATATTTTGAAAATCAAAGATAGGGATGCTGAGTGTAGATAAAAAATTCATACCTTACCAAAGGTATATGAACTCAGTATTGGTAGCCTAAGGTATGAGAATAATGAACATATTTCATATTTATTGTTTCCTCTTATGCCACTAAAAAAATTTCTTCATCATGGAAATAATGCACTAAAGGATGATAGAGTGAGGAGAACAACTTGTAGTATATGGAATGAGGAATCTTTGTTTTACATTCCACATTATTGTGTCAAATGGGATTTAGGTAATATATTGAGGATAAAAGCATATAAAAGCAATAATATTACTATTGAGTTCTTCATATCTTACATTGGGAACGAAGGGAAGTCTATAGAGTTTGTTGTGTTTCCTAACCACATTGTGAAGGATCAATGCTAAAGTTTTATAGATAACTTGTGGGAGATAAGTACCACCATTAAATAAAATATCACAAGTGATGGATAAATGGAGATAATCCCTATGATGAGCTTGATACTAGATGTGGGTGATAAAAATATATGCCATTTTGTTGTTCCTTGTATCATGACTAAACATAACAAGGTGTTGTTGGGATCAAACTATTTACAAGTTTTTTATCCTTGGATGGGTCAAGGATATTTAAAGAAGGATAAGATTCCAAAAGATGGATTCCATGTCATTTTAGCTAATATATGTGATATACCATGTAAGAAGAAGATTCAAAATCTTGGCCTAGCCATTAGATACCTTAAGGTTTGTGATAGTTTTGATATTATTGGTTTTGATGTAGTTTTAGGTGTGATGCAATCTTGGCCCATCCTTTGGTATTATTTATGGGACTCATATTCACATCTAAAGGGAAGTTTGTGGTTTTATAAGGAATAATAAATGGAGTGCTACAAGTGGTTACAACAATTTTGGTGGTGAAGCATAACAGTTTATCCATGGGTAAGAAATGTATTCACAATATTTTTTATCAACATATTGTGGTGTTTGATGACTCACCTCCA
Organism: Torreya grandis; assembly: GCA_037957365.1. Classification (NCBI taxonomy): domain Eukaryota; kingdom Viridiplantae; phylum Streptophyta; class Pinopsida; order Cupressales; family Taxaceae; genus Torreya; species Torreya grandis. The sequence goes on along the minus strand of JARHVA010001337.1, from coordinate 822,436 downwards.
TGATTACTACCTGATGGAAGATTCAATCACATCATAAAATGGGTATTAGATCTTAAGTCTATCATAGTTTCTCCTAACTACCACCACATAAGTTACAAAGAGGAGATTCAGATAACCATCAAAGACATAAATCCCATTTCATGAATCATTGATCTCTTGGTCATGCCTTTCAGTCTGGAGAGCACACCAGCTACTTTATAATAATGTATGCATTATGTATTTGGAAATAATGTAATAATATTTGTTTTTATTCTTTTGGATGATATTTTGATCTATAGTTTGACTTGTAAATATAACTTAGAGTATTTGGATGTATCCCTTCTAATTATAGAGAAATGGGCTCTATGTGAAAAAAATTGAATATGAGTTTGAGGTGATAAAGGTGTGTTACTTGAGTCATGTAACTCTTGATCAAGTTGTTCAAATTGATCATCAAAATATCCAATATACCTTGGATTGGCCTCCTCCCACTATAGTGGTACATTTGGGTAAATTATTTGGCTATTTCATAAGATTGGTTAAGGGTGTAGAAATACCATTGCCTAATATAGCATAGATGAGAGATTTTGCATGGACATAAATTGAGTAAAAGGTTTTTGATAAACTTAAGGAGGTAATTATTTCATGTCCTATACTTGTAATTTTATATTTCTCACCTCCATTTATTATATATTGTGATGCTTTACAAGTGGGACTTATAATGGTTCATAAGGGACATTTGATATTCTTCACAACCTATAGAGAGAGATTCTCATCAAAGGGTCTTAAAGAGAAGATTATTGTGAAAATTAGAGTGGTGCAATGGACACATGGTGGGAATATATTGAGATTTTTTGGGGATCTTGGTAATATTATCCCAATCATGTCTTCATTGATGGTTCTAAACCAAAGCTAGAGAAGTTTGATCATGCATTTATTTGTGGGTTTCCTAAAGTTTTGCATTAACAAAGCTGTGAGTCATGCACATTTCTTTGAGGATAAGTTGGTTTTCAAAGAGGTGATCAAATTATATGAGTTATACAAGGATGTTATAAATTTTATAGATATTATATATTATACTAAACTCTTTCAAAAGTTAGCTCACTTGACAGGGACAAGGGCTAGATTACAGGGGCATTACAGATGGATTCATCACAACAACACTATAAATTTTGAACATTTTGGGTTGAAATTATTGGAGGATAAGAAATTTTGGGAAGGGAGGATTTTTCATGTCCCCTTTTTAATTAATTTGATGTTGTGGGAAAATTGGCCAATTCCAATATTCTTCCAACACTATTCAAAAGCACTATTCTTGAGTTATTATTCATGGATCACTATTCATTATCACTATTCATGGTGACATGGAAAGTGATGCAAATGATGATGTAGTAGTGAGGTGGTTTTGAGATGAGGTGACATGGCCCAAGGGAGTCTTCACATGGAGTCAAAGGGAATGTGATTGGAGTGGGGCATAAAACTCTACTAAGGAGACAAGTTAAGATTCCTTTTCAATCACATGGTCTTGGTTTTGGTAGAAAAGACATAAGGGAGAAGTATGTGTTAGGCACCTAGAACAACAAACATGCTCTGATACCAACTGTTAGGAACCCGTGGAAGCACAATTGATTACTTTTCTTATAAGCAATTAAACATAAAATTATACCAGAATGATTAAGTAACTAGAAACTTGAAACAGCAAAGAATTTGAGAGACAATACACAATCTTGTATTAAATAATCTTCAAAAGAAAATACAATAAAGAAGATGCCACTTCTTATTCCACCTCTAAGGCTTGCCACACCTCAAGGACTTCTTTCCTCTCTCTCTCTCTTGCTCAACCACAACTAACTCAACAACCTGAGTTGTTATCCCCTCCTTGATAGCTTCAGCTGATCTCGTTGACCTTACACCTTACAGATCTCCTTGACCTTACACCTTGTAGATCTCCTTGACCTTGCTTTCTTGCTTCAATGCTTTACTTGCCTTAATTACAATACATCCCCCATGGGTCTCTTAAATAGGATCTCATACATATAATAAATACACCTCTAATTACAATAATTAGAAACACAGACTCAAGACTTAAATTAGTCTTCAACATGCAAACACTCTCGGACCTCTTAAAATTAGATGAGTCTAATTCTGGAAACGCATTCTAGAAACACATGCAAAATCATGCACATGCACAGGTGACTAACATCGGTTGCTGTCAATCTGCTCCTGACCGACGTTAGTCGATCCCTGGTCCCTGCCTGATCGACATCAGTAACACTGCTGATGCTGGTTACTATCTAAACTTAGTAACTCCCTGATTAGCTCCTTAGTGAAGCTTTTAGCTCCACAACTTAACAATCTCTCACTTGGAGATAAATAGTTGCACCTATACAGCAACCTCCACTAACCATCTCAGGCACCTCCATCTTTAAGCTCAATTTTGAAGACCAACCACCACACATCCTGTGATGCTACACCTGTCATCCAAGTCCCCTGCTACATCTGAACTTTCTGACAACTCCCACTGCTTGGGAAAACTTAGGTCTACAATAGACCTTATGTGATTTCTAACACTGTTCTAAGCTCAGCTTGAACTGTCTAGCCATAGGTGTGCTTACCGATTCTACATCCTGCATCTTGAACCTTACCAACACCTTCTTCACATCAGCTCCCACTGGAGACAAAATTAACCTATGATCTTCCATGTCTCTGAACATACTTATGCCAAAGAATCTTGCTACTCCCAGATTCTTCATGACACCTATCTGAACTAACTTTACCTTTAGTTCAGCAACTCCTTGTATGTATAACCCTGCAACAAGCACATAAAATAGTAACAGGATAATGTAGCTAATATTATCTAACCTGGTAAAGAGAAACATAATGGTCAAACCTCCATTATCCTGCAGCTTACTCAAGACCTTATACATTGGCCTTCCGTCTCACGTGTCCATTCCCACTCTTCTTCATCCTGAACATCCATTCGTCTCTCAGTGCTTTCTTCTAGCTGACAACTCCACCAATAACTCCTATTTGGTTCTTCTCCAAGGAATCACATTCCTCATCCATGCCAAGCTCCCACTATTTCCTAGATCTACCTACTCTACTTCTTTAATGACTTCCTGATTCTTGACCATCAGTGAGCAACCAGTAGTGTAAAGAAGGGAAATGATGAATTTGAGGCTTACTTACCCTTTCAATCCTCCATATGGGTGTTTGAGACTCCTTGACAGCTTGTTGTCCACCCAAAATTTGTCTCAATGACCGATCTCGGCCATCTATCAGTCTGCACCCGACCGATGTCAGTTCCATGTGACTGACTCATCACCAACGTCGGTTCTCCCTGACCGACACTGGTGTTTATCTGTCTAGAGTCATCGATGCTGGGCTTCACCCAGCTGATGTCAGACCTTATCTAGATGCCGACATCGGTCCTCTAACTGACGTTGGTCTCTATGTTTTACTTGTGAGTGATGACTTCTATTCGCGAGCTCATCTTGGATCAAAACCCTATCCATACTACCCTGCTCAGAATTATTCAGCCCCTGTGACTGATTTTTATCCATCATCTCCTCCAAAACACCAAGGCTTCCATGTTTGTGTCAAAAGCATCAAATTTCCTTTTCCTGCACTGAACTTGATCTATGCCCTCCAAATCTAAACTCATACCTTTTGACTCAAGAACATGCATCTCCTTCTTATTCATGTGACCAAGCCTATTAAGCCACATCTCTGAATCTATCGCTAAAGTAGATAAACCAAAAGAAGAATTAGTAATACAAGTAGATAGGTAAAGCGTACCTACTTTCTTACCTCTTGCTAAAACAAGTGCACCCTTGGAAACCTTCCAAGAATCTGCTGTGAGGGTTATTGTGCATCCCTCATGACCCAGCTTTCCTACAGAAACCAAACTCTACTTCAGGACTGGGACATGCATAACCTCCTTCAACACCCATGTGTTGCCCGTCTGCAATTCCAGCTGCACTTTCCCTTTGCCAACCATTTGACAAGGCGTACCATCCCCTAAGTAAAGTACTCCAAAGTCTCCCTGGACATACTCATGGAACAAATCTCTATTTGGGGATGCATGAAAAGAAGAACCAGAATCTAAAACCCATGATTCTAGTTGACTATCCAAAGAAAGTATGAGAGCATCATATGCCACAATACCTGTATCTTTTGCTTCTTCATTACCTTTATGTTGATTTTCTTTATCCTTCAACCAATAATCTTTCTTTGTGTGTCCTCTCTTTCCACAAAACCAGCAGGTGATACCTCTAGATTCGAATCTCCTTCCCATCTATGACTTTGATTTCCCTTGCTCAACCTTCTCTCTTTGCCTTCCCCTACTTTCAACACTTAGAGCATTCCCTGATGATTCACCTATGCTTTTCCTGTGAATCTCTTCATTCAAGATTACACTAACCACATCATCAACTTTTAAGATTTTAGAAGCAGACGCAATATTACTTACTGCTATTACCAAACTCTCCCAACTTTCAAGTAATGAGCATAAAATTAAGAGAGCCTTTATTTCATCATAAAAAATAATATTTACTAAATTTAACTAGTTTACCAAACCATGGAAATCACTAAAATGAGTATATACCGATCCACCTTCCTACATTTGCAAAGTAAATAGCTGCTTCATAAGAAATACCTTATTTGAAGCAAAGGGATTTTCATATAAATTTTCCAAAGATTCTATCAACTCTACCATTGTCTTGGCCTGTGATAAGTTGGAAATCACAGATGATGCAAGGCTCAACCTTATAGATCCCAGAGCCTTCCGATCAAGAACTTCCATTCTTCATCCTTCATATTTGTGGGCTTGTAATCAACCCCACCCAACGGTAAGTACAAATCTTTCTAATACAGATAATATTCTATTTGCATCCTCCAATGTTGATAATTCTTGCCATTAAACTTCTCCATTCGTAGCCTACTTTCTTCTACCATTGATGTACTCTCACTCAATAAAAAACCCCTGAGAATGACCTGTAATCAAACAATAACTTACTCCATGCAACCTTAGCTTTGATACCAATTGTTAGGCACCTAGAACAAAAACATGCTCTGATACCAACTGTTAGGAACCCATGGAAGCACAATTGATTACTTTTCTTATAAGCAATTAAACATGGAATTATACCAGAATGATTAAGTAACTAAAAACTTGAAACAGTAAAGAATTTGAGAGACAATACACAATCTTGTATTAAATAATCTTCAAAAGAAAATACAATAAAGAAGATGCCACTTCTTCTTCCACCTCTAAGGCTTGCCACACCTCAAGGACTTCTTTCCTCTCTCTCTCTTGCTCAACCACAACTAACTCAATAACCTCAGTTGTTATCCCCTCCTTGATAGCTTTAGCTGATCTCCTTGACCTTACACCTTGCAGATCTCCTTGACCTTGCTTTCTTGCTTCAATGCTTTACTTGCCTTAATTACAATACATCCCCCATGGGTCTCTTAAATAGGATCCCATGCATACAATAATTAGACCTCTAATTACAATAATTAGAAACACAGACTCAAGACTTAAATTAGTCTTCAACATGCAAACACTCTCGAACCTCTTAAAATTAGATGAGTCTAATTCTGGAAATGCATTCTGGAAACACATGTAGAAGCATGCACACACATAGGTGATTGACATTGGTTGTTGTCAGTCTGCTCCTGACCGACGTTGGCCGATCCCTGGTCCCTGCCTGACCGATGTCAATAACACTGCTGACGCTGGTTACTGTCTGAACTCAGTAACTCCCTGATTAGCTCCTTGGTGAAGCTTTAAGCTCCATAACTTAACAGTACGATGCATTTATTTGTGGCCTCATGATGATAATGTGTGGAGAAGTCAAAATATTTTTGGGGAAATCTTAGAGACATGTGAGCACATAGGTGAATAATGATAAATTTTCCCATGATTGATTCTTTTTCACATGGAGAGGTTGGTGTAGTTATGGAGGCATGGGTAAATGAAATGATTATGTTGAAAGTGAAGGCTTGCTTTTTTACTCTTTCACATGTTGACAAGATTGTCATTATTGGCATTTGGTCCCTCTATGTGAAATGTTATGCCCCATCTTCTTTCTTTTCTTATTTATTACATTTCTCTTCCTCCATTGTATAAGTATAAGCTCTTCCCCTTTGTAATGCATCTTTGTTAAATCATAAAACCTCCCAATTTTAGAATTAAACTTATGTTCAACTTATTACTCTTATTTGGATGAAAACCCAATGAAGGAATAGGAAGATGAAACCCTCCCTAGTTTCCATTGTGAATTTTAGGATGGAAACCCTCTCATTCATATGAGGTGATTCCATTTAGGAGTTGCATTCAAGCTTCAATTATAGATTTAGAGTCCCAATGTGTAGATTACATGTGGTAATCTATATTAGATCTAGTTTGTGTGGAGTTTGCAGGATTTCTAATGAGTTGTGTGGAGAATTATGAGTGTGGATAAGTATATGTTGAAGATTTAATGAAAGATTTGTTGTGTGGTTTTATATTCAAAAATTATTTGTGTATTTTGCCTTGGTTGAAATTAATATATCAATCGTATGTTCTTCCCATATATGTTCAGTAAATCCATTTCCATAATTGTTGAGCTGGGATTTTATATATTTGTGTGTTTTGAGCAAATATCCCATTCAAGGATATTACAAGGATAAGGAGTATTACCCTTGGTATGATGAAGAGGATGAGGAGAAGAAGGATAATGTCTAAGGACACTCGTGATATATATAATATTTATTTATTTTTTAATTTGGAAGGGGTATTTTATTTCTCTCTTTAAAACATTACTATATTAAAAATTCACATTTATATCTTGTATTCTTATATTATTAAATTATAATTCTTGAACATTTTAAATATATTTTTTAGATTAATATCATAAATTTTTATAAATTATAAATGTATAATATTAACTATATAAATATATAATATAATACAAAATAATATACAATATTATAATATCTATTATTATATAAGATGATATAAAAATTATAAAAACACGTTAATATCGGTATAAATTTAAAATATATAGATATAATTATTTGAAATTACAAAAAATGGTTTTCAAATACAAATAATTATATTATATTTATTTTTTAATTATTTAAAATTATATTTGTGTCATATTTGTGCCACATATGGTCTACAAATGTTGCACTAATGTCACACAAGTCTGGTATAAATGTGGCCCAACTAAAATTGTTTATTTCATTCAATTTTTCACCACTAAAATGATGCAAATTACTAAAATGTTTACCATGAAAAACATCAAAAATAGTCAAATTTTGACACAAATATGACCTAATTTTTTGCACATATTTCACTTCACTTAAAAGTGATGGTTATTGATTTAAAAAATCAAGCTTATTATATCACATTTTTTACCATGAGACTATAAAAATGATACTAATAATGGTCCACTTTATATACATTATTTTGTCTATTCAAATCCTATGATTACACATGGCATTATGGTAGACAATGGTTCAAGTCAAAAATTAATTATGATTTCATTCCCTACTAGTATAGGTTTTACTCAAAAATACTTACTTGGTATATAACCATGGTACTTAAGAGTTATGATGGTCTCATATACACAACCACTAGTGGCATTACATTCCATGTCACTATAGGTTTGAAGACCCTTTTAATATGGTTATAAGCATTTCCAAATAGTATGAATTATGATATATTACTTAGATGCCCATAGATAAATCAAATGAGAAAATCCCTTCCACATTAAACCAATGTCTCAAGTTTGTGCATGATAATAATGTATATACTATTCATAGTGCACCTTATTATTTACCCATCCTGTTGGGAACTTGGAGTACAATTGATTACTTTTGTATAAGCAACTAAACATGAAATTAAACTAAAAGTAATAAGTAACTAGAAATATGAAATAGCAAATAATAGGAGATACAAGAAACAACCAATCTTGTATTAAACTCTTTCAGAATACAATGAAGAAATCTCACTCTTCCCACACCTCTTGGGTGTATAGTATTTCTCTCTCAAGAGTTCTCTCTCTCTCTCTCTCAATCAATTACAATCAACTCAATAACTGAGTTGTTATTCCCTTAATTACAATATAGCCCCATGGGTCTCTTAAATAGATCCCAAACCAAACAATAATTAGAAATGCAGACTCAAGACTAAAATTAGTCTTTACATGTAAACTAACTGTCTGTCTAAAATTAGAATAGTTCTAGAAATGCACAGATGATCGATGTCAATCTCTATCTATTTGGAGATGACCAATGTCGACTGATGCATAACCGATGTCAACAGCTTTCAGTCTACCCCTGATCGATGTCGGTAGAGTCTGACTAATGTCAGTTACTGTGTAACCCAAAAACCTCCATATTTACACAATAGTGAAGCTTTTAGCTCCACAACTTAACAATATCCCACTTGGAAATAAATAGTTTCACTTGTACCTGTACCCATACAACAACATCCTCAAATTTATTTCTGGCTTATATCCCCATCTTCAAGTTCAATCTTGAAGACCAATAAAAGTTGAATGAAGATTCAAATTCTCCTTTGTTACCAGCTTTGTCAACATATCTGCAGGGTTCTTATCTATATGGATCTTTTCCAGCTTCAACTGTCCATCCTCCAATACCTATCTAATGAAGTGGTACCTAAGCTGTATATGTTTGGTTCTTGAATGAAAGGCTAAATTCTTTGCCAAATGAATTGCACTTTGACTATCACTGTACAATCTGCAACTCTCTTGCTCCTTTCCCAACTCTTCCATGAACTGAGTCATCCATATTATTTCCTTGCTAGCCTCTGTGACTGCAATGTATTCTACCTCTGTAGTAGACAGGGCAAAAACCTACAACTTTGAAATCCAGCTAACCGTCATTCCACCAATAGTGAACACATATCCTATGGTGCATCTCCTGCCATCCAAGTCACCTGCCATATCCAAATATACATACCCATGTAGAGAAGTGTTTGACCCTCCATAGCATAAATGCCTACTACTGGTCCCTCTCAAATATCTGAGAATCCACTGAACTGCTTTTTAGTGCTCCTTTCCTAGATTGGCCATAAACTTGCTGACAACTCCCACTGCTTAGACAATATCAGGTCTAGTACATACCATTGCATACATCAAGCTCCCAACTACTGAAGCATATGGAACTCTACTAATGTATTCAATCTCATCATGTGATTTAGGACACTATTCTTTGCTCATCTTGAAGTGTCCAGCCATAGGTGTGCTTACCAGTTTTGCATCCTGCATATAGAACCTCTCCAACACCTTATTCACATAATCCTCTTGAGACAAAATCAAACTATGATTTTTCCTCTCTTTTAATACTCATGCCAAGGATTTTTTTTGCTGCTCCTAAATCCTTCATGGCAAATGTGTGAGCTAATTTTACCTTTAGCTCAATAATTTCATGCATGTGTGAACCTGCAACAAGCATATCATCTACATACAGTAATCAGATAATATAATTACCATTATCCAATCTAGTAAAATAAACACAATGGTCAGATTGACATTTACTAAAGCCATGCTCTATCATAAACATGTCAACCTTAAATACCATTGTCTTGGAGCTTGCTTAAGACCATATAAGCTTTTCTTCAACCTACACACAAGTTTCTCCTTACCTTTGAACTCAAAACCTTCTAGCTGATCCATATATATCTCTTCATCCAAATCTCCATGAAGAAATGTTGTCTTAACATCAAGCTGCTCAAGATGCAAATCCTCAATAGCAACTAAAGACAATACAGTCTGAATAGAAGTCATCTTTACTACAGGAGAAAAAATTTCACCAAAATCAATACTTGGTTTTTGTGCAAATCCCTTTACTACCAACTTGGCCTTATGTCTCATTTGTCCATTCTCTCCTTTTAACCTGTATACCCATTTATTTTTTAGTGCTTTCTTTCTAACTGAAAACTCAACCAAATCCCACATTTGGTTCTCTTCCAAGGAATCAATTTCCTCATTCATGCCATGCTCCCACTATTTCCTAGATTTTACCTGTATTACCTCATCAAAACTTTCTAGTTCACCATCAGTGAGCAACACATAGTATAAAGAAGGGGAATAACAAATTGGAGGTTTACTTACCCTTACAGTCCTCCTTATGGGCATTTGAGACTCATTCATAGCTTGCTATCTGCCCAAATTTTGTTCTGACAATGACCAATCCCAGTCATCTCTCTGTCTACACTCGACCAATGTCAGTTCTACCTGATCGACGTCAGTCTCTATCTGACTGACATTAGTTCCTACCTAACTGACATTGGTTCCTACCTGACTAACACTAGTTCCTACCTGACTGATGTTGGTTCTTCTATTTTCTTGTGAGTGATGATTTTTACCTGTGAGCTCATTTTAGATCATAACCTCATCTAAATCAATATTTCCCTACTTAGAATTATTCAGCCTCTTGAGCTGATCACTGTACATCACCTTCTCATTGAAAACTACATCATGGCTTCTAATAATTTTGTTAGTTTCTAACTTCCACAACTGGAATCCAAAATCTCCAAAGCCATAACCAATGAAAGTGCACCGCATAGATTTAGCATCCAGCTTCTTTTTATTTTCTTTATCAATGTGCATAAAAGCTTCAGAACTAAAAACTCTAAGAAATGAAAGATCTACCTTTTTACCTATCCAAGCCTCTTCTGGAATTCCACCATCCAGAGTAGTAGAAGGTCCTCTATTAATCAGGTAAACTATAGTATCTATAGCTTCTACCCAAAACTTTAAAGGCAAACTAGCATGCAACCTCATACTCTATGCACGCTCCATTATTATTCTATTCATCCTTTCAGCAAATCCATTTTTTTGAGGTGTCCTTGGAACCATCCTTTCCCTACGTATTCCACTTATATAATAGTAACTATTGAATTTATTGCTCTAGTACTCACCACCATTGTCAGATCTAAGGCACTTTAATCTCAAACATGTTTCATTCTCAACCAAAGCTTTCCATTTCTTAAATGTGTCAAAAACATCAAATTTCCTCTTTATGCAATAAACTCATACCTTTCTTGTAGCATCATCAATGAAAGAAACATAATACTATGATCCTCTAATAGAAGCTACCTGAGTTGGTCTCCACATGTCTGTGTGAACAAACTCTAACTTGTGCTTCTTCTTTGTTGACCCAATTTTGAGAAACCTCACTTTCTTCTATTTCCCAAAAATACAATGCTCACAAAAATCTAGATATATGCTTTTTAAATCTGAAAGATTGCCTTTTGACTTAAGAACATGCATTCTCTTCTCACTCATGTGACCAAGCCTATAGTGCCACATCTTTGCATCTACATTTGAAGTAGATAAAATAGAAGGAGAATAATCAGTAACACAAGTAGATAGATAAAGTGTACCTACTCTCTTACCTCTTGCTAATACAAGTACACCCTTGCAAACTTTCCAAGATTCAGCTGTGAGAGTTACTGTGCGACCCTCATCACCCAACTTTTCTATAGAAATTAGATTCCTCTTCAGATGGGTACATGCATGACATCTTTCAACACCCATGTGTTTCCATTCTACAATTTTAGCTACACTTTTTCTTTTCCAACAATTTGACAAGGTTTGCCATCCCCTAAATAAACTTTTCCAAAATCTCCATGGACATAATCATTAAAAAATTCTTTATTTGGGATTGCATGGAAAGAAGCACCAGAATCTAAAACCCATGGTTCTACTTGACTATCCAAATAAAATAGAAGAGCATCCTGTGTAACAATACCTGCAACATTTGCTTCTTTATTACCTTCATGCTGATTTTCTTTGTTATCATTCAACCAACAATCTTTCTTTGCATGCCCTTTCTTTCCACAATTCCAGCAGATTATTTTTCCATTTCTGGATTTAGATCTCCTTCCATCTTTGACCTTGATTTCCCTTGCTTGCCCTTCTCTCTTTGCCTTCCCCTACTTTCAATACTTAAAGCATTACCTGATGTTTCCCCTATGCTTTTCCTATGAATTTTTTCATTCAAGATTACACTAACAACATCATCAACTTTCAAGATATTTGAAGCAAATGCAGTATTGCTAACTACCATTACCAAGTCATGTTAGCTTTTAGGTAAAGAGCATAAGATTAAGAGAGCCTTAATTTCATCATCAAAAACTATTTTGACTAAATTTAGCTGATTTATAATTTTCATGGAAATCATTAAGATGACTATATATAAATCTACCTTCCTGTATTTGCAAACTAAATAATTGCTTCATAAGATATACCTTATTTGAAGCTAAGGGTTTTTTATATAAATTTTCTAGAGTATCCATTAACTCTACCATTTTCTTTGCCTGTGATAAGTTATAAATCATAGAAGATGCTAGGCTCAACCTTATAGATCCAAGAGCCTTTCTATTAAGAACATTCTATTCTTCATCTTGCATATTTGTGGGCTTACTTGAAACCCCACCCAATAGTAAAAATATATTTTTTTGATACAGATAATCTTCTATTTGCATCCTCCATAATTGATAATTCTTGCCATTGAATTTATCCATTCTTAGTTTACTTTCTTCTGCCATTGCTTTGCTCCCACTTAATCAGAAACCCCTGTGAGTGAACCCTGTAATCAACAAAACACTAACCTTGCTCTGATACCACTTGCTAGTGAACCAAGTTTTGATACCACTTGTTAGGAACTTGGAGTACAATTGATTACTTTTGTATAATCAACTAAACACGAAATTGAACCAGAAGTAATAAGTAACTAGAAATATGAAATAGCAAATAATAAGAGATATAAGAAACAACCAATCTTGTATTGAACTCTTCTAGAATACAATGAAGAAATCTCACTCTTCCCACACCTCTTAGGTGTACAATCTCTCTCTCTCTCTCTCTCTCTCTCTCTCTCTCTCTCTCTCTCTCTCTCTCTCTCTCTCTCTCTCTCTCTCTCTCTCTCTCTCTCTCTCTCTCTCTCTCAATTACAATCAACTCAATAACTGAGTTGTTATTCCCTTAATTACAATATAGCCCCATGGGTCTCTTAAATAGATCCCAAACCAAACAATAATTAGAAATGTAGACTCAAGACTAAAATTAGTCTTTACATGCAAACTAACTATCCATCTAAAATTAGAATAGTTCTGGAAATGTACAGATGAGCAATGTCAGTCTCTATCTATCTAGAGATGATCGACGTCAGCCAATGCATAACTGATGTTAGTAACTTCCAGTCTACCCCTGACCAATGTCAGTAGGATTTGATCAATGTCGATTACTGTGTAACCCAGCAACCTCCATATTTGCATAATAGTGAAGCTTTTAGCTCCACAACTTAACACATCCACCATCACAAACAACATGAGATATTCATTAAATTTTTTCATAAAAAGATAATAATTCAACCTCATGTGGTATTTCTATAATTTCATCTCAAAAATCATGGTTCATATAATTGTTTCATCTACACTTATGATTTCTTGAGTTACAACTCCTATAACTTTGGCTTAGAATCACAACTCATGTCCTACCACCTCTAACTTTGGTTTATAACATATGACCTACATATATTTAAACTATACAACAAAACATTCAAACTAATATATGTGCTTCCTTCCAACAATAATTTCTTGATTTATAGCTCCTATAGCTTTGGCTTCTAACCACAACTCCCATCCTACCACCTCTTACTTTGGTTTATACCAGACAACCTACATATATTTAAACTATACAACAAAACATTCAAACTAGAATATGTGCTTCCTTCCAAGAGGTTAAGGTATTTACACTATAACATATCCATAATATCTCTCCTTAAAGTAGTGATTTAGGTTAATATACAAATTTTGACCATATTTTTTCTAATTATAACAATATATCTAACTCCCCAAAACTAGGATACCATATTTTACATGGGATCATTGGTTATTCATGCTAACCTATTCTTTGCACATAATTTATACATATTATTTTACATAGATTATTTTATCTTCATCTCTTATATATGTGGTGCCTTCTTCTATTGATTTTGTTCCTAGCCTCATTATTCTTCTAGATTTGAAATTGTAGTTCTTGCCTTGTCTTGTATTGCATAGAGACATAAATCTTGTAGGTACTTTATAATGAAAATCATTAACACATTCCAAACCACATGAATTATGCTCAAATACATGAATATTAATCACCATTTATCTATATGTAGGCTTGAACCCTTCTTTTTTGTTACCACTATATATAAATTTTAATGTTAGATGCTCAAGTTTTCTAAAATCAACTTCAAACTATCTCCAATAAAGGATAGTTTTTTTATCCCTCTAGACAAGTTTTCACTAGGTGAACATGAGCAGAGTGTGCACATGTCCCTTTACAACAAGCACATCATACTCCAAATAACAACTAGTTTCTAAAATTCTAAACATCATTTTTGGTCTTCCCACATGTTTCACATTATTGGCTAAAGGAAATTGTCAAATAAATTTTCCTATAAATACATGTCAAGAGTCAGTCATTATCATGACTTGATATTCACTTGGTTTAATCTTATACACTTCTACACATTAAGTAAATCTTCCCTATTCATCCCAAATTTTGAATCAGTCACAAGGAGCAGCCATAAGCCAAGTCAAGATCTATCATTTTTAAGTATCAAAGTCATCTTCTAGCTAGATACATGCATAATTGCACATTCACGCTAGGTGTGATAACTAAAAGGGCTTGATTTCCATCCTTGGAGTATTAGATACATAGGGATCAGCAAATCATTAAGTGGGTGATTGATTTTAGCTCAACCATTACACTCCCCTCTTTTCTTATAGGTTTTAAAGCTCTCGAAATTCTATAATATTTTCAAAAACAAAATAAGAAAACAAATATTTGTGCACAACCAAACCCTGATTATGATATCTTAGATTACTCATTATTTATAGGATTAAAAGGTGTAATGATTCATTTTTAAACATAGTCAACTGGGACAAGTTCATGGTAAATGAGTCAAGTGTAATGTGTCATTTTCCACTTATAACAATACTATCTAGAAACATCTTTTTCTCCTACCTCTAATTTATCATTTCTAAATTTTTGGTTTCTCTATCTTTTCATGTCACCAACTTGTCATATTCAATTAGGCCAAGTATGCATTGAATGAACTAGAACACACTACACTTTCATCCACTTACAATGGACCTATCCAAAAAAAAATTGTATTCTTGTGCATGATATTTAGCCTATACATTCACCTCTTCTTCTAATATCAAATAGTCAAAACAATCAACAAAAATCAATATGTAAATTAAGTATATTTGTTATTAGTATTTTATTAAAATATTAACTATCCATATTTATCAATTTGTCAAAAATAGAATAGTTGAATATTGTAAAAATTTAACATATTGGTGAACCAAAAATATTGTTTTAGATCCATTGATTTCTGATTTGTTCCTAATTTTTACTTTTATTTTTATTTGTTTTTCTATAAACCATATTCTAACAATTTTAAATTTCATAGGATCTATATTTTTGGGTAAAGTGGTCATTAATTTTACCTAAATCATGGTGTTAGGGGTATTGCCTTAATTCTCAAGCCATTAGAAAACACTATTCATGGATTTTAGTTTCTATGTACCTCATGGTATTTCTAAATTTCCTAGGTATTTTTTCATCTATGGGAAGCCTTTGGCCATTTTTTCTTGTAGTGCATCAATAATCAATTAGCCCCATGAAGTTATTCTCAATGTAGCATAAAGACAAGATTGTGTGACTATGGTAATGGTGGAATATTTCCTAGTTGCTTCCTTTGCATATGTGTTCACTATTTATGACTAGGATCATTGTATTTGAGATCTAACATAGAAAACACACCCTTGAGTAGTCTCACCCTTTTCCCTTGTTGCATATTTTTAAATTCAAACCTTGGTCATAATAAGTGCACCTAGTTCACATCTTTTAAAATTTAACATACATACATTCACTTAATAAAAGGACCATGTTCAACATGAACCTCTACATCCTCATCTACATCTCTCAACATAACATATCTTGATGAAGAGGCCTCGTTATCTTCTTGTCTCAACTCAAACATGACTAACTCTACCTATTATTATGTACTAAATTTTTGCTTGAGATCCTGAAGGTGAATCTCACTATTTTTTGGTAGATATTCTATGTTGTTGTACTAATTTCTAGGTGAGATATTTTCAAAACGTCTCTTTTAAATATCAATATTTTTATTTCATTGTACAATTTTACCTCATCATTCCTAATATTGAGACCTATTTCAAAGGTCTAGCCTCATTTTTTATACATACTCCCTAAGTTGCAGTTAAGGGGGGTGTTTATGTAAATTTCTAGCTACACCTTAAGTTTACTTAGTGAGTAAATAAATATCTTATGATTTATTATTTTCTTATTTAGAAAATAATACTATTTGGACTTGGAAAATTTCATTAAAGTCCAAGTTGAACACTCACATGAAAACTTGCACTAAAGTCTAAATTTCACACCAAAGTGGACTTTAGACAACATCTTGTAACCACCTACATTAATGAAACCACTTGTATTTATGAAGCCTTTCTTACTCTATAAAAATAAGTCTCTCTCTCACTCTCATATTT
The DNA here is from genome assembly GCA_037957365.1 of Torreya grandis. Taxonomy (NCBI): domain Eukaryota; kingdom Viridiplantae; phylum Streptophyta; class Pinopsida; order Cupressales; family Taxaceae; genus Torreya; species Torreya grandis. The sequence goes on along the minus strand of JARHVA010001337.1, from coordinate 805,860 downwards.
CATTAGTATTGCCTTGATGTGGTATGGAAAATAGATTGTGAATGGTTCATTGTGTTTTTAATCTCTACCTTTATGCAGTGTTAATGTAATTTTAGTGGTACATTATTGTATCCAATATTTGTATCTCTTTAATTTTCATGGTGTGACCTATGTCTAAGACTAATATTCTTGATCCTAAATAGTCCATAATTATAATACCTCTCTTGATCCTCGTATATGGCTAATCTCACCTAAGGTGTCATCTACTAATGTTATAATCATAAATACTCAAATAATATTTTTTCCCCAAATATAAAGGTATATGATTCCTCACTAGATCAGATCTCAACTCATCATGCTTGACTCTCAAATCATCATGCTTAAATGTAACTCTCATATATGTATTGACATATAATGTAGATTGATAAAAGTGTGGGGCATGTACACCTACTATATCCATAGCTTAATCTACAAGGCCCCTAGGGACTGCATCATCATGCACATACCTATTCAACACTAAAATTATAACATCGATAACTATATTCTAATATTCCTAATCTCCTACAACATAGGTTGCATAATACATCATTAGCAATAAATTATCAAATGCCTGAAAAAAATTATAAAGTTACTTTAATATATATACTTTTTATATACATATATCCATGTGTTGAATGTTTACCTAAGCAGTTGGTTGTCTAACCCCACCACCCCCATCACCTTATGTTATTACAACACCCTCTATTATTTTAGGAATAAGATAGTCCATAAACTCTTTACCCACCAATTTCTATAGTTCGTTATATGCCACATCACCTGCATTATCTATTATTAACAAGATCCACCTCATTCATTGGAATAGATTCTAGCTCCACCACATTAGCTTGACATCTCTCACATCCAAACATCTACTATAACTATATGACCATTTTCATGCATTTGATGTTGGGGGCATACTTTATTTGATATAAAATTTAAAATTCATACAATCATGCTAAAAATGCCCATATAACCCAGAACACTAGTTGTGACTAACAAATAACTCATATATTTTGTAACCTCACCTCATCCTTAGGCCATCCAATAAATCCTTGATATGGTTTCCAAATAATAGACTTTGGTGTAAGATGATCAATCATCCTATGGCTCTCCATATTACTCCATATAATATGGAGTGTACTAACCTACCTCTATGTAAATATTTATGGGTGAGCCCAGTCACCATATGGAATACCTATAGGTTAAATCACTAAAATATACACATACACCCACTAATACAATAATGTTGTTGACCCTAGTTCTCCACTATATCCCTATCTAATAAACCTATATAAATATATATACAAATATACTAACATGGTGTGATCCCATGAATTCATACATCCATGCTCCTAAATATTTTAAATAACAGTGTGAGTCATGTATGAGATGGCCACACCACTCCTATATAAAATTATAAAGATGCTAACAATACTCACAATAAAACTATACCCATAAAAACATCAAACTATACAATCTCATATTATAAGGTTTTCAAATCTATAGTAGTATAATGTACTCCTCTAGCATGACCAGTCATATACTAATGATCACATCCATTCAATATCTATCCATTTTTAGCTTGTGTATTGGCTTGAGTTCAGACCATGGGTAATGTCATGATCCTAAAAACATCATCTAATATCATGGTCATCTCCCCCATGGGGAGCTAGAAAATACATGTCTCTACATCCCACCACTTGATAAGTGTAGTCATTATGTGCATGTCATGTGGCATCAAATCCTAATGACCCACATGGCCTACCCCACCCCCTGCCCCCCCCATACCCTTCACTCCATGATACATTATGTATCTCTCATCATCACTCAAGGGGTAATGCTCACATGATCTCCATCAATCGGTCACATCTAAACTCCCTCACTCGCCTATCACACTAAAATCATAAAATCACAATGCAAAATCAATTGTGTGATGATTACATAATAAAAAATTAACAATTATTATAAAATATTTAAAATATTATAACTTCATATAAACGTAGATAGTTCTACCATAGAAAGGAAATTTCTACCTCAAAAAATATAGTACCATGAGAAAATTATGCATTATAAGAAGATAGTTTTGTTGAAAGTTTGGATAATTCTACCATAGACTGGATGCCTTTGTCAAATAAATTAAATAATATCAAATGCATATAGTATTAAAAATTTACAAATCTCTTAAATTTTTTATTTTTGAGACGTACTAGTGTTGGTTCCTCATCTTTTTGTAACATTGCATCTAACTACTTAAACTGTGTAGAAGTAACTTTTTGTCTAAGCAGTATTGTGTTAGTTACAACTTAAAAATCAATACCAAATGAATTGTAAATGAATTTTCAAATGGTTAATTTTATTAGTAGGGAGCGTGGGGCTCATGATGGTTTATAGAATAATAATATTTTGATGTTGCTAAAGATGGAGTTTTTAAAGATTTGGAAGATGGAGTTTTTAAAGATTTGGAAGATGGAGTTTTAGATGATGTGAATGATAAACAAAATAACATTGTGAAAAAGGGTGATTTTCAAGAGACTAAGAAATATTTATAATGGAAGCTATTTTTGATGTTGAAGAGATGGACTATTCAATAAATCCTCATGAAGGGATATCCATTTTTTCCTCTAGGATGAAATCTAAATAATGGGAATAATATTTTTTTTAGATGATATTATGGATGATCATGTAGATCAAGTGGGGTTTGATATTCATGGTGAGTTTCATGAAATTGAAAGAGAAGATAACATTAGATATTTAAGTTTATGTATAGTTAAGGTTCTAAATTAAATCTTGGAAACTTTGATTTTGGACAAGTGAGAAGAAGATGGATCTGAGAATTGAGTGGTCATTCCAAGTGAATTGGATAATGATAAAATCCAAGATGTTTTTGGATCTACCCTTGGTTATAATTTGGAGATGTGAAATGATATTGTGGATATGTTTAATAAAATATCTAGATATTTGGATTCGCTATGGAAGGTAATATATTTTAATCTATTTTATTTTCTAAAGATCTTATTGATTTAAAATTTCAAGCACCAATTAAATTGGATTTATGGTGGGGGAATGAATTTATTCAAATTTCTACAGAAGATTTTTGAAATCTAATAATTTATTTTTATCTTATCTAGATAGTTTGGATAAGAATGTTAAGTTTAATGCAAATTTTTAGACTCCATATTTCAAAATCCTAACTAAATATGTGCATTCTTCCATTATCCATTTTTTGAGAAAAGAGGATCCTCTTTGCATTGAGGATGTTTTTAATGTTGGATTATATTTGGTCAACAATACTTTTTATAAATTGAATAAACCTTCCAAAAATGTTTTTGATTTCTCAGAACTAAATTTGGAGGATAATAAGAAACTTTTGATCATTCTTAATCTGAACTTAAGAATGGAATTCAGGTTGATTCTAATACAAGTTCTTTTATTGTTAAGGACTATTTATGAATGATTTATAAATTTAAATAAAATTTTAATCTCCTCTTCATCTTCCTTATAGATTAATGAAATTTTGATGAAAGATTTGGATGATCATTTAAAGGCATAACAATCATCTAGTCTCATTTTAGGCTTTTATAGAAAGGAATGGATTGACATAAAATTAAAATACTCAATATTAGTGTTTTTTTTACTTTGTGAATATTGGGTTGAATGTCTTTCTCTTTAAAGAGTGGATCTGGAAAATAAGGAAGCTAGAGATTATAAGGTATTTATTGAATCTGTGTCTCAAAATAATCCACATTTATAAAGGTGGTTTTCTAATGATTCCATGTCCTTAAATTATCAATAAGCATGATGTTTTTTTTAAGATTTTAGTAGTGGATGAATTTTTTAAAATTAAATTGGCAACTAGGGCAAATGCTTTTCCTCTAGGTAAAAGGGTTGTGAATTTTTTTGAAACAAGGCCATCTTCCTTTTTTAATTTAAAGCAAAGGGGATCTAATTTAATAGATTCATGTAATTATAATAATACTTTTACATCTTATTCTTTGGTGACAAGAGTTAATGTTTTTCCCCTTGAGAAATTAATGTGAGGAGATAAAAGAGAAGATAATTTGTGTGTTAAAAGAAATAGTGTAAAGGTGGAATGCCTAGCTTTAGAATATTTTTTTGTATATTAATGACTTTGTGTGGCATTTTAGAAATAATTAATGGTGGAAGAATGTTATTTGTAAGGTTGAGATCTTGGATGATTAATAATTGGAATGGTATTATTATATATTCCTTTTATTTTTTGCCTTGTGGTTATTTTTAAATTAGGTTTGTCTCTTCAAAGGCTAAGAATTTTAACAATTGTGTCGATTAGATTATATGTTTTACCTCTAGGATTTTCTAATGTGGAGAGTTTGAAAATTACTGTAAATTTAGTGGGTGAATTTATTGTTATTACTCTTAGTTTGTTACATAGATTTTCAGCTTTATTTGTAAAAAATAAAATCCAAGGACTCATTAATAGTTGGTTACTAGTATATATCTTGGTTTTGAATTTTATTCCTATTGATATGTCATTCATCACACTAACTTGGGTTGGGACAGTCATCTATCTAGCCTTTCCTGAAATAAGGCTCGTAGGGTCTCCCCAAGTGTTGTTATTGTCAGGTCCTAGTGTTCTAGGTGACCGAGTTGGTCTATGCAAAACTATTCCAATACAAGGGGCCTTATTGGTTTGGAATATTAAACTCAAATTTAATGTTGTTTTATTTTTTTAATGTATTTAGATAGAATGCAAGTTTTCATGTTCCATTGATGCAATTTTTAATCATGATTTAGGGAATGATATTAAAAATGCATTTCTAAGTTTTTCCTAGGTGATGAAATTGGCATTTTGAGTGTTTTAAAATAATGGGAATTTCGCTTATTTTAATGTATTTTCATTGAATTTAAACATAAATTAGTTCAATAATAAAATGGCAATGAAATGTAATAATTAATCAAGATAAGCATGCATAAACAAATGGCATTAAAATTATGCCCAAAAAGATAAATCAACATTTATGGGTTTTTAAATGATGGGAATGTGGTTTATTTTAATATTCATTCATTAGATTTTATATGTATTCAATAATGTAGTAATGATAATGGAAAATATATTGTAGTCAAGATAGAATGAGAGAAATAGATTTCATTCAAACCCCTACTCTAACCCTAGTTAACAGAGATAAAAATGATAGAAGAAAAGGGGAAAGAGAAGAAAAACTTGTTATCATGTAGCCAAATCATTCATCCCAGTTGAAAACATCCACACAATTGATCTCTTATCAGGATATTGTGTGCACAACCACCAATGAAGCTGATGCAAGAGTTTGAGGGCCAATAAGGTGAGAATAAAAATAACACTACCACCATTTACACATGCAGGCCATGATACCAAATCTTCATAATTTTAGTTAATATAAATATACTTGAATATCACAATGTTTGAAATATTACATCTAATCAAGCATTAATTTCTATAGCATAATGGTAGGGGAACAAAGGAGGAGAGAGAAATTAAACTACAAAAATATTAAAAAGTGACTAGGTCATAATGTACCCAATGGATGAAAAATGAGCCATCCCTTGGAATGGCTCACATCTAAAAATATATATAAATATTCATTACAATGAGAAATGGATTTACCTCCAAAACATAGTCAAAGGCATTAATTTTCTTTCACTAACCTCCTCTTCCCTCCAAAATGTGTGTCCCATTTCACTTTTTACCTGCCAAAAATATGGTCAAATTTTGACAATTAAAAATTATTTAGCGAGCTTCAGAAAGAAACATTAATAACATTTTCACTAGGCAAAATTTACAAAATTTGAAAACACTATTATGACCAGACCAGAATGTTTTTTTATCAATGTAGATGGGTCACAAAATAAAAAACCCAAAAATGGCTCTAAAATGGCCTCCCAAACCTAATCAGGATTATGGGAAGTAAACCCCTATCTTATATAGTAATAGTTCTCTCACATTGCCAACTCTATATAGAACATCTCCACCACTACCCCTACCCCTAATTTATTAGTGGAGTAAAGGCCCATATATTTTAATCGATCAGGCCCATATCCCATATAGAGGGGAGGGCCCTGATGGCCTATTATATATTGCATCGATAAATTAAACAATAACTCAACCCAACCTTATTTATAGAATATAACTATCACTCATAACTGGTAGGGAGGAGAGGCATTTGTTCCTTATCAAGCATCTATCAATTAATAGAGAATATTTAGTCATTTACCTATATTAAGTAATCTATATAGAGATATTATGAATGATACAATGTCCCATCTTTATTGGGGAACTTAAGTGCCTATAGACACTCATGAGTGAGGCTTTTGACCAAAATATATATAATACCTACATGGTATATGCAAGTGAGATTGATAGGCCAAAATATAGATATAGGAGCAAACCATCATTACTTGTTTGAATAGAGGGTGCAGACTTGATTGACTAGAGATAGTCTCCCTTAATCCTAAAATATTTATATGATGCCTATTGGGCCTATTTTTTTAATGGATGGATGTAATTTTCTTGTTCTCGATGGGATGTTAAGATAGGAACCTATCCCTCATGCTATAAACCCTAACCCCCCCTTTATATATATATGGTAGTCCAAATTCCATACCCCCATGTCAGTAACCCTATCCTTGATGGTTCTCTCATTGATGATATGGCCTATAGGGGTTTATTTCCCTTTTCCTATGAGAGGGAGTGATTCAATCAATAATTAGATCTCATTTTTGTTGCACTAATACTCTCCCCACTTTATTTGATAGGGAGATATGGATTCATGTAATTAATTCTATTTAATTTAAATTGGAGTCTTTCTTTATCTCTTGGAGGAATACATGTTTAAAAATTACACTTTTTTTAAAGTTTAATCCTTAATTTTTAATCAGGCTGTAAAAGCCCAAATAGAACTAGGGGCACTTAGGAAAGGTTTTAATTCTAATTAGGATTTGAAACCCTAATTAAAATAATGGATTTTATAATGGGGAGACCAAATATCTAATTGTACTTGGGACCCTTGATTGACACTATGTTTCATGTATCCCATAGACTTCATGTTTTATATAGGGTTTAAAACCTGCATAGCATTGAAATGTCACCCAGAGGGACCTTATAGACCTAATCAGGTCTATGAGGCTAATTAGTAAAGACATGGTTGGGTGAAAATTGATATAAATCCAACATTGAAATCGTTTATCACTCAAAACCAAGACCTAGTTGAGCAAATGAGGCCACTTAACACTGCAACACATAAACCTAGATCTCATAGACCTATGCATACTTTTAAGTCTGACAACTAGAACAAGGGTTTATTAGAGGCATAGAAAGACATAATTAGGTTTGAATACCATGATTAAAACTATTGGATTTTAAAATTTAAGACATAGACCTAATCAAATAAAAAACTCTGAGTAGCACCGTGAAACAAACCAACTTCCCAAACCTAATCAGACTTTAAAGTTTGATTAGGTCTACAACACTTAAATAAAATTTGATAAAGAACCAATCAAAGAAAAAAAATTGGCAAATATCTAATCAGATAAAAAAAATTGAGTACCATTGGGCTTGGAAATAAAATACCTCAAAGACCTAATCAGGGGTTAAAATTGTGATTAGGTTTATAGACTGAGATTTTCAAAAATGACTTATAGCAGATCTAACCAAAGATAACACCAATATTTTTGAGGATTTTCAACATGTAATAATTACATCAAAAACTCACTTTTAGACCAATTGTAAAATATATAACTTTCTCACATGAGCTTGGTCATCTCAATCGAATAGGTTTTGAAGGCCAATTCAGCACACAAACCAAAATGACCCTCTACAGCAGCTTAAGAGAGATAAGACAACATATTTTCAACTACAAGATTAGATAACAAGACTCCACTTTCATGATAAGTGTCTTATATGAAGTTTTCTCACATAGACATGGTCTCTCTAATGGATGTGGTTTTAGACCTATTTTAGCATGTAAAATGAGATGACCCAACAAGGTAACTTGAGAGTGATGAGACCAATTAGTCAGAAGTATGAGTAGGAGTGTAACAAGAGGCAAAAAAGAAGTTCTTGATTTAAGAGGAATTAAGGCATGTTATGCAAGTAAAAATAAGTGATGACTATATTGTAAAATACTCTTGAGTAATTTAAAACTATAGAAACGTGTCTACAAACCCAAAATTTTATGGTTAATACAACACATGGAACATGAACAAATTTGAGAGAGGAAAATAATAGATTGGATATAGGACCAAATAAATTATTCTAATTAACCTAGTGTATGACAATGAGTTTGTTACCACTTCATGGAACTTTAAAGGATTAATTATTATGGCTCCAATCATTAGACTAGTAAATCATACCTTGAAAATGCTTGCCTGAACATTGTTTTACTTATAGCCAAGAATCCATAGCCCTAATGGATATGTCTATGATACCACTCAAGGCCTTGCTCTACTATCAATCAAACATCCATAGCCTAGGTAGAGGTTTTCTTAATCACCTGAAAGTTGATTTTTTAAGAAATTGATTTTTATTTTTCTTTGTTTTTTTGTCCTTTTTTATTTTTACTATCTCAATCTGGGTTGGGGACCACTGTGTAAAATAAAAGGCAAAACTATATATTTTTCACCCTAGATATTAACCATAGTAATTTTTTTTAAGTAGACATAGAAACCATTAAAATGTAATTTTTATGTGTGGTTTTAAGAGAATATCTTTAGAGGCTAAATAGTTTACCCAAACACAACAAAAATCTAAAACGTACATGATAGCCCAAGATTTTAAAATTAATTCAAAAATATAATCTTAAGCTACAAATTAATCATAGTAATTATGCTCCAGAATGTCACTCAAGCTACCTACATACAAACCATTATTCCTCATTATTTAGCTAATAAAGAACCCACCTGGTAAAAATAGACAAGTTGTACCAAAAATAAAGAAACAATGAGGTTGGACCAACAAATAAAAGTAATAAAATAACTAAAAGTAGGAAATAAAAATAAGAAATCAAAAGTAACAAATCAAAGAGAATGTGTTTAAATGGGCTTTCCAAGACAATGCATTCCTATTTGAATAATATCCCATGATAGGCCATAGGACATTCTCACTAGTTGGACACTCTAGACAAAATGCATTCACATTCAAGATTTTGATAAGGCTATTAGGGATCCTACCAAATTGAAATGTGTATTCATGGTGATGTTTCCCTTTTCATTCATGTACACTATCCTAAAGATTCATGTTGATAATGTTCTTATGTAAATTAATCAAAATCTCATTATTAAATTCAATAATGTACTTATGTTTAATTTGTTAAAAATAGCAAGGACAAGGTTAAAAAAACACCTCTGCCTAAATAGTGAAATGTGGCAAGGGATAGAGGTGGGTATCAACATACATTAGAGACATTTGGTGCCCCAACCTCACAAATATATGTTCTTCATGGCAGCCAATCAATGGATTAATTAATAATTGTTCTTTTTGATAAGGATGTTATGGCAACATCCTTCTTATTATGTTCATCATCCAGAAGGCATCAACCTTATTCTTCCTATGTTAATGACCTTATAGTTTTATCATTAGTGGTTGAAGTATGTGGATATTTATAATTGATTAAGTTATTTTCATCTCCAACTCCCACCAGTCTCATTTCTTTATCTGAGACATCATGTTCATGATTTCTCATTTGTGCCATGGTTGCCTTAACGGTTGTGATGAGAATTGGGATACAAAAAGCATACTCTATAAGTTGCTCTAGATGATTTAAATATTTAAACATAATGGAAATAACCTAATTTTCATCTTATTTCCACTTATCATCTATGATGCATAAATGTTTCTCTTTAATGGTGATAACCCTCGTGACTGCATCATTCAGGTTTATGCCAATCGAATCAAAGGCAAGGTTGCCTTGGAGTAAGATATCTTCAATTTTATAATCTATTGGGTCTTCTTCCTTGCAAGGACAACTAATTTCAATGTTATTTTATTTTAGTTCACCTATCTCCAATGATAAGATGGGATTTAAACTATTGTAACTAAGTTTTTGATCTTCCTAAATCAACTTACCAAATGTAGGACTAGTAACATATGGTAGGTGTGTTTCAAATGCATAACACGTATCTTATTCATCTAATTTCTCTAATTCTTCCATTTCATCTTTTAATTGAGCATAAGATTTTTTTTACTTATCTTCTTATGTGGGATGCTCATTTTTACTTGGATTTTCTTTCATACACTCACTTGAAACAATTTTTATTATTTTATCAACTGAATCATCTTCATCACTACTTTCATAAACTATTCTTTTCTATAGAATGGTACATTCTCAGTCAACATGATAGCCCTAGCATTTATCTCATTTCCACATTTTTAGTCCCCAAATTATGAACATGAAAACATGGTCTCATAGATCAACATATGCATTACTTCTTGGGATTCTCTTATAAAGAATGACCCTTCATTATCAATAGCACTGAAAGACTCTTCATCACTAAAATGAGTTAAATCAGCTTACCAGTTAAATGTTGAATTATCATAATTACATGTGTTAAATTTGTTTTAAAGGTTCTCATTGGTTCTAAGGAGGTTTGGTTGATGGTATTCTTGAGGAAATGCTTGATTATAAGGTATAAATTGGTCCATGGGTTGACTTGTAGACATTTATATTGAAGTATTTTGTGTGTAACTATATACAATCAAAAATAAATTGTCTATAAATCAATCCTAACTCAAAGAAGATAGATTATACCATACACATCCAATTGGGGACACATTAGATAATTAAAAAAATTACCAATATGGGGATCCACTAGACCTGATTAGGGGATCTCTTACCACATTACACTATTCTAGGGAGGGTTCCAAAGCCTCTAGTCAAGCACAATCATGCAATAACCCCAAGGGATTCATATGTTTTATATTCACTAAACTAATAACAAGTAAATTAAAATCTAATCTAGTGCTCACCAAAGCTTCTAATACAAAGTCAGGGTTAAAAATAATAAAAGTAAACATGCATAAAGGACATATGCTCATGTCAATGTATACATAATCCTAATACATGGAAGAGAATTATAAGTGCATATCTATCTACTCTTATAAAGGAGAAACAAAGTTACGAATACTTACCTTTGAAGATGAACCCACTGAGCCTCAATCTCTCCCTTGGCCAAAGTGATTTCTAAGGGGTTATTATGGTATGTAAGGATGAAAAGGATAAATTATCTCTAGGCTACACAACCTATCAATGTATCCAAAATAATTTTCCATAAGACAAGATCTATATCTCCAAAGAAAGTATGAAACCCTAAGATTACTCCTCAAGTAAAATTGTGGATAAGCAAATGCATAATAACTCTTAATTATTTGGATAAATTAACTTGTATGTATAGGTAGATTTAACCCTAAGCCCTTTTTGAAATTGTCAACCGATAGGATCAACCTAGTTAACATAACATAGTTTTGGATAATAATTCACTAGGTCATAGGCTAGGTCAACCAAGAGCCAACTTAGACTCAAAGTGAATTTTTACACAAAATTGTATAGGGTTGACCTAGTTGATCTAATACAAAAAACTAAAGTTGAAAATTGTATAAAGTCCACAGGGTTGACATAGTATAGTAAACAATTGAATGGGGGTCGAGGTTAGGAAAATGGGGACAAAAGGTAGGAAATGACTAAGGAGTGTGAAATAAAGAAGAACAAGCTTAGGGATAAGGTTTTTAGGAGACACGTGTGTAGATAACAAGTGGTAAAAGGGACAACAATCCTATGAAGCACCAATGGTCTGCGCATCACTTTTTTGGTGCACCCCTTAGGGCATGTACTCAAAAATATTAAGACTTGATGGGTTCCTACAAGATACAAAGTGTCAATAATCGATAAAAGTTTGAAAATATTATGTGTATACAGATGCCCCATGTGAATATCATCACATGTCACATGAGTACAACATAGGATGGTGCTTCAAGAATAGAACATGATGACACATAACACTAATGCTAATTAAAATGTAGTAACAAAAAAATAAGATAAATGAAAGGATAGAATTGAAAAACACATTCCTTTACTTACCTTAGTGCTATAGATAAAGGAGACTATAAGAGATGTGAAGAACATTAGGAAAACTTGTAGAGATTAGTGTATAAAAAAATTGAGAAAAATCAAAAAAATTGGAAAATAGGCATATAGTAGTGAAAAATGAGTTATAGAGACAAAGATATGAGGGTCTTAGGAAAATTGGAAAGTTAGGATTGTTAAGGAAATGTTAGAACCAAAAATATTGAGGGAAAATGAATGACAAATGATTGTATAACACATCAAATCACATTGGAAAGATTGTAAAACATAAATGGAAAAAAGGAATGTAGAACATACTAAATTGAGTTAGGAAGTATGTAAAATATGAATGACAAATGAAATATCAATATAAGAAAACTTTAACAAAGATATGTAAGAAAGTGAAAAGTAACCCCATGTAAGATAAGCATATCAAATCAAACATAAAGAAAAACATGAAAATGAAATTTAAGTTAAGATGTAATAAAAACATGAAGAAGTCATGCATAAAGAGAAACATGTAAGAATACCAAATTTTATATGTAAGATAAGTGAAGTTACAAAAATCAAATAAGAACATGATGGACAAATGAATAATCAAAAAGCTCTAAGGATAAAAGCTCAAACTTAATACTTATTATAATATGAAATGTAAGGAAAAACAACCACCTAATGACATGACTAGTATGACAATGAGATGGTGTGGTGAGCAAATGGTGTAAGTGTGTTTGTGAGGAAGCCCTGGTCCTATCCAAGGTCTTACAATGCAACTCAAAAACTATAAACCAAGAGGCATAATAAGGTATACATGATAAAGGATGTGATCATCTAAAAATCAATATCTAATGAGGGTAATATAAGGAAAATATGATTTAAATAAGGAATGTGATGCACCACATGGGTGATGTGAACATCCTTAGAAAGAATGAGACACACTAGGCAAGTGAGAAAGACTAAAAACTATCAACACTAAGGACTTAGGACATTTTTTTAATGAACAAAAAGATTGGGATAATAAGTATTTATATCATCCCATGAAGGCTATATACATGAAAATTGAAATGGACCTACCTTCTCATAATGTGTTCCCCATTCCTCAGGACGCCTTATAGAGCCGTTGGTCTACTACAAAGATTGGGTACTTGCATGAGAAAGTAGGTAGCACTAAAAGATTTTTTTATTCTCCTTTTCTAAAATATTGGTCTACCACACCCTAATGTAATTTGGCTCTATTATGAGGCCAAATTTGGATTTTTAACTTTGACTAGAAGGAGATGTGCTTAGAATCAAGTCTTTTAGTGTGATTTGACTTTATGAATTTGTAATGTTGCTTTTTGGATCATTTATGTTTGGTTGTATTTTATTATTTGGATTTTAAATTATTTTGAATTTTTCTATTCCTCCTCCATATGGATTTGAAAAACCAAACATGGGTGTTAAAGATGAAAAACATAAGAGAGCTTACACTTGGTCACTAGAAAAAAGGACCTAAAGACCAAGGTGTCTAAAGACTCCTAGACTTGCCCACAAGTAAGTGTGTAATCTTAAAATTGACTGATGTAAGTCTCAAATGAAAGGAAATAAGGAAAATATGGGGATCATGAGAGAGCTATCTCTATAATAAGTGATACAATGATGAATATGCTTGTAACTAATCACAAGGAGGTAAAATAGTTCTATGAAAGAGACGAGACTATGCTAGGGTATTCATGTCACTAGAGAAACCATACTAACCTACAACAGATCTAGCACAACACAAATAAAAGTAGTAACCATCCAAAAAAATTGGTTTATAGATGTTTTAATGTGGTAATTTATGAGGAGGGCCAAGTCCTATCCATGGTCTTACACTGCAACTCACAAGGTGAACACCAATGAGGTGACTGATAAATAAGGGGAAAATAATCATAAAGCTACTAAGGCAAAGAATGATATAAAAAGACAAAAAATGAAAGAGATATATGAAAAACAAATTCCAAATGTAATTTACAATAAAACTAAAGAACCCAAAGGTGACAATGATACTAGTAAAGTATGACTAAAAAATAAAAATGCACAAAAACAAAGAAACATGAGACAAGTAAAATCTATGCTAATGTCTATATCAAATATGAGCATTTGAAATACAAGTTTTTAAGTCTCTAAAGGTTTATTGAAGCTTAATCTGGTTGTTATTATGCATTGTATAATAAGAGTGGGCATCATAAGATGATCCATTGGGTAAGAAGATGTAGGGATGGGCATCACAAGATGCCCCAAAGTCTGAAGGGACATGTGGATGGGTATCTCAAGATTCCCTAACATGTGAGGTGAAGTGAGGTAAAATTAAACCATTAAAATGATTTGTATTGGGTTGGTAGGTGCATTTGGAGATAGGTAAATGTGTTGGTTTATTATATTTTAGGGATGTTAAATGTGACATAGGATGTGTAGGAGAGGTATGAGGAGGTAAAAGAGGAAAAGGAGGACCATGTATGATATGCTTTGGAGAAGGAATTTGAATGATGTGCTCCTTTGGTTCATGTGACCTAAGAGGTTAAGGTTCAATGGATGCAATGATATGTTTAAAGTTGTTCATATTAGCTATCATTTTCTTATTGATTTAGGAAGAAGGATTAATTGTGGTTTGAACAACATTAGTGGATGAGGTGTAGGTATGGGATAATTATTATTGTTCATTAGGTAGGTGATGTTGATGTGATTATGGTTCTTGATATTAAATTTGAGAAGCTTGAAGATAGTCTTGATAACATTGTTTTATGAGAGTATCAAGATTGAAATGTGGACCAAACATGGAAGAAAGAAGAAATTGGTGAAGATCATGACAAGACTCATGAGTATGACCTATAGTAGCATGATACCAAAAAAATTTATCAGGATTGTACCATTTTGGAGGAGGTTTGGAAGGATAAAAAATTATAGGTTTATAGGGTGGTAATTTGTTCTGAAGTTATTCTAGACTTAAGAGAGGGTGGGTTGGATTAAAATTGGTTGAATTGGATGCTCCATTTTGAGGTTAGGGAGGTTTGTATTATTCAATGTTATGAGAAAATGATTGAAAATGTTATTTAGTAGTTATTTTAGGTGGTTCAAATTGAGTCATAAAAATGTCTTGCCTTTTTCATTGGTCTAAATCTTATTTAAAGTTTGAGGGAAAAAGATTCGAACTTTGTATTGAAGGGGAGCTTTAAGTGTAGTAACAAATAGTTTTAAAAAAGTATCATCATTCATGTTATGGTCTAATTTATAAGTGAGAGACTTCCATCATTTGATAATATCATGAACAAATTCATTAGGAAGTTGCTTCGCATTGATGAAATGGCTAAGGTAATTTTTAGGAAGGTCATCATTTTGGAATTCCTTCACTAGATAATTGAATAAATCCTCTAGTTGTGAAATGGAATGTCTAGGAATTTGGTTGTACCATTCAAATGCATCACCAATAAAGGTTTTTGATAATATCTTGGTGGTATAAAAGGTGTTAGTTTGGACCCATTCCTTATAGATATTACCAAAAGACTTAGGAAAGATACTAGGGTCCTTAGTCCCATTATATGTGATAGTTGGAGAAATATTTCCAATATCTATGGATGCAATGAATGGGGATAAAGATTCAATTTGAATATGTTGAAACATTTTGTTATTCAAAGTAGGTTGAGGGATGATATTCCCATTGGCATGTCTAAGAAGAGGAGGGACAAAAAAATTATTTGGTTGAGACATGATGACTTGAGGTGGTTGACTAGTCATGTTTAATAAACATTGTTACATGTTCATCATTTGAGAATGATTAGTTTTTTGCATGATGTTCATTTATTAAATTATGTGAGCAAGAATTTGAGTGTGTCAATTTTCAGATTTGAAGGTGGGGTATTAGTTTTGGTGGGAGGGGGATTATTTGGTGGACGATTCCAAACATTGGTATTGGGAGGAGGATTATAATGAAGGACCTCAACTATATGCATTATGTAGTGATTGGTTTTGGATTAAGAGAAGATGAAAAAAGTGAATAGTTTCATCTGAAGTAATAAAATAAGTGAGGTTATGATCTAAATCCTTGATTATGCAATGTTCTTAACTAATAAAAGGTTGAAAAGATGTCATCATTATTAAATAAGACTAGATAACCACACAAGAAATAAATTAAAAAGCAAAGAGATGGGAAGAGATAAATAAGAGTATAAAGTTGACAATGTCAACCTAGTACAAGAAACTAAGTCTAAAACTCTATAGAGTTGATAGTGTCAACCAAGTACTAAAAATATAGGTTGAAAAAGTGTATAAAATTGACAAAGTTGACCTAGTATAGGAAACAGGGGCTGAGAAAGTGTACATAGTTGATAGGGTCGACCTAGTATAGGAAATAGGGGCTAAAAAGTGTAGAGAGTTGATAAGTTTGACTTAGTATAGGAAATAGAGGCTAAAAAAGTGTATAGAGTTGATAGAGTTGACCTAGTATAGGAAACAGGGGGTAAAAAAGTATACATAGTTGACAAGGTAAACCTAGTACTAGAAATAGAGGCTAAAAACTATATAGAATTGACCTAGTATTGTAGGTAGGGGAAAATTAGACAATCTGTAAGAGATTATGTTGAGAAGAATAACTATGTATTAAAACAATAAAAAAAATTCAAGTACTTTTGAAAGCAAGAAATTAAAGGAAACACACAATCAATTAGATTAATGAGGTTGATCCAATTGAGACACACAACATAAAACCTTGCACAAGCATTAGCTGATGCAAGTTTTTGTAATACAACATACAATTGAGCAAAGAGAAATAAATCAACTTATAAAGTAAAAACTAAGTGGTTATCCTAAATGTTTTTATATTATTAGAGTATTATTTTAGATGTGATTGGAAGTTGGTGGTAAGCAAGGAACTAGAAAGTAATCTATAGATGGTTTTAGGATGTTTAGGCTAAAAGGGATCTATATTGGTAATGGTACTAGCTTGGTATCAGGGCCTACACTTCACACACTAAAATGATAAGTGTGTCAGGTGCTTAGCCAATATATACCATTAACCATGTGTTTATACTTATCCAGAAAACCAAGTCTACTTCCCCATTGGTGATGAAATCCAAGTAAGTAGGTCTTGGGTAGACAATTGTTAAAATGTAATTTGAGATTTTGTGATTTGATAGTGTGTGCATAAACTAGAAAATAGTGTAACTAAAATTTATATTAAAAAACCACCTAATTAAACTATGTTATCTATTCTAATCATGCAATCAATAAGAAATGAAATTGTGAGCTAATTACTAGTATATAAGTGTTAATTCTAACTTTGAAACATAGTACAGTATCGATTCAAATTATTATGTATGTAGAGATCATAGAAAAAATTTGAAAGTGTTGCTTATGTAATACAAAATTAAGGGTCTAAAAAAGAACTACGTTTACAGTGTCTACCTAGTTTTCTAGATAGAATACAGAATATAGAACTATGTCGATAGGGTCAACCTAGTTGACTATATAAGTGTAGTTTTAAAGACTGCAAAATATGAAAAATGGAATTGTAATGAATAACATAAATGACAAAGAAGGATAGAAAGGAACCTTGGTGGGTTGGATGATGGAGATTAAAATGAGATTGTTGTTGAAGTACCCTGATTTATACTTGCAAATTCTTCCAACTATGTCAACTAGGTTGACCTAGATTTGTATTCCTTATTTGTTGAAAACCTATAAAATGTATTGTGTCAACAGAGTTGACCTAGTATGTTTTTTAGAAGTTTAGAAATGTATAGATTCTACAGGGTTGACCTAGTATCTAGATCTAAATGTCTTAAAATGTATTATGTTAATAGATTCAACTTAGTAGCTTGTACTATATGAAAAACCTATATAAATAGAATATAGTCATATTGATGCCACTATGTGTTAAACCTATACACATAAGTTAAATCTATATCAATACTATCAACCTCGTGTCACAAATATATAAAAATAAAATGATAAAATAATGAAAAACATGAAATAAAACCTACAAGGTTTAGATTCATGTTAGTTTCACCAGAATGTATGTAATAAAAAATGCATCATGTCTATAAATCAATCCTAACTCGAAGAAGATAGATCATACCATACACTTCTGATTGGGGACACATTAGATAATTAGGAACATAACCAATATGGGGATCCACTAGACCCAATTAGGGGATCTCTTACCATAATAAACTATACTAGGGAGGGTTCCAAAACCTCCAATCAAGCACAATCATGTAATAACCCTAAGGGATTCATATTTTTTATATTCACTAAACTAATAAAAAGTAAATTAAAATCTAATCTAGTTCTCATCAGAGCTTCTAGAACAAACTGGGGGTTATAAATAATAAAATTAAACATGCATAAAAGACATACTCACATCAATGTATATATAATCCTAATACATGGAAGATAAGTACAAATGCATATCTATCTACACTTACAAAGGATAAATAAAGTTAGGAATACTTACTCAATTTCTCCCTTGGCCAAGATGATTCACAAGAGGTTGTTGTAATTAGTAATAATGACAAGGATAAACCATCTCTAGGCTATAAAACCTATTAATGCATCCAAAAGACTTATCCATAAGACAAGATATGTATCTCTAAATAAAGTATGAAATCCTAAACTTGATCCTCAAGTAGAATTGTAGATAATAAAATGTACAATAGCTCTTAGTTATTCTTTTCTTATCTAAATAATGGCAAAATAAACTTGTATATATAGGTGGATTTAACCCTAAGACCTTCCAAAAGTTTTGACCAACAAGGTCAACCCAATCAACCGAGCATAGTTTTGAATAATAATTCACTAGGTTAGGGGATAGGTCAACCAAGAGCTGACCTAGAACCTAAGTGAATATTTACCCAAAACTATATAAGGTTAACCCAGTTGACCTAATATAGGAAACTAAAGTTAAAAACTATACAGAGTTGATAGGATTGGTCTAGTATAATGAATAATTGAAAGGGGGTCAAGGATAGGAAAAAGGGGGGATAAAAGGTAGGAAATGACTGAGGAGTGTGTAATAGAGTATAATAAGCTTAGGGATAATGTTTTTAAGAGAAAATTTTATAGATAATAAGTGGAAAAAGGGAAAATAATCCTACGAAGCACCAATGACCTATTCACCCTTTTCCCAGTGCACCCCTTAGGATGTGCACTCAGAGATATTAAGACTCAATGGGTTCTTACAATATACAAAGTGTCAATAATTGATAAAATTTTGAAAATATTATGTGTATATATTAAACACTTGATTTTCCTAATGAATAAAATAGATCAACATCATAACCATGTGGCATTGATTGTTTTTCAATGATGAAGGCTTCTTGGTAAGTCAAATCCAAATATGTGAGAGATGATGGAGTCCTCTAGATAAGTATAGTAGTCAAGGGATCCAATGTTCTTAGATATATTTTGATAGCAACTACCTTTGTTTACATGAATGGGTCTTTCAACCTCCTATATAACTAGTGAAAGTGAAAGTTGAATGTTCTCATGGGTTCATTAGGCTCCCTATAGGTTATGAAAAATTTATAGTATAGAGTAGCATGGTCAATAGGTGCCCTAAAATGGTTAACAAATGCATTTGAAAAGGTATCTCATGAGGTAATACATATATTCAATGATTTAAGGTACAAACCATAAGCTACCTCATCCAAAGAGTAATGAAATAGATGACAAGAAATGTTTTCATACTAGATTTGATTTTAGATAATAGCATCTTTGAATGTTTGAATGTGTTCTTCTATAATTTGAATCTAACCATGTATGTATTTAGGATAGAATTTATCAAGATTCTTACTCAAGTCATGAGTGGGCCATAGAATATTCATAGGATATCCACCTCCACCAAGCTAGGCAAAATCCATAGGTGGATTTAAAAGTAGTACTTAGAATGCCATTCTAGGCAATGCCTCTAAAAGTCAAAATTTTAATATTTTTTGTTAAATTCAAGTTTAGATCCTCCTAGTTCCAACTTTTTGATGTATGTTTCAAGACATAATAGGGTATAGAAAGAATAAATAATGGTAAAAATATCTAAAATAAATGATAAGTTAAAATATTCCAATCATCCCTCCTTCTGGCACCAATATGTTGATGTGTGTTTTAAGCATGCAACTAGATGGGGAAAGTGTAAAAGATGGCCAAATGACCCAAAACAAGTGATACATCTAAAATACCCCAATCCTGCCCTCTTTCTCATGCCAAATTTGTTCATGTGAATTTTAAGCAAGTAATAGGGTGTGTAAAGCATAAATGATGGGCCAAAAGACCCAAAATGAATGATAAGTGAAAATATTCCAATCATGCCCTCCTTATAACATGTATCTGTTAGTGTGTGTTTCAATCACGCAATAGGGTGGGAAAAGTGTAATGGATGGGCAAAAGACCCAAAATTAATGATAAGTAAAAATATTACAATTACACCCCCATTCTAGCACCAATTTAGGCTAGGATGGTTGCCTGTCTAGCTTCTCCTCAAAAGAGGCCCATCGGGTCTCCCCAAGGTCTGTTATTATTGGGTCATAGCATATCAAGTGACCCAGTTGGTCTATGTGGCATTGTTCTAATACAAGGGTCCTTATTGGTTTGGAATATTTAAACTTGGATTTAACTTTACTCTATTCTTTCAATATATTTAGAGGGAATGAAAGTTTACTTATTTCATTAATGCAAGTTTTAATAATGTTTTAGGGAATGATAATAACAATGCATTTCCAAGTTTTGTCCATGTGATAAAATTAGTGTTTTAAGTATTTTAAAATAATATGAATGGATCTGATTTTATTGTATTTTAATTACATCTAAACATTCAATAGTTTGATAATAAAATGGTAATGAATTGAAACAAGCAATCAAGATAAGCATGCATAAATGAATTATATTCAAATTATGCATAGAAATATAAATCAACATTTATGGGTTTTCTAATGATAGGAATGCAAATAATTTTAATATTCATTCATTCCATTATATAAGTATTCAACAATGCAATAACGATAATGAAAAATATCTTGCAATCAAGATAGAATAAGAGAAACATATTGCATTCTGATCCTATTCTAATCCTAGATAATAAAGAGATAAAAAAGACAAAATAAAAGGGAAAAAGAGAAGAAAAATCATGTTATCATGCAGCCAAATCATTCATATTTATTTTAAATGTCCACAAAATTGATTTCTCGTTAGGACAATATGTGCACAACCACCAATGGAGATGATGAAAGAGTTGTAGGGTCGAGAAGGTGAGAATATAAAAACACTACCACCATTTACATGTATATACAATGATATTAAATCTTCATAGCTTTAATTAATATAAATATCATTGAATACAATGTTTGAATGTTTAAAATCATTCAGGGATAAATTTTGCTAGCATAAATATAGGGGAATAAAGGTCGAGGGAGAAATTAAACTACTAAATCATGAAAAGGTTATTGGTCCATAATATCTCCAATGGAATAAAAATGAGCTAGCCCTTAGAAAGGCTCTCATCTGGAAATATATATAAATAAACATTCTAATGAGAAGGTATTTCCCTCTAAAGCATAGTCAAAGGCATCAATTTACCTTTACCAACCTTATATTCCCTCCAAAATTTATGTCTCATTTCAAATTTTAACCACTAAAAAGATTAAAAAAAAAAGGTCAAGTTTTGACAATTAAAGTCTCATTTAGCAAGTACTAGATGAAAGCATGAAAAAGAAAATCAATATTAAAAATTTTAAAAATTTGAAACACCATTGTGACCAAGATAGAACAAGCTTTCATCGATGCAAAAGGTTCTTAAAATAGACAATTGAGCAAAAATATATCTATAAAAAACCAAATATGGCTCCAAAATGGCCTCCTGGACCTAATTAGGCTTCTGATAAGCACATTCATGTTTAAAAATTACAATTTTTGAAAAAATTAATCCGTAATTCTAATTAAACTTCAAAAGCCCAAATAGAACTAGGGGGCATTGAGGAAGGGTTTTAGCTGTAATCAAGCTTTGAACCCCCAATTAGAACTATGGATTTCATAATGGGGATCCCCAAGACCTAATTGGTACTGGGACCCTCGATTAGCACTATGTTTCATGTAGCCCATTTACTTCACTTTTTATACAAGGTTTAAAACCTATGTAACACTAAAATGTCACCCAGAGGGGGCCCACAAACTTAATCAGGTATGCAAGCTTGATTAACAAAGACCCAAGGTCGGGTGTATCCTAACAGACTTAGTTGGGATTCAAATCTTGACCAATGTTTAAATTGTTTGTCACTCAAAACCAAGACCTTGTCTGGAAAATAAGCTCATTTAACATGAAAAGACATAAACCTTGGTCTCATAGACCTATGTCGAATTATATGTCTAACTACCAAAGCAAGGGTTTTGTGGCATAGCAAGACCTGATCAAGGTTGAATATCCCAATTACAAATATGGGAGCTAAAAATTTAAGACATAACCCCAATCATAGAAAATATTATGGTTACTAAATGGGAAAAAATTTGTAGATCTAAGGAGGTAGGAGGAACACATTTAAAATATCTACAAGTTGAAAATGTGGATTTAGGATCTAAGTTAGCTCTAAGATTGTATGAGGAATATATGGCTCATTGGATTCATTTCATTCATGTAAATATTTATATTCTTAGGTTCCTAAGATAATTTTTACCTTAGAAAATCCACATTTGATATCTCACATTTAAAATTTTATTTTGGCTTCTAGGATAATAATTACTAATTATCTCACATGGGATGTAGGAAATGGTGATTCAAAAAAGTTTTGGCATGATTCATGTTAGGGTGAATCATTTATTTGTCTTTCAGAGGACAAGGATGATTTATAAGGAATTTCAGAGGTAACCTTACACATTTTGGTAGAATGTACAAGGGTCTGGAAAGATTTAGGGAATGTTAAAGGACTAGAAGATCAAAAAATATTTAGTTCACATTTTGTCTTCTAGGAAAATCTACGTAAAAAATCAAATGGATTCTCTAAGTTGGATAAATGATAGTTTTGGAATTTACAGTGTTAAAATTGGTTATAATATGATGGATAGGTAAGTAGAAATAGAATAGGACTAGGTAGTGGCACTATTATGGAATAATATTTGTACACCCATAGAAAATTCTTTTGCTTGATTGGTTGATGAAGAGTAAACTATACACTTGAAATAATTGAAACATGCACTAATTTCATTCCAGTACCTGGTTTTGATTATTTTTCTTTAATGTCTTCTTGAATCTTTGATGTGATTCTTTATGTAGGTACTTTCATTCTTTTTTAATCCTCATTACCAATATGTCCTTCTAGCCTCATAAATCTCCTTTATTTTGACCAATCCTTCTCCACTTTCTCCAAAACACATCATTCTTCAATTACCTTTGCACTTTCTCCTTCCATTAAAACCACCATCTACTTCTTATACAAAATCCCTTACCTTATCATTCATTCTTTATTCAAACTCAATGATTCCCATATAAATTCATAGCCTAAGAGCTTAAGAACTAGTTTATATGCTTCTTACCTCCTCATTAGGGCCCATAAGGCCATCCATCTAGTCATTTGTATCTCCTCTCAATCACTCAATCAAACATGACAAACTCCAAGCAATAAATCTTACCCAATTCTCATTTCACTCTTTAAGACTCTTTTCTTTATAGCCCTATTTTCATTAAAACCTTCTTGATTTGAACAAACTCCTAAGTTTCATAAGAAAATAACACCATTTTGGGGTACCCATTAATCTCTTTTGACTCCACACAAAGTTTTATATCCAAATTCTCAATGCAAACCACCCAACTCAACACCCCCTTCTCTTTATTAGGTCTCTTAGGCCTAATTTGAAGACATAGTCAATGATATCATACAATACAACGTGGAATCAACTTAAAAACACCAAATTATTTTATACAATGATAAAACACATAATACCACCAAATTTCAACAATTTTCAATGGTAGAAACTCTAGATATACAAGAAGCAAGACTCAAACCCTAGTCTAGGTTTGATAGGCCTGAGACAAGGTTGAGGGCTATAAAAATTGACTTAAATGAGTTTTATTCACTTTAAAAAGTATATAATGGATAATTTATGTTTTCCCCACCTTAATACACTTTATCCAACAATTTTTAGGCCTTAAACATACCCCAAAAGGTTCCTACATACAAAAGACAAAATTATGTGTGTACTTTTATAAGACTATGTTAGGTCGAGGCTTACTAAAAAATGTTAATTTTATCCTCGTACAATTTAAAAAAAATTTAACACTTCCATAATGTTTTTCTATCCTATTTACACCTTTTTGAATAACTATTAATCCTCCAATAACCTTTTTAAATTTCTTATATGTAATTTAATAGAGTTCTGGGAATAATGGAATATTATGTACATAAGAATAAAGTTTAAAGTGATTATTGTATTTTAAGTATAAATTGATCATAAAAATTAATTATTTATCATCTCAAAAATATCAAAAACACTAAACAATACTCCCATACCTGTCAACACCTCAAATCATTGAATGAAACTTCACAAGAACTTTTGATAATCTTCCCTTCTTGATTGTGTTGACAAAGTTTTCAAATCCTATGTAATATAACTAATAGCCTATAGATAAGTAACCAATATCCATTAAATTAAAAGTATATTATCCATATAAACATGTTTACATACTAAAAATCCACAAATATTCCTTCAAAGCATTCTTTCTATATTGATATCAAGGCATACAAAATAGACATGTACAAAATTTTAACAAAGGGAGATAGAGTTTTCTCAATATTTCATATTTCTTACTATTTCATTCACTCTAACCCTACATAATTAAAATATTACTATCCTATACCACCTTATTATACACACACTCTAACCTATTTTTTCATTCAATGGCTCTTATTATACTAATCATGCAAATAAACCTCCAATTCTTGCCATCTTTATGCATGGAGGGCAGTTAAAACAATAAATTTCTTAAGTTTGAATTGTTTTATCATGTTAATTACATTAATACACCTCAAATACACATTATAGGACCATTTATAAACATTTACTAACATTGTACCACACACAAGACATCCAAAATCCCCTCTAATTCACTATTAGAATTCAAATTTTCAATTCCCTTTTGGCACAAAAATGCCAAAGGGACTCAAACACACACAAACTAAGACATATAAATATATAATCATTCCCTTGGGGACCTTATAATACTTATAACACCTCAAAATACCAAATATGATCATTAAAACACTAGAAAATAGACTAACTCTTTTATTACGTGGTGATGCTCTACATCATTAGCTTGTTTAGGAAATATTCTTACACAAGGTAGATTGTAGCATATGGGTTTTTTCAGACACTTAATTTATGTCTTATGTAAAAAATAAGCATAATATGTATAACATCTTATTTTACATTGTTATTATGCTTCAAATATTTGGTCTTGTCTTCTTTTGAGACTTTATCTTACTAGATCTATCCACATACCATTAGATAATATTTATTAGTTTGTCCCCCTATTTTAAAGATTCTTTCACCTCTTTGGTAGGTAGATTTGGAAAATGTCATCTATAATATTTGAAAAGGTATGAATAATAGGATTTTTTAAGATAAATTAGTACATTGGGATAAATGTTTGTCAAAGATTGAAATTTTTATTTCTAGTAATGTTTCCCTTTATTTTAACATAAAGAGAAGCTTTTTAAGTCTACAAGAATTTGATATTTTAGAAAACTTTCCAAATATTATTTTACCTATACCCATGTCAAGGTTAAAGGTGCATTGGAATGACCATTTTGATGTAATATGGATCCCACTGAAACAAGATATAATTAAAATTAACTTTGATAGAGCATCAATAGGTAATATGTTTATGCAATCAAAATTGCATGATGCACATGAATTAATCCTAAATCAGATAAGATAGAGTACACCTACACTTCTGATTGGGTATACACTTAGTTAAGTAGTAGCATGACCAATATGGGGATCTACTAGATCTGAGTAGGGGATCACTTGTATCACTTGTCACAACATATCATGCTATGAAGGGTTCTAAAGCCTACATTCTAACACAATCACACAACCCTAAAAGAGTCCTATGATTTGATATTTAACTTATACTAATAAACAAGAAAGTAAACTATTCTAATAACAAAAAAATTAAACTAATCTAGTGCGCACCAAAGCTTGTTGCACAAATTTGGGGCTAGAACAAAACAAATAAACAACTAAACTAAACATGTATAGGAGACATATACTCACATTAATGTATACAAAATCCTAATACATGGAAGAGAAGAATACATATTACATCTATCTACTCTTACAAAGGAGAAATAAGTTAGAAATACTTACCTTTGAAGATGAACCTACCGAGTCTCAATCTCTCCCTTGGCCAAGGTGCTTTACAAGAGATTGTTGTGGCTTGTAAGGATAACCAAGATAAATCATCTCTAGGCTTCATGACCTACCTAAGCATCCAAAATACTTCTCTATAAGATAAGATTAGAGATCTAAAGAAAGGATTAAACCCTAAAACTTTATTCCTCAAGTAGAATGGTCAATAATTAGATGTTCATTCACACTTATTCACTCTCTATTATTCTATTCTCATCAAATGGTGGTAAATGACCTTGTATATATAGTAATAACTTGACTAAAAAAATTTGGACATGTCAGTTGTACTAGGTTGACCAAGTCGACCTAGTATGTTTTTAGGCTAATGCCTAAAGTTTGTGCTAGGTCAACCAAGATGCTAACAAGTCAAAAGAGCTAATGTGTCCCCAGAATACACTAGGTTGACCAAGTCGACCTAGTATATTAAATAGGTAAAAAAAGGGTAATAAGGCAAGAAATTAAGGAATAAATCATGATAATGATTGGAATGGATAGGAAAGAGAAGAATAAGCCTAAGGTTCATGGTTTTATGGATCTAGTATGTAGATGGCGAGTAGCAAAAGGAACAACAATCTTATGAAGCACCGATGGTCTAGCCACCCCTTTGTTGATGTACCCCTTAAGGCATGCACTCAAAGAGATTGAGACTCAATAGATTCTTGAAAGATATAAAGTGTTATTAATTAGTAAAATTTTGAAAATATTATGTGTATACATATGCCCCAAATGAAGCTCATCATGTGTCACATAAGTACAACACAAGATGTTGCTTCAGAGTTAAAACATGATAACACATAATGTTAATGCTAAGTATGGTGTATTAAGAATAAAGTAAGATAAATGAAAGGACTAAATTAAAAACACATACCTTTAACTTACCTTAATTTTGTAGATAAAGAAGAAGACTGCAAGAAATTGAAGCCATCTAATGTAAAGTACACTAGGCAAAGCTATAAAAGTTACTGCAAAATAGCCAAAAATCAAAAAAATTGGAAGATAGTCATATTGTAATGTAAAATAATCTATACATAACTATGAATCTAATGCATTTTATGGTTTGTAAAATGGATGAGCAGAAACAAAGATATGAGTAAAACAAGGAATTTGAAGGAAAATAATTGAGGAATTTGAATTGCTAAAGAGTGGTTTTAAATAGGAAAAAATAAGTCATTTTGTTATTTTGAATTGTAAAAGAGGAGAAAGAGGGATCTGGAGATAAAAAAATCTAGGATGGTTAGGGAATGACATGTTAGGCAAGAGAAAGCTCCAAGAGTGACATCAGGTACACTATAGGTATGCAACCAAGAATTTCAAACTAGTTTTTGAAATTTGTGTTGATTTAAGTGATTTTTTAGTAAAATTTGATTTTAAAAATTATATATGTCAAAATTTAAAAATATTAGATTCTAAGGGTGGGAAATAGGAAGATAGGAAATGGTTTTTAAGGAAATAGGGAGAAGATAAAAATAATCAGAGTTTATGGTCAAACTAGGTTGACTAGGGAGCCAAAATAAGCACGAGAAACCATGTTGAAAGTTGAAAGAGGGATAGAATGACCTAAAATGACCCAAAAATGGAAATAAGGACCAAAATAAGATTAAAATGACTAATTTTTTTTTATGAGTAAAAATATAATGTATAAATAATATATTATGATTATACATGACATGGAAGAACTAATACATCCTTTATTATTTCTTGATTAGAAAGATGACCATGGTTTTGGAGGTTATTAGATGTGTTTTGGTTACCAAATTTATTATGTATGTTGATATATGGAGACAGAGCTAGACTAATATCCATAGGTCTAGGAGGTATAGTGGATATGTGTAAGATTCCCCTGAGTGTGGATGTGGTGGTCATGTTCCTTAGTTGTTAGGAATGACTAACCAACACCTTCAAATGGGAGGTGGATGGGATGTGATAGAGGTGGCTATCACACTAGAGGATTTTCATTCCATACTTAGGCTATCTATAGTAGGAGAACCAGTGACCATAGGGATACTAGATAGCATAAAGGAGAGGGGAGCCTTAGCCATGTGGGCTACAGGCTCAGAGATGATATTGCCAGGGTGAAGAGTGAGTATGGATGATGTGTATATATCATAGATTCTAGATCTTTGGAAGGTGCTAATAGGCCTTGTGACATAATGAGTGCTCTATCATAAGGTAGATGGCAAGGTACCATTATATGTGGTAGCCTTGAGTAAGATGATGCTAGAAGATGGAGTGATATATGATCTAGGCTCTATCATTTAGGTTCAGTTTATTCATGATCTATTCAAGATGCAATTCAAAGGACATAAGACCATGGGATTAATCGTACTATTGATAGCATGGATATATGAGATATTTCCTATATATCAGTTGGCTAGGTTACACCATACGGTCAATGATATGTCACCTTAGGTGAGGAGATGAAGGGAGGACCAAGTAGCATGAGTAGTGCCCCACATGTTATTTCTATAGATGGTGAGATACATTGACATAGTATGGTGACTATATGAGCAACTAGCAACTACCTGGGAAAGCTGGCACATAGTTAGACCAGCACTAGAGAGGAGAGAGGTGATAAGACACTATGCATAGTGGAAAGAGCCACATTTAGTGGCATAGGTGCTAGGATAGATGGGTTTGCCTTATCTAATGACATCGATACTCATTCCTAAGTAGTGGACTTGACATGTGAGAGAGACACAAGGGAAGAGGGGACTTGTACCACTGATAGTGAGATTGATATTGAGGCTATATTAGGAGTGACCATGGACTGGTTGGGCATGATGAGGGGTAGAGTAGGATGTGGTGAAGACCAAGGTAGAGATACTATATGTACCACCACTAGCTCTACAAATAGATGAGCTACAACCACTAAGGATTTGGTAGTGATGGAGGCAAGAGGAAAGAGTAAAGACCATCATTATCCTTTGTGAGTTAGTAGAGGAGTCAAAGGAGAGGATAGAGAGACCACTCAGATAGAGGTAATATGGACATGATCCATGATAGTTGAGTTTGAGTTGGGGAGGTGACCTACATAGGAGGTACTAGGAGGCCACATCACTGGTTAGGTCATGTTATGTGGTCACATGGATGGTGAGACCATAGGAGCCAAGACATAACTAGGTAAGAAAAATATGATTGATTTATTTTTCAAGTTTTTATTTGGTATTAGAGATATATAGATATATATTATGAGATATGATAGTGATCTAATATCCATTTGTTGTGATTTTGTAGGTATACGTAAGGATGAAGAGGAGAAATGGGCATCCCTAGTTAGGGGATCACTCCATGACATCCTAGATGAGACTCTACAATTTTACAACCCCATGACACTAGAGTATCTGAGTGTACCATCTACCTCAACATAGGTGAGTTAGTTTCGACTAGTGAGAGAGGCCATGAGGTAGATACAGATATAGAGAGAGGGTGTAGCCACTAGTAGAGATGGGTGCATGGGAGAGGAAATCCTAGTAATCCCTATATGATGAGAGAGATATGCATCTACAGATAGTGACATAGATGATATAGGCATATACGGTTGATGCATACCTAGTTAATGTAGGCATAGGCAACAACCTAGACTGAGTTGGTATAGATGTAGGTATAAATAACACATCTATAGGGACATGTAGAGGGATTGAGATCATGGATTGCCTCATTATAGCATACCATTTGAATGAATTAGACCGAAGCCTTAGTTGGAAACATGGCTTGGCCAAAAGATAGGCAGGATGGAGCCCATCCCTAGAGCTAGAGCATTGTATATGGTTGTATATGTTGTATCAAACTTTTGAGATATGTATATGATGTATCATTTTGTCATATAGATGTTGGTTATGTATGTTGTTTTTATGATGTTTATGTATGTGGATGCTTTAGATATATTTCTTTCTAGTACATGTATTTATATTTGTTGTATATGTTATAGGAAATATATGTGATGTGGTTTCTTTTCTAGCATTATGAAAAACACATGCATGGTTAAAAAGAAACAGGTGAAAAGACTTGGAAAAATATAATTAATAAAAAATGCACTACACACTAATTCAAGTTGGGAAATGTGTAATAACATGAAAAAATGACTAAGTACAAAGAACCAAGAAATGACAAACAAGATGGTAAAAAGGGGATTTGTTTTCAAACCAAAGTGAAATATTTTTGCACCAAATTAAAATAAGTAAAATCATACTAAATATCACATTGGGAAGCATGACCACAAAGTAATAAAATGGAAGGTATGAAGAAGGGCACGTATGGTAAGAAAAACAAATCAAAATTAAGTCAATCAATTATACTATTTCATGATGGGAAGTACAAAAAAAAACAAAATTTGCAAAAACTTGGTCTTGAATTTATCACACTAATTCAAGCTAAAAAGTATGACAAAATTCAAGAAATGGTTGAAATCTTACATGCAATCATAAAATAATAAAACAAGAGGCAAAAGAAAAATTAATTAAGCATAAAACATACTAATTCAAGATGTTAAGTATGCCAAATGATGTGCAACCTCATCATCAATTAAATCTTATCTCATACTTGACACATGTAATTTGATGATGACTTGGTTATTGGAAAACTTTAAGAGGACAGTTGAATCCTATCCATGGTCTTACACTGAAAATCAATAAATAGAACACCACTTGGGGTTTAATAATCATGAAAAACCAAGTACACAAGGGATAAGGGTAAATAGGATGGGAAAGATGGTAATTTATGAGGATGGTTAGGTCCTATCCATGGTCTTACAATGCAACTCAAAATGAAAAACCCAAGGGGTGTGATCAAAAAATAAAGAAATATTTCCCAAGAGGAAATATGAGCAAAGGGAATGAAAAATAGAGTGTAAAAAACAAGACTTAGGATTCTTATGAGAAGACCTTAGGAGGTAAGAGGCATACTAAAGACATGAGAAGATATTAAGTGACTAGTGGTCATCTATGTATAAAGGAAACCCACTTGTGATAGACACAAAGCTTTGTAGGAAGATAAGTGTGCTACTAATATAAACTCATGAAGCTAGATTGATACAAGGAAAATTAAAATGGACCTACCTCTCCATGATGTGTTCCCTGCTCCTCAGAACCCCTTACAAAGTTTTTGATCTACTAAAAAGATTAGGTACTTGCATGACAAATTAGGTAGCACTAGAATAATTTTTTAATTCTCATCTTCTAATCTACTAGCCTACCACACCCCAAAGGACCTTGACTATATCATGAGGCCAACTGTGGAGTTTGAGCTTTGACTAGAATAAGGAGATGTGCTTTGAATCATGTCTTTTAGTGTGCTTGGACTTTTAAAATATTATAGATTTTTGCCTTTTGATATCATTTCCTTTTGTTAAAATGATTTAGCTTTTAACTTTATTTTAAAGGACTTTTATGATTCCTCCTCCTTACAGAGTTAGAATGACCAATCATGAGAGAGATAGTGATACACACAAATGAGCTATAAGTTAAGGCTAAATGAAGTTAAGTAACCAAAGACAAAATACTAATTAGGACATTTAGGCTTGATAATGAAATATCATGTGATCTCAAGTCTCAATTGTGTATATTCTTATTTTATGGAAAAGGAAGAAGGAAAAAAGAGATTCAAAGGTGGACTGGTAAAATTAAATAATAATGAGAAAAACTATTTGCTAACTAACCGCATGGTAAAAGGAGGCAATAACAAAAATGAATAGGGTATGTACAACCAAGTCACCATGATGATTATATATGAAAAGTAGGGATAAGAAAAAAATAATCATGAAGATACAAGGTAAGGGTTTTGATAAAAACTCAAAAGAATAAATAAGGCAATAATAAAGGAAAAATAACAATGATAAGGAAAAGACAAGTAGATGTGAAATGTAAAGTGATAACATAATCAAACTATAGTACAATAAGAAGGAAAAACATAATATAAGATGAATAAGGAACCATAGGAACATGATAAGTAGATCATCATGAAGCTGAAGGAGGGTCCACGGGTGGAGAAGGAACCATAAGTGGAGGTATAAAAGGTTGTGAAAGGACCATAGGAGGTGTAGCTATGCAGGAAAAAGGGGGAGACTTATTGTGATAATGATTTATGGGAGGAATGGTATAAGGTCAAAGAATAGTTATAAGATGATCCTTAAGATGATTTTCAAGGATATGATAATTGTAGACACCGCAAACGTGTCTGCACCTTGGTTCTCCCCCTTGGTCCTTTCTCCCTCCTAGTCTTCCTTGGTCCCTAACCCACCTAGGTCTTATTAATTAAAAATTAACATCTTTTAATTAATTGAGGCCCCCTTTTCCACCCTACCCTTGCCTCCTTGGATCCTCCCTTGAATCCCTCCACCTTCCCCTAGCATTTATTAGCCCAAATCTCACCATTATAGCCCCCCTCGTCCATTTTGGCAACCTTGCGACCGTTCTGCCCATGACCCCTCGCTCGGCGGCGTGCAAGAATGGGCAGAGGCTATTTTTAGCCTCTGTGCCCATCCTGCGACCGCCGACGTCGGTGACCCTTCGGCTGACGTTGGCGAAACTGCCGGCGTCGGCAGCCTTCATTATCCCCTCCTACGTCCGTTGCAACCCCTGGACTCCTGAGCTCGCAAACAGAACTCTCTTGGCGTTTGGCATTCATCTTGTCTTCATTTTGAACCTCGTGCAACAATAGCAGCAGGTGCAAAGGCTCTTCATCAGAATTCTCTTCTTGCAGAATCCTCCCTGGCTCCAACAACAGCTCCTTCAACTCTTCATTCAGCAGGCAAAGAGGTAAGCAAGTCTATTATTTGATTCTGTTATTTGAGCTTTCAGTTATCTATTGTTCTTGCTTTCCTTCTACCCTTCCCCCCTGAGAGGCTGCAAGGTCTTCTCAGGACTTGCCCTCTGTCCATCCTCCTCTCCCATTGCCTCACTCTTCATCCCAGTTCCAGACAACTCCCCCATCCCCCTTTTTGTCCACAAAAGACCCTGTATAGGGCAAGATTATCCCACAGTCCATTCAGACCCGTCCCCAGACTCTGTCTCGACATCCTCAGCATCCCAGACCTGTCCACAGTCCAGAACACATCTCAGACCCGACCACAGGCCATTACCCAGACCGACGCCGGTCACTTCCCCAACCGACGTCGGTAGGATAACCGACGCCGGCAGGCATCATAACCGACGCCGGCAGAACTTCCGACATCGGCGACTGTCATAAGCCCGACTGCTTCCTTCAGGTAACCATTTGGTGTTTTCTTTCATTTTCATTCTATTCATCCTTTCTGTATTCTGGTATCTTATACTTTCTCAGTCTTTTATCTGTCTTGCATCTGTGGGTTGACCTCCCTTTGAGGAAGTTTTTACACTTCCGGGGACAAGCTTTCGCTTGGCAACCCACCGTCTATCTATCTAACATCCCCTTGTCCAAGTTTTCTTTTCTTTTGCAGGTGTCATTCCTCCACAGCCAAAGAGGGGTGCTCACAAGCGTCTGGATCACGGTGCGCAGTCGACATCCAGGTATTCCTAACCTCGTCCATTTTCTCTAGTTTCTTTATTCAACTTTTCGAATGTAGAAAGCGAATTAGCCCAAGAAACATTCTGGCACGCCCGGTGGGACCCTAGGTTCCTCTTGGGTTCCTTTTCTCTTCTATTCATTTAGGTGCATTTAGGCTCCTTCTCTCTTGTCTCTTTCTTCTTTTCTCAATGGCACCATAAGCAAGAACTAAAACGAATCCTCCTTTTCTTTCTTGCACATGCTAGACTAGTCTAAACGTCATATTCTTGACCCTTTCTCAAAACATTGTCTTCATAACAATATCACATTTCGACTTTGGGCATTAAAACACTTTGCATTCATCTCTGCTTGTGCTTGCATCTTCGTAGTCCACATCTAGTAACTTAAACGCATATTGAATAAATCTAGACACTTGATGTTACACTACCGACTCACATGCACTAAAACACACATATAACATACCTGAGACAAGGCCCGACTGGGAATTCATCCCCCAGCGGATACCTTACCCGTCCCGGTGACCCCACTTGGATTTCATCACCAAGGGGGAAGCCCACTCCGTTCTCTGGCGGAGTCTAAACTCTAGGCGAGGTATATCTTGGCTAAGCAAGACCAGCTAACCACTGGAATCGTGAAGTGAGGGGAGCTTGCTCCTTAGCACCAGGCCACGTACCAGACCCTAACACAGATCTTTGAGCACCTAAAACAACACCTGAAACCATCTTTAGACTGCCTTCTTCTAGGACCCATTTTTCAGCCAATCTCCCCAAACATTCATCTAAGGCATAAGCCACAGCTTCTAAGGTTAATTCCTAGGATTTATCGCCTAGGCTTGTCTGTCTCTCTCTGTTTTCTCTTCTCATCTATCTGTTTGAGTAAGTGAGGACGCTTTCTTCATTGTTTTCCAAGAATCTTTTGGTTCTCTGGAAAACACAGTCACCGACATCGGTTCTGCCACCGACGTCGGCTTCCCTCTGTTACCGGCATCGGTTATCTAACCGACGTCGGCCATCTTTCCTACCGACATCGGTTTTTTAACCGACGTCGGTCTCTGTCACTGTCCTTTGTCTTCAAAACCAGCAGCCTAAAACCTATCCCTTCTCTGTCAAAAATTCCAATCTGGTTTTCTGAGACTGCAAAAACACAGTTTCTGGAACCAGGACTCTCTTCTTAACCACTTTAACCAACAGCCGCTCCAGTCTATCCTGTCTCTAACCAGTCCTATCATGGAGTTCCACTCGGAGACTGGAAGAACTCCTACAGGACCGACCCCGACCCCGACTCAAATTCCCATCATCCCTGAAGGGGACCGAGATTTCGAGAGATTCTTGGACCTCAATACCGCAGCCCTCCAAAACTATCTCGCAAGAAACCCAACGCGAGACCTTTCGGGTGACGTAGCGACAACATCCACACCATTCGCCACCCACCCCTTTTTGACTCAGCCTTTCGCCTCAACTATTAACCCAACCATGGCCAATACGCAAAGTTTGGCCTCCCCGTCTATTTTTAGACCGACCTCCATCGCGGTTTCATTACCTCCTCAACCACCTGTAATTCAACCAAGTTCTACCTCATATCAGAACTTGATTGTCTCGACCCCTTACACTCTTGTGCCCACAAATGTAGGAGTGCCCACCTCGCTTGCTACCAGTGCCGCCATTCAACCACCTTTGGCGGTGCCCAGTCAACTTATGCCTTCAACCTTCATAACGCAACCACCTCTAGCCTCCACTTCTGCCCCTGCGACTAGTCATCCGTACATTGTACAACCGACTATGTCGCACACCTCCTCTAACCTCTTCCAAGCGCCTTACAACCTAGGGGGCGCTCAACCCGCCAATCCGTCAGCAGACATCATTAAAATGCTGATGGACAAAATGTCCAGTCTTGAGGCCTCCATTTCCGGTTCAAGCAATACTTTGTCATATGAGCAAATTTGCAACGAGCCTATTCATCCTTCCGTCCCTATTCGACCATATCCTAACCATTGGGAGCTTCCTAAATTCTCTCGCTTTCACAGCAAGGAAGACCCACAACAACATCTACGGGCATTTAGACAGGCCTGTTATCTTATCGCCCACGACGATGCGTTACTTCTACGCACGTTCCCTATGTCTCTTTCTGGCCCTGCCCTTGACTGGTATAGTTCTCTTGCCAGACACTCTATCTTTTCATTCATCCAACTCGCTCAACTATTTCTTGACCATTTCTCAATCAACATCACCAAACAAGTCTCTATCACAGACCTTTACTCCATCAGACAATTTGACGATGAATCTGTGGTCGATTTTGTCGCTCGTTGGAGAGGCTCGATTAACCAGCTCTCCTTCTCCTTGCCTCAACCCGAGCTCATCGAGCTCTTTTCTCGAGCATGTGCCAACCACATCTCTTCTACCTTGCGGATTCAGACATTTCGCACTTTTGACGAAGCTTTCATCATGGCTCGAAAGCTTGAACTCCGTGCCCTTGAAGAAGATAAGGTCAAATTGCGTAATACCAACGCAAAATCTACTGACCATTCTTCTTTCAGACCTTCTTCTTCTGCCAACTCCAAATCCAAAGGAGTGGCCAACACTGTGGTCGTTAGATCACCATCCTCAACAACGACGCATTATTCTCAACCTTCGTCATCTTCCAGCATCACCAAACAATTCCAACAACGGTATATCCAGCGTTCTTACACTCCACTTGGAGAACCATACGCTTCCGTTTTGGAAAAACTTCTCAAGCAGGGGGTCCTCAATCTCCCTCCAATCCAACCACCTCAATTTGACCCCTCTAAAGCCCTCCCTACATGGTATAGAGAGGCTGACTTCTGCCACTTTCACCGCGTCCAAGGCCATGACATTGACAACTGCCGAACTTTCAAAAACATAATCCAGGACATGATCGACAAGGGGGATCTTATTTTAGATAACCCGAACGCCCCACCTAATCAACATATCGACATCTTCAAACACCCTTTTCCAAATCATCCGCCTACTCAAAACAACGTCCAAACCATAACCCAAGATCCTCATGACCATGACATTCACACGATTAGCACTATCTTACCTCTTATCTCTGATCAATCTCTTTCACAAGCAGAAGAGTTTTCTCCTATTCATCTATCACAAGATGAAGAACCCTCTTCTCCTGTTAGTCCTCCATCTATTTCTCCTACATTGGGGGACGCCTTGACCACACCTATACCATTAGCCGCACCTTCATCCAATGACCATACCTTGCCTACTCCTCAAGCACAAGCGGAAGGCATAATCATCCCTGCCTCTTGCCATCTGGAGGAGCCACCCTCTCCTATTTCTTCTCCACCAAGAGAAGAACCAGTCTCTTTACCCATTTCAACCGAGGAAGACCCAGTCACGGTTTCCTCTTGCCCTTTGCCTGAGATTGTTACATCTCACTCACCTTCGTCCACATCCAAACCCAAACCCACATCCAACCTTGCCTCACATAATAGTGGCCCTCGACCCAAACTAACGAAAGCTACTAGACCACATCGGAGAATTTCTTCCCCACCTTCATCATTGCCTTCAATCTTAGGCCCGCATCCATCCACTTTAATAGGAGTACTGCCTACTCCCATCCTTCACAGAGGCACGTCGCCTCCATTACTCCCTCAACCCATCAAACATATATCTCCCTCAAACCATCGACCAACGCTTCTTATGCCTATTAAACCAACATCATCAACCCTCACTGCAATAAAACATCTAGACCCATTAGCAGGTTCTTATACCTTGCTTTTACGGCACCTATTGCAGTCATCTCGCCTCGACCTCCCGCCTCTCAGACAATATCAATCTCTCGGACCTAAACCACCTTGGTTCGATGACACTCGCATTTGTGCGTATCATCGCACGCTCGGGCACGACACGGAGCATTGTCATGCCCTCAAGGTTGCCATTCGCCAATGTCTGGCGAATGACACCTCTCTGCTCGACCACGTCATCAACAAACCTTCAACACCGCCCCATTCATCAACTCTCGGATCAAGGCCATCTTGGTTCGACAACTCTAAATTTTGCAACTATCATCATACTCCGGGACATGACACTGAGCATTGTTGTGCTCTCAAAGCTGTCATTCGTCAACAACGGAGAAATCCTTTCCTTCTCACCAAGGACCCTCTTAACCACCTCTTCGACAAAACATCAACCTCGACTCATGCCTCTCCAACCTCATCACCTAAATCGGGATCTCCACGCCAGACTGTGGTCCCTTTGCCGCCTTTGACCCCATTATTTGACATTAACACAGTCCATTTAATCACCAAGCCTCAGTCAATCTTGACTAATCTATCCAACATTCTCCCTAAGCGACTGGGGGGATCCAAACCTTCAACAAACTTTGACCAAACATTTTACCACACTTCAACCAATCCTCGACCAATCAACAACCAAATACCATTCAACCAATCTTCAACCAAGTCTCGACCAATCAACAACCATATCAGTCAACTTCTCATCCACCATCAACATCTGACCAATATGGAAAGAGCCAAATGGGGCAAGTCCGCTCCTAATTGACTCAGACCTTAACTCACTAGCATGGCCCAGGGACTTATCAGACCTTGAGCCCCCCTTTCTGTCTTGCATCTTCGACCTTTCTTCTGCTAGTCGAGTACTCGTCTACTTGACACGTAACTTGAGCTCGTCCCTTGAGCAATCCTCGTCCTCTTAATCCTCATCCCTTTCAACCCTATTCCCCTTTAACAAGTCCTCTACAACCCTTTTAGGATGCAGTGATGCTTTGTCCTAATAAAAAGGGGCGTCCTTGAGCTTCTACAGTCTTGTCCGTGACTCTCATTCCTATCAATAAATCCAAATCAAGATGTCAAAACATATCCAAGGTCACAAAATCAAATCAAAAAGATAGACTGATCCCTCGAAGGACAGCTGTACTATCATTGCTGTAGTTAATAGACTGATCCCTCGAAGGACAGCTATTCAAACATTATATAAAGCAAAGATATAGACCACTCCCTCGAAGGATGGCTATAATTAAATCTTGCTACTAACAGCAACCTTTTTTAGAAGCTTCCCGCATCGATCAGCTTCGCAACATGACCACTAAATCAAAAGACATCTCTATGTAGGCTTCCCGCATCGATCAGCCTGCAAAAAAAAAAAAAAAAAAAAACGGGTCATGGACTTGGCTTGTAGTTGTCTCAGGGTCTCCTATAAAAAGGGGCAAGGTTATTCCTGCTCTTAAACTGGGTTACCCTATCCTCCTCCTATCACCCGCTCAAGGGACTTCGAGCTCACTTTAATGTCAAAGTGATTCGATTACCGTTCTGACACAACACTGGTCAATGACGTAATGCATGAACGGGGCTTTTTGTTCTAATAACCCCTATCTATGCTTCCTTTCTGGTCCTTGTCAATGAAAGAGCAATTTGCCTTCCATCTTTTCTCTACACTTGGGTCACATTTAACCGCATCAATTGGCAACTCAACTCAAACCAAGTCATTTTTTTATCATTTTCAGACATCATCCTCGTCTATTTCACATAGTTTCCATGGACACCAATACACATGGAAACTACCGACCTGACCCAATTTATGTCAAGCATAAACCAATACTTGCTGAAACATAAATAGACTTCCATTCATTTTTAGCATGCATCCATCACGACTATGGAAACTTGCTAGGGATGAAAGACTCTCGACTCTTGTGACATTTGCAGCATCATCTTGACACTTGACCACATCCAATCATCAATCACTCTGTCTCCTAGTCCGAACTACATTGGTCTGAGGCCCTACGACCAGGGCTATGTAGGCAGCACTCAGATAACACATCTTCTGAGGTTAGCTCGACCACCCCCGTTTGTTCGTCTCTTTGATGGACAAACCTTCTCTTTTGCGACCTTGACCTTGACCACGACCAGTCTATCGACAACTTTGACCACATCCAATCTCATCATCGACCAATCTTTTCAATTTGTCCGAACTACATTGGTCTGAGGCCCTAGGACCAGGGCTATGTAGGCAGCACTCAGATACCACATCTTCTGAGGTTAGCTCGACCACCCCCGTTTGTTCGTCTCTTTGATGGACAAACCTTCTCTTTTGCGACCTTGACCTTGACCACGACCAGTCTATCGACAACTTTGACCACATCCAATCTCATCATCGACCAATCTTTTCAATTAGTCCGAACTACATTGGTCTGAGGCCCTAGGACAAGGGCTATGTAGGCAGCACTCAGATACCACATCTTCTGAGGTTAGCTCGACCACCCCCGTTTGTTCATCTCTATGATGGACAAACCTTCTCTTCTTTGACTCTTATCACACCCAACTTCGTCAACTTTGACCAAGACCAATCATTTCCTTTGACCAAGACCAATCATAGACCTTTGACCAAGACTAATCATTTCCTTTGACCAAGACCAATCATAGACCTTTGACCAAGACTAATCATTTCCTTTGACCAAGACCAATCATCGACTTTGACCAAGACCTATC
The DNA here is from genome assembly GCA_037957365.1 of Torreya grandis. Lineage (NCBI taxonomy): Eukaryota > Viridiplantae > Streptophyta > Pinopsida > Cupressales > Taxaceae > Torreya > Torreya grandis. The sequence goes on along the minus strand of JARHVA010001337.1, from coordinate 765,420 downwards.
AATCCCTCCGACCCCCCCTCCCTTTTAGGGAGAACTACATCGGCCTGAGGCCCTGTCACCAGGGCTATGTAGGCAGCACTCAGATAACATGTCTTCTGGGGTTAGCTCGGCCACATCCTTTCGTCCATCCATCCTCTTGACCAATGACCATTGGCGACCATGCCTATCTCCTTCTTCTTTGACCTTCTTCCAAGACAATGTTGCCTTGGTTGTTTTTGCGTGTATGCTATTCCACGGCTGGTTAGCAGAATTGTTCGCAGACTATTTTTGACCCTTCACAAGTGTAGGATCACGAGCCAGTTGATCCCTACTACTTGTGGCCTTTTTCGTGTTTCTGGGAGCACTTCCTGAGCCCTGGATACCTGGGACACGACGACCATTTGGAGCTTCCGCTTAGATTGAGTGACCCGATCAGCAGACGACTAAATGCTGGGGCCCGATTACTTCAATTTTGGCACTCCTTGACCCTTGACCATGCGACAATTTGACCTGACCCTCTCGTGAAGTGGACTACGCGCAATCATGACTATGGCAGCGTTTTCACTCACTCTTTTCTATCCATTTCTTTGTCAAATTGACACTCGATCTTCGGTTCCCTTCTCTCGACTATCGCTTTGAGGGGGGAACACCTCATCCTTTTTTTGGGGCAACCAACTCCTGTTTTTGTCTTGCAGTTCGTCTAGAACAACCAACAAGACAAAAAGGGGCAAATGTAGACACCGCAAACGTGTCTGCACCTTGGTTCTCCCCCTTGGTCCTTTCTCCCTCCTAGTCTTCCTTGGTCCCTAACCCACCTAGGTCTTATTAATTAAAAATTAACATCTTTTAATTAATTGAGGCCCCCTTTTCCACCCTACCCTTGCCTCCTTGGATCCTCCCTTGAATCCCTCCACCTTCCCCTAGCATTTATTAGCCCAAATCTCACCATTATAGCCCCCCTCGTCCATTTTGGCAACCTTGCGACCGTTCTGCCCATGACCCCTCGCTCGGCGGCGTGCAAGAATGGGCAGAGGCTATTTTTAGCCTCTGTGCCCATCCTGCGACCGCCGACGTCGGCGACCCTTCGGCCGACGTCGGCGAAACTGCCAGCGTCGGCAGCCTTCATTATCCCCTCCTGCATCCGTTGCAACCCCTGGACTCCTGAGCTCGCAAACAGAACTCTCTTGGCGTTTGGCATTCATCTTGTCTTCGTTTTGAACCTCGTGCAACAACAGCAGCAGGTGCAAAGGCTCTTCATCAGAATTCTCTTCTTGCAGAATCCTCCCTGGCTCCAACAACAGCTCCTTCAACTCTTCATTCAGCAGGCAAAGAGGTAAGCAAGTCTATTATTTGATTCTGTTATTTGAGCTTTCAGTTATCTATTGTTCTTGCTTTCCTTCTACCCTTCCCCCCTGAGAGGCTGCAAGGTCTTCTCAGGACTTGCCCTCTATCCATCCTCCTCTCCCATTGCCTCACTCTTCATCCCAGTTCCAGACAACTCCCCCATCCCCCTTTTTGTCCACAAAAGACCCTGTATAGGGCAAGATTATCCCACAGTCCATTCAGACCCGTCCCCAGACTCTGTCTCGACATCCTCAGCATCCCGAACCTGTCCACAGTCCAGAACACATCTCAGACCCGACCACAGGCCATTACCCAGACCGACGCCGGTCACTTCCCCAACCGACGTCGGTAGGATAACCGACGCCGGCAGGCATCATAACCAACGCCGGCAGAACTTCCGACATCGGCGACTGTCATAAGCCTGACTGCTTCCTTCAGGTAACCATTTGGTGTTTTCTTTCATTTTCAATCTATTCATCCTTTCTGTATTCTGGTATCTTATACTTTCTCAGTCTTTTATCTGTCTTGCATCTGTGGGTTGACCTCCCTTTGAGGAAGTTTTTACACTTCCGGGGACAAGCTTTCGCTTGGCAACCCACCGTCTATCTATCTAACATCCCCTTGTCCAAGTTTTCTTTTCTTTTGCAGGTGTCATTCCTCCACAGCCAAAGAGGGGTGCTCACAAGCGTCTGGATCACGGTGCGCAGTCGACATCCAGGTATTCCTAACCTCGTCCATTTTCTCTAGTTTCTTTATTCAACTTTTTGAATGTAGAAAGCGAATTAGCCCAAGAAACATTCTGGCACGCCCGGTGGGACCCTAGGTTCCTCCTGGGTTCCTTTTCTCTTCTATTCATTTAGGTGCATTTAGGCTCCTTCTCTCTTGTCTCTTTCTTCTTTTCTCAATGGCACCATAAGCAAGAACTAAAACGAATCCTCCTTTTCTTTCTTGCACATGCTAGACTAGTCTAAACGTCATATTCTTGACCCTTTCTCAAAACATTGTCTTCATAACAATATCACATTTCGACTTTGGGCATTAAAACACTTTGCATTCATCTCTGCTTGTGCTTGCATCTTCGTAGTCCACATCTAGTAACTTAAACGCATATTGAATAAATCTAGACACTTGATGTTACACTACCGACTCACATGCACTAAAACACACATATAACATACCTGAGACAAGGCCCGACTGGGAATTCATCCCCCAGCGGATACCTTACCCGTCCCGGTGACCCCACTTGGATTTCATCACCAAGGGGGAAGCCCACTCCGTTCTCTGGCGGAGTCTAAACTCTAGGCGAGGTATATCTTGGCTAAGCAAGACCAGCTAACCACTGGAATCGTGAAGTGAGGGGAGCTTGCTCCTTAGCACCAGGCCACGTACCAGACCCTAACACAGATCTTTGAGCACCTAAAACAACACCTGAAACCATCTTTAGACTGCCTTCTTCTAGGACCCATTTTTCAGCCAATCTCCCTAAACATTCATCTAAGGCATAAGCCACAGCTTCTAAGGTTAATTCCTAGGATTTATCGCCTAGGCTTGTCTGTCTCTCTCTGTTTTCTCTTCTCATCTGTCTGTTTGAGTAAGTGAGGACGCTTTCTTCATTGTTTTCCAAGAATCTTTTGGTTCTCTGGAAAACACAGTCACCGACATCGGTTCTGCCACCGACGTCGGCTTCCCTCTGTTACCGGCATCGGTTATCTGACCGACGTCAGCCATCTTTCCTACCGACATCGGTTTTTTAACCGACGTCGGTCTCTGTCACTGTCCTTTGTCTTCAAAACCAGCAGCCTGAAACCTATCCCTTCTCTGTCAAAAATTCCAATCTGGTTTTCTGAGACTGCAAAAACACAATTTCTGGAACCAGGACTCTCTTCTTAACCACTTTAACCAACAGCCGCTCCAGTCTATCCTGTCTCTAACCAGTCCTATCATGGAGTTCCACTCGGAGACTGGAAGAACTCCTACAGGACCGACCCCGACCCCGACTCAAATTCCCATCATCCCTGAAGGGGACCGAGATTTCGAGAGATTCTTGGACCTCAATACCGCAGCCCTCCAAAACTATCTCGCAAGAAACCCAACGCGAGACCTTTCGGGTGACGTAGCGACAACATCCACACCATTCGCCACCCACCCCTTTTTGACTCAGCCTTTCGCCTCAACTATTAACCCAACCATGGCCAATACGTAAAGTTTGGCCTCCCCGTCTATTTTTAGACCGACCTCCACCGGGGTTTCATTACCCCCTCAACCACCTGCAATTCAACCAAGTTCTACCTCATATCAGAACTTGATTGTCTCGACCCCTTACACTCTTGCGCCCACAAATGTAGGAGTGCCCACCTCGCTTGCTACCAGTGCCGCCATTCAACCACCTTTGGCGGTGCCCAGTCAACTTATGCCTTCAACCTTCATAACGCAACCACCTCTAGCCTCCACTTCCGCCCCTGCGACTAGTCATCCGTACATTGTACAACCGACTATGTCGCACACCTCCTCTAACCTCTTCCAAGCACCTTACAACCTAGGGGGCGCTCAACCCGCCAATCCGTCAGCAGACATCATTAAAATGCTGATGGACAAAATGTCCAATCTCGAGGCCTCCATTTCCGGTTCAAGCAATACTTTGTCATATGAGCAAATTTGCAACGAGCCTATTCATCCTTCCGTCCCTATTCGACCATATCCTAACCATTGGGAGCTTCCTAAATTCTCTCGCTTTCACAGCAAGGAAGACCCACAACAACATCTACGGGCATTTAGACAGGCCTGTTATCTTATCGCCCACGATGATGCGTTACTTCTACGCACGTTCCCTATGTCTCTTTCTGGCCCTGCCCTTGACTGGTATAGTTCTCTTGCCAGACACTCTATCTTTTCATTCATCCAACTCGCTCAACTATTTCTTGACCATTTCTCAATCAACATCACCAAACAAGTCTCTATCACAGACCTTTACTCCATCAGACAATTTGACGATGAATCTGTGGTCGATTTTGTCGCTCGTTGGAGAGGCTCGATTAACCAGCTCTCCTTCTCCTTGCCTCAACCCGAGCTCATCGAGCTCTTTTCTCGAGCATGTGCCAACCACATCTCTTCTACCTTGCGGATTCAGACATTTCGCACTTTTGACGAAGCTTTCATCATGGCTCGAAAGCTTGAACTCCGTGCCCTTGAAGAAGATAAGGTCAAATTGCGTAATACCAACGCAAAATCTACTGACCATTCTTCTTTCAGACCTTCTTCTTCTGCCAACTCCAAATCCAAAGGAGTGGCCAACACTGTGGTCGTTAGATCACCATCCTCAACAACGACGCATTATTCTCAACCTTCGTCATCTTCCAGCATCACCAAACAATTCCAACAACGGTATATCCAGCGTTCTTACACTCCACTTGGAGAACCATACGCTTCCGTTTTGGAAAAACTTCTCAAGCAGGGGGTCCTCAATCTCCCTCCAATCCGACCACCTCAATTTGACCCCTCTAAAGCCCTCCCTACATGGTATAGAGAGGCTGACTTCTGCCACTTTCACCGCGTCCAAGGCCATGACATTGACAACTGCCGAACTTTCAAAAACATAATCCAGGACATGATCGACAAGGGGGATCTTATTTTAGATAACCCGAACGCCCCACCTAATCAACATATCGACATCTTCAAACACCCTTTTCCAAATCATCCGCCTACTCAAAACAACGTCCAAACCATAACCCAAGATCCTCATGACCATGACATTCACACGATTAGCACTATCTTACCTCTTATCTCTGATCAATCTCTTTCACAGGCAGAAGAGTTTTCTCCTATTCATCTATCACAAGATGAAGAACCCTCTTCTCCTGTTAGTCCTCCATCTATTTCTCCTACATTGGGGGACGCCTTGACCACACCTATACCATTAGCCGCACCTTCATCCAATGACCATACCTTGCCTACTCCTCAAGCACAAGCGGAAGGCATAATCATCCCTGCCTCTTGCCATCTGGAGGAGCCACCCTCTCCTATTTCTTCTCCACCAAGAGAAGAACCAGTCTCTTTACCCATTTCAACCGAGGAAGACCCAGTCACGGTTTCCTCTTGCCCTTTGCCTGAGATTGTTACATCTCACTCACCTTCGTCCACATCCAAACCCAAACCCACATCCAACCTTGCCTCACATAATAGTGGCCCTCGACCCAAACTAACGAAAGCTACTAGACCACATCGGAGAATTTCTTCCCCACCTTCATCATTGCCTTCAATCTTAGGCCCGCATCCATCCACTTTAATAGGAGTACTGCCTACTCCCATCCTTCACAGAGGCACGTCGCCTCCATTACTCCCTCAACCCATCAAACATATATCTCCCTCAAACCATCGACCAACGCTTCTTATGCCTATTAAACCAACATCATCAACCCTCACTGCAATAAAACATCTAGACCCATTAGCAGGTTCTTATACCTTGCTTTTACGGCACCTATTGCAGTCATCTCGCCTCGACCTCCCGCCTCTCAGACAATATCAATCTCTCGGACCTAAACCACCTTGGTTCGATGACACTCGCATTTGTGCGTATCATCGCACGCTCGGGCACGACACGGAGCATTGTCATGCCCTCAAGGTTGCCATTCGCCAATGTCTGGCGAATGACACCTCTCTGCTCGACCACGTCATCAACAAACCTTCAACACCGCCCCATTCATCAACTCTCGGATCAAGGCCATCTTGGTTCGACAACTCTAAATTTTGCAACTATCATCATACTCCGGGACATGACACTGAGCATTGTTGTGCTCTCAAAGCTGTCATTCGTCAACAACGGAGAAATCCTTTCCTTCTCACCAAGGACCCTCTTAACCACCTCTTCAACAAAACATCAACCTCGACTCATGCCTCTCCAACCTCATCACCTAAATCGGGATCTCCACGCCAGACTGTGGTCCCTTTGCCGCCTTTGACCCCATTATTTGACATTAACACAGTCCATTTAATCACCAAGCCTCAGTCAATCTTGACTAATCTATCCAACATTCTCCCTAAGCGACTGGGGGGATCCAAACCTTCAACAAACTTTGACCAAACATTTTACCACACTTCAACCAATCCTCGACCAATCAACAACCAAATACCATTCAACCAATCTTCAACCAAGTCTCGACCAATCAACAACCATATCAGTCAACTTCTCATCCACCATCAACATCTGACCAATCTGGAAAGAGCCAAATGGGGCAAGTCCGCTCCTAATTGACTCAGACCTTAACTCACTAGCATGGCCCAGGGACTTATCAGACCTTGAGCCCCCCTTTCTGTCTTGCATCTTCGACCTTTCTTCTGCTAGTCGAGTACTCGTCTACTTGACACGTAACTTGAGCTCGTCCCTTGAGCAATCCTCGTCCTCTTAATCCTCATCCCTTTCAACCCTATTCCCCTTTAACAAGTCCTCTACAACCCTTTTAGGATGCAGTGATGCTTTGTCCTAATAAAAAGGGGCGTCCTTGAGCTTCTACAGTCTTGTCCGTGACTCTCATTCCTATCAATAAATCCAAATCAAGATGTCAAAACATATCCAAGGTCACAAAATCAAATCAAAAAGATAGACTGATCCCTCGAAGGACAGCTGTACTATCATTGCTGTAGTTAATAGACTGATCCCTCGAAGGACAGCTATTCAAACATTATATAAAGCAAAGATATAGACCACTCCCTCGAAGGATGGCTATAATTAAATCTTGCTACTAACAGCAACCTTTTTTAGAAGCTTCCCGCATCGATCAGCTTCGCAACATGACCACTAAATCAAAAGACATCTCTATGTAGGCTTCCCGCATCGATCAGCCTGCAAAAAAAAAAAAAAAAAAAAAACGGGTCATGGACTTGGCTTGTAGTTGTCTCAGGGTCTCCTATAAAAAGGGGCAAGGTTATTCCTGCTCTTAAACTGGGTTACCCTATCCTCCTCCTATCACCCGCTCAAGGGACTTCGAGCTCACTTTAATGTCAAAGTGATTCGATTACCGTTCTGACACAACACTGGTCAACGACGTAATGCATGAACGGGGCTTTTTGTTCTAATAACCCCTATCTATGCTTCCTTTCTGGTCCTTGTCAATGAAAGAGCAATTTGCCTTCCATCTTTTCTCTACACTTGGGTCACATTTAACCGCATCAATTGGCAACTCAACTCAAACCAAGTCATTTTTTTATCATTTTCAGACATCATCCTCGTCTATTTCACATAGTTTCCATGGACACCAATACACATGGAAACTACCGACCTGACCCAATTTATGTCAAGCATAAACCAATACTTGCTGAAACATAAATAGACTTCCATTCATTTTTAGCATGCATCCATCACGACTATGGAAACTTGCTAGGGATGAAAGACTCTCGACTCTTGTGACATTTGCAGCATCATCTTGACACTTGACCACATCCAATCATCAATCACTCTGTCTCCTAGTCCGAACTACATTGGTCTGAGGCCCTACGACCAGGGCTATGTAGGCAGCACTCAGATAACACATCTTCTGAGGTTAGCTCGACCACCCCCGTTTGTTCGTCTCTTTGATGGACAAACCTTCTCTTTTGCGACCTTGACCTTGACCACGACCAGTCTATCGACAACTTTGACCACATCCAATCTCATCATCGACCAATCTTTTCAATTTGTCCGAACTACATTGGTCTGAGGCCCTAGGACCAGGGCTATGTAGGCAGCACTCAGATACCACATCTTCTGAGGTTAGCTCGACCACCCCCGTTTGTTCGTCTCTTTGATGGACAAACCTTCTCTTTTGCGACCTTGACCTTGACCACGACCAGTCTATCGACAACTTTGACCACATCCAATCTCATCATCGACCAATCTTTTCAATTAGTCCGAACTACATTGGTCTGAGGCCCTAGGACAAGGGCTATGTAGGCAGCACTCAGATACCACATCTTCTGAGGTTAGCTCGACCACCCCCGTTTGTTCATCTCTATGATGGACAAACCTTCTCTTCTTTGACTCTTATCACACCCAACTTCGTCAACTTTGACCAAGACCAATCATTTCCTTTGACCAAGACCAATCATAGACCTTTGACCAAGACTAATCATTTCCTTTGACCAAGACCAATCATAGACCTTTGACCAAGACTAATCATTTCCTTTGACCAAGACCAATCATCGACTTTGACCAAGACCTATCAATCCCTCCGACCCCCCCTCCCTTTTAGGGAGAACTACATCGGCCTGAGGCCCTGTCACCAGGGCTATGTAGGCAGCACTCAGATAACATGTCTTCTGGGGTTAGCTCGGCCACATCCTTTCGTCCATCCATCCTCTTGACCAATGACCATTGGCGACCATGCCTATCTCCTTCTTCTTTGACCTTCTTCCAAGACAATGTTGCCTTGGTTGTTTTTGCGTGTATGCTATTCCACGGCTGGTTAGCAGAATTGTTCGCAGACTATTTTTGACCCTTCACAAGTGTAGGATCACGAGCCAGTTGATCCCTACTACTTGTGGCCTTTTTCGTGTTTCTGGGAGCACTTCCTGAGCCCTGGATACCTGGGACATGACGACCATTTGGAGCTTCCGCTTAGATTGAGTGACCCGATCAGCAGACGACTAAATGCTGGGGCCCGGTTACTTCAATTTTGGCACTCCTTGACCCTTGACCATGCGACAATTTGACCTGACCCTCTCGTGAAGTGGACTACGCGCAATCATGACTATGGCAGCGTTTTCACTCACTCTTTTCTATCCATTTCTTTGTCAAATCGACACTCGATCTTCGGTTCCCTTCTCTCGACTATCGCTTTGAGGGGGGAACACCTCATCCTTTTTCTGGGGCAACCAACTCCTGTTTTTGTCTTGCAGTTCGTCTAGAACAACCAACAAGACAAAAAGGGGCAAATGTAGACACCGCAAACGTGTCTGCACCTTGGTTCTCCCCCTTGGTCCTTTCTCCCTCCTAGTCTTCCTTGGTCCCTAACCCACCTAGGTCTTATTAATTAAAAATTAACATCTTTTAATTAATTGAGGCCCCCTTTTCCACCCTACCCTTGCCTCCTTGGATCCTCCCTTGAATCCCTCCACCTTCGCCTAGCATTTATTAGCCCAAATCTCACCATTATAGCCCCCCTCGTCCATTTTGGCAACCTTGCGACCGTTCTGCCCATGACCCCTCGCTCGGCGGCATGCAAGAATGGGCAGAGGCTATTTTTAGCCTCTGTGCCCATCCTGCGACCGCCGACGTCGGTGACCCTTCGGCCGACGTCGGCGAAACTGCCGGCGTCGGCAGCCTTCATTATCCCCTCCTGCGTCCGTTGCAACCCCTGGACTCCTGAGCTCGCAAACAGAACTCTCTTGGCGTTTGGCATTCATCTTGTCTTCGTTTTGAACCTCGTGCAACAACAGCAGCAGGTGCAAAGGCTCTTCATCAGAATTCTCTTCTTGCAGAATCCTCCCTGGCTCCAACAACAGCTCCTTCAACTCTTCATTCAGCAGGCAAAGAGGTAAGTAAGTCTATTATTTGATTCTGTTATTTGAGCTTTCAGTTATCTATTGTTCTTGCTTTCCTTCTACCCTTCCCCCCTGAGAGGCTGCAAGGTCTTCTCAGGACTTGCCCTCTGTCCATCCTCCTCTCCCATTGCCTCACTCTTCATCCCAGTTCCAGACAACTCCCCCATCCCCCTTTTTGTCCACAAAAGACCCTGTATAGGGCAAGATTATCCCACAGTCCATTCAGACCCGTCCCCAGACTCTGTCTCGACATCCTCAGCATCCCGGACCTGTCCACAGTCCAGAACACATCTCAGACCCGACCACAGGCCATTACCCAGACCGACGCCGGTCACTTCCCCAACCGACGTCGATAGGATAACCGACGCCGGCAGGCATCATAACCGACGCCGGCAGAACTTCCGACATCGGCGACTGTCATAAGCCCGACTGCTTCCTTCAGGTAACCGTTTGGTGTTTTCTTTCATTTTCAATCTATTCATCCTTTCTGTATTCTGGTATCTTATACTTTCTCAGTCTTTTATCTGTCTTGCATTTGTGGGTTGACCTCCCTTTGAGGAAGTTTTTACACTTCCGGGGACAAGCTTTCGCTTGGCAACCCACCGTCTATCTATCTAACATCCCCTTGTCCAAGTTTTCTTTTCTTTTGCAGGTGTCATTCCTCCACAGCCAAAGAGGGGTGCTCACAAGCATCTGGATCACGGTGCGCAGTCGACATCCAGGTATTCCTAACCTCGTCCATTTTCTCTAGTTTCTTTATTCAACTTTTCGAATGTAGAAAGCGAATTAGCCCAAGAAACAATAATGATCAGTGTGATAAGTGTCGCATTGGTGCCATAAATAATACCTCTCACCATACTTAGGTGTATATTTAGGAAGGATATTTGGAGGAGGTAAATTAGTGTCTATTGATGTGGAAGAAGGATGAAAGGTATCAATATATTGTCAAAATTTATGACAATGGGTAGAAGAGTGATTATATGTTCTATGGAAGCAACATATATGCTTGTGTGTATTCTTAGGAGAAATACTCATAAGAGAAGGTGTAACAAGCATGGATGAAGAAAGAGATGGATAATTAGACCATTAATTAGGTATAGGATCCATCTTAGGCAAAGTAATCCAACCATCACTAAGAGAAGGTGGTGATGGAGAAGGAATGGAACTAGGCTTAATAGAAGTGATACTAGTGGAAGAAGCAATACTAACTAGTTCTGACATAGGTTCCACTATGGGAGGGGTGGGATCAATAGAAGGTCTAAGGATGGTAGCACTAACCTTAGGTGTAAACCAAGGATGGGAATAATTGAATCGATAAAAATGGTAAGGTCTAATCATAACATGATCCATGACCATAATCCTATGGGGCTCCTCAACAACTAGAAGTGTTGGTGCCATCCCTACTCTGTGATAAAGAGGAAAAATTAAAGAATCAAGAACTTTGAATGTTAAAATATGAAAAGATGCATGAAAATACTCAAGTAAATAATAATGATAATGAATAATATTAGCATTATGGGTTTGGATAAGACTACCTAATAAAGGATCATCTAAAGAATAGCCATCATCATAATCTGCAATATGAAGATCAATGAGACAAGTTGGAATAACTTTGTCATCAGAAGAAATATGGATAGAATGCCAAGTATTGGATAAGACTATGGGAATGTCATCATCAGGTGGTTTGCAAGAATGAGGTTGCAAGGAGGTAGGAAGCTACAAGATGAGATGAGGTGTTAGATCAAAAGTTTTGATCTTTAAGTTAATCTCATCAGGCTCATCATCATCAAAGTGTAAAAGGTTGGGAGGAATGTTACCAATGAGCTTGAGATGCCCATTGTAACCTTTGGTTGAGTTGATAGTAAAATTTAAATGTTGTGACTCATGGAGTGGAACACTATGAAAAGGCTCAAGAATAGGAATCTTAAAATTACCATGATCTTGGAATTAATCAAAATTCTAAGGGTTAGTATGTCCTTGAATCCTATAAATGGCTCCATTATGAAGGAATTTAATGCATTGGTAAGTAGAAGAAGCAATAGCTCACATATGATGAGTCCTCGACCTACCAAGTAAAATTTTATAAGAAAGAGGAAAATTAAAGATCATCACCTTCACATGAATAGTGACAAGTGAGATAGTAATAGGAATCCACACACACCTAAGAGGAGGCATTTACCTTCTATCATATCCTTGGTAATTGCTACGTGTAGACTTAAGATTACATTCATAATATCTAAGGGTCTTAATGAAATCAAGAGAAGTAACACAAGTGCTATAACCCTCATCAATAAAATCTCATTTAACTTAGATATCACCTTTTTGGATGCTAATAAATAAGGGAGGATCATTTACATGAAGAAGAATATTGTCATGAATCATAGATGTGATGGGAAATTTAAAATAAAGAGAAGTATCAATTTTTCATCAACATTAATGGACATCTCTTCACATTATGCAAGATACTATCCTTGAAACTAGATAAGGCTACCTCCCATCCTACTAAGGAAGGATGAGGGACATTCATATCAAATAATAGTTACATAAGATGGTTCTAATGATGGGGAGAGTCCTCATAAGCTCAAGAAATGGAATTTGAGATGGGAGATTAGTGAGTTATGAAATGAGATCACACTCATCATAATCCATGAGAAGATTGTTAGATATAAGTGAGTAATGATTAAGGAAGTCTTCATAAGGTGGATCCAAAGAGAATTGAAATTTGTGTTGATAATAATGAGAAGGTTGAGATGAAGGTTGAGATGATAAAGTAATAGGGTCAGATTGATCTTGAGAATTAGAAGAAGTGTTAATAGAAATTTGACTATCATTAGTATTAGAAGATTATGGAAGAATGGTGGAAATAAAATGGGATGTGTTATCCAAGGGAGAATCAAAAATTGGACCATCATCAAAGGTTATGAGATCTTCTTGCCCCAACTCATTCAAATAAGCTGGAAAATAATTTTGGATAGCATAGTATGTTTGGGAAGGAGGCAAGGTGTAGATAGGTTGAGAATTGATGAAATCCACCACCCTTCACATATTAGTCATGTTAACCACATTCTCTTTGGAAGTTGGTTCAACAAGACTTTCTACATTATTGGTAGGAGTGGGCTAGTCTTGGTTTTCTTGAATAGCTTGATGATTAGGCAAGGGTTCTTTATAGATAGATAAATGAGCATTTGCTTGATTCAAGGCTTGAGTTTTATCATGAGTTTTGTCATCCTTGAAAGCAATCTCATAAGCTTGTTGATGCTTGTGAGTGATAAAATCATGATCAAAGTTAGGTATAAGAAGAAAATCCATAGCTAAATTACAAATATGTCTACATATTTCATGAAAGTGACCCCAACTAGCATGAAACCAATAACACTTGCTAGGATCATACCAGGTTTTCATAGGACAAATAGGGTCCATCTCTTGAGGAAGAGGTCTAGGTAGACTTTTAAGCAACTTAGCTAAGGAAAGAGGTTTATGAACATTAATGTTATTTGGTGAAGATAAATGAGGATTAGTATATTGTTGAGGATCTAGTTATAAAGGAGTAGGAATAATAGATTGAACATTGTGAATGGTATCATATGAATTAGTAACACCGTCATTGGTAATATTATGGTGTTTATTTTTAAGTAATTGACAAGGACCCATGAGAGGTTGGGATGGCTTGAATTGATGCATAAGGAAATCTCATCATTTGGCTTAGTCAATGGCCTCCTCCAAGGTACGTGGAGAGAGGGTATGAACTTGATATTGTAATTTAGGAAAAAGGGCATTGGTAAAGAGATGAAAGAGATTATCGTCGGCCATGTTATGTTCACATTTATTTGAATAATTCTTTCATCTCCTAACAAAGGCTTGGGTGGTTTCACTTTCATTTTGTTTATAATTTGATGAAATGGGCCAAAGTGTTTTTAGGAAGATCAATAGTTTGAAATTATTATACTAAATCATTCACTAAATCTTCCAAACTAGTAATGGAATGAGGTCTAAGTTGATTAGACCAATCCAAGGCATAACCTATGAGGGTTTTGGCAAGGAGTTTAGTAGTAGTAAAGGTGTTTAATTTGACCTAATATTTATAAATGTTTTAAGATGAAGGGTAGGATCATTTGATCCATTATAAGAGATTGTAGGTGTTATATCTCCAATGTCAATATTAGCAATTTGAATAGTGATAAGTTAATTTTGTAGATGCATGATGGTTTTATTGACTAAAGGAGGTTGAGGAATGAGATTTCCTTGATAATATTGAAGAGGGGGAGGAGGAACACTTTGGTTATGTGTGCCCCAAGTCATTGGTTGTGGTTGTGTTTGAAGGTTAAGAAGATGGTTTTGAATTTTCATCATTTGATTCATATTATGGGCTTGTAAAGCATTCATTTGATTAAGAGTTTGTAATAAAATATGGTGAGTTTGATTAGCATTATTAGAATAATTATAAGTGGTATTGGTGTTGGCATTAGTGGCTTGGGTACCACTAGTAGTGTTGATAGGAGCTTGAGATGAATGATGAGAATGAAAGGCACTAGTGGCATAATTTTCTTGTGAGGAAAAACATGGGCTAGTGAATGGTTGAAAAGAAGAATCACTAGAATCTTGATTGCCTTAGGTATAAAACAATGAACTAGTGGAAGGATTAAGGATAGTGTATTTTAAGATAGGTCCACTAGATGTAGAACCAGCCATGTTAGTTGATATACTAGGCATGGAAGTAGAAGAAGTTAAAGAAGAAGATGTCATGTCATAAGGAGTTAAGATTGAAGGAAGAGGTTGAGAATAAAATAAATCGATACCTCCTAATCTATTTGGAAAATTAGGAGTAGGTGAATGAGGCTCTTCAATTTGACCACTAATCATGAGGTTATAAATTATAGATGGACCTTTCCCTCTATGTTGAGGAAATTCAGAAACAAAGAAGAGCATTTTGGGAGCATATTCTAACTCAAGTTAATCCTCTAAGAGAAAAGGGAGGCTATGCTACAAAGAGGTATGAGGAGGGGTCCCATAATCCATTATGTGGGTTGTGATATGAACATTACTAGCATTCTCAAAAGGAACCTACTTTGTCTATGGGAGACCCTATTAAGATTATTTAATTCCATCATCTCTGCTATCTGGGATTCAATGTATCACCAAATAAAAAGTTCATGATGAAAGAAGAAGAAAGGAAATATGAAAAAGTAAAGAATCAAAAAGTGGCTAACACTAAATTAGGTTGACCTTGTCAACCTAGTGCAAAAATAGGGATTGTGGAACTGAACTAGGTCCACAGGATTGACCCAGTACAAAGAACAAAGACTAGTAAAAAGAGGGGAAAACCTTGTAAATAGTACTAGGTCAACCAAGCCAACCTAGTGAAATGTATAAGGGATGAAAAATATGATAGGTCAACTAGGTTGACCTAGTATAGTGAATAGGAAGTAAAAGAAAGAGTTGACAATAAGTTTGTGAAATGAAATAAGATAGTTTGTAATTGATCAAAGAAAGGAAACATTGAAATTAAATAGACAATCAATTAAATTAATGTTTTCCAAATCAATTGATGAGCACAGAGCAAAATCTTTCACCAATGCTAGCTAATGTAAGTTCTTACACACAATTGAGAAAAGAGCAAGCAAAACAACTTGGAAAGTAAAGCTAGCTAATTGGTAAACCTAGAATGTTAATTAGATTTTTAATAATGATTTTAAATGATAGGGAGTGGGTTGTAAGAAAGGTACTAGATATCAATCTATGGATGGTTTTAGGTGAGTTTAGGATGAAAGGTATTGTAGTGGTAATGATACGAGCTTGGTATTGGGGCCTACCCCCTCACTTCACACATCGCAATGATAAGGGTGTCAAGTGCTTAGGTAGAATATATTATTAACCACACTTTATACTTGAATAGAGCATCAAGTTGGCTTCCCCTTGGTGATGAAATCCAAGTAGTTTGGCCAAGGTACTCAAATGTTAAAAGGCTTTTTGATGTTATGTGGTTTGGTTGTGTGTGCATAAAATAGAAATAGTGAAATTAATCGATTAATTAAAAACCTCCTAATTATACTATGTGAACTATTCTAAGCATGAAAACAACTAAAAATAAAGATGTGATTAACATATAAGGTGAATTCTAACTTTTAAATAAAGTATAGTGAAAACACTATATGCACAACACACAGAACTAGGTCAATAGTGTCGAGCTAGTACTACTGAAAATAAGGTCTAGAAAACCTACTAGGTCAACCAAGTTGACCTAGTTGTTTTAGATAGCAAATAGAACATAGAGATAGGTTAACCAAGTTGTTTTAGATAGCAAACAAAACATAGAACTAGGTCGATCTAGTTGGCTATGTAGGGGTAGTTTTGAAGATTGCAAACTTGAAAGGAAAGTACAAAAATAGAAAGATACAAAAGAATAAAAACTTGCTTTCATGGTTTAGAGATAGAAATGAAGGAGATGACTGATTAGGAACCTTGAAGAAAACTAATCCAACACCTACAAATTGGGTCAAGATGGTCGACTAAGTAATACAAAAACCTACTAAAAATGTGTTAAAAATGCACTAGGTCAACCTGATCGACCTAGTTGGTTGAATTAGAAGTCTTAAAATGTACTAGGTTGAGTTGGTCAACCTAGTATGTTTATCTAAAAGTCTAGAAATTGGAACATATTACTGGGTCAAGCTGATCAATCTGTCTATATAGGAACCTACTACAAAGTGACTAACAATGTGCTAGGTCAACTTGGTCGACCTAGTAGACTGAATTGGTATTCCAAAAAGTGTTGAAAGCCTGTACTAGGTTGAGATGATCGATCTAGTTGCATATTCCTATACACAAATAAAAATAATTAGGCTAATAAAATTGAACCAATATGTCAAAATATATGATAGAAATGATGATAAAAATGCTAAAATAAATGAAGTAAAAGTGGACAAATCCTACAAGGGTTAGTTCATGTTAGGTTCACCAGAATGTATGCAATCAAAATTACATGATGCACATGAATTAATCCTAGATAAAATAATATAGAGCACACCTACACTTTTGATTGCGTATATACTTTGTTAAGTGGGAGCATGACCAATATGGGGATCTTTTAAACCTAATTAAGGGATCACTTGTATCACTTGTCACAACGTATCATACTAGGAAGGGTTCCAAAGCTTGTAGTCTAACACAATCATAAAACAACCCTAAAATAGTCATATGATTTGCTATTTCACATATACTAATAAACAAGAAAGTAAATTAATCTAATAACAAAAAAAATGAACTAATATAGTGCACACCAAAGCTTGTGACACAAAGTAGGGATTAGAACAAAACAAATAAACAACTAAACTAAACATGTATAGGAGACATATACTCACATCAATGTATATTGAATCCTAATACATGGAAGATAAGAATACATATTGCATTATTTATCTACTCTTACAAAGGATAATTAAAGTTAGGAATACTTACCTTTTAAGACAAACCTATTGAGTCTCAATCCCTCCCTTGTCCAAGGTGCTTCACAAGATATTGTTGTGGATTGTAAGGATAACCAAGATAAATCAGCTCTAGGCTACATGACCTACCTAGGCATTCAAAATACTTCTCCACAAGACAAGATCAGAGCTCCAAAGAAAGTATTGAACCCTAAAACTTTATTCCTCAAGTATAATGGTCAATAAGTAGATGTTTGTTCACACTTATTCATTATCTCTTATTCTCTTCTTATAAAATGGTGGTAAATGACCTTGTATATATAGTAGTAACTTGCCTAAAAAATTTCAGACATGTCGGTTCTATTAGGTCGACTAGGTTGACCTAGTATGTTTTTTGGCTAATGCCTAAAGTTTGTGCTAGGTCGACAAGGATGCTAAAAATTCAAAAGAGCTAAAGTGTCCCTAGAATACACTAGGTTGATCAAGTCGACCTAGTATACTGAATAGGTAAAAAAGGGTAATAAGGCAAGAAATGAAGGAATAAAGCATGATAATGACTAGAATGGATAGGAAAGAGAAGATTAAGCCTAAGGTTCATGGTTTTAGGGAGCTAGTGTGTAGATGACAAGTGGAAAAAGGAACAATAGTATTACAAAGCACTGATGGTATGCCCACCCCTTTCTCAGTGCACCCCTTAAGGCATGCACTCAGAGAGATTGAGACTTAATAGGTTCCTACAAGATACAAAGTGTCAGTAATCAGTAAAAGTTTAAAAATATTATGTATATACAATATAGGGATGGTATGAGCTAGTTGCTTGCTATGGAATTCCTTTAGGAAGCTTCTTTGGGGTGGTTCCTTTTTTATTCATAAAGCTACTAATAATGAGGTTGAAGTTATGGCCTTAATTGAGGGGTTAAAGCTAGCTGAGGAGAAAGGTTTTGATCAAATAGAGGTAGAAGGAGATTATTTGACTGTTATAAATGCTATGAAAAATGGTTTTATTCCAAATTGTAAGTTGGATCAAATCCTCTCTAGAGCTATAGAGATTTCAAAATAAGTATCTATTATTTCTTTTCATTATTTCTTTAAGGAATATAACCACACAATAGATGTGTTATCAAATTTTGGAGTGGATTAACACCCCCTCTTCATTATTTAGTTGTTCCTCTAATGAATGGCATGGTCTTTATTTCATTTTATTATCAGATGGTTTTGGGTATTGATGTGATTTACATATAAGAGAAGGATGCTTGGATAACAATTATGGAGGAATTTTTAATTACAATGTTTAGTGCTTTTGGTAACTTTGTTTTATTTTTTTGTAGTTTTTTTTTAAGATAAATAAAGGAAGTTTATAGTTTACTTGTGTTTTGACACTATTTATTGATGAAAAGGATTGGTTGTGGTGTTTTTCATTAGAGTAAACCTGACCTTAAATTCTTAAAAATAGGTTTCTTGGATAATGGTTACAAAATATCTCTTAATTTTTTATGATTGATTTTTATCTATGGTGTGTTAAATATATTGGGTTGTTCTGTAGCTTCTACTTGTTATGTAGCTATTGGGTTATATTTTTCTTCAGCATTGTGGCTACGTTTAGTTGTAGTCTCTCTTACTTTGTTTTGTATCCTTGATAAGGGGTTGATCTTTTTTATTGGATAGTTATGATGATATGTTTTTTAATCTTCATATTTATATCCTTTCTTTTTGGCTCTAGTTTGAAACCTTTTCTAAACTTTGGAATATAAAGGGTGATGGACCCCATAACCCTCCTTTACTGATCAAAAAAAGAAATTTTCAAATTGAAAATTAAATCTATTTATACCCAACCAAATTTTTCATTGTATGTAAAAAATCAACTTTAATATTAATACATTATGATATAGTGCACGTGATATCTCAAACCTTGTTTATCATTTTCTCATCTTGTTAGTTACGTTAAAAATCATGCAAGATGATTATGTGCATGGTAACATTTTTACATTAATTTGATTCTAACAAATATGGTGATTATTTTATTACCTCGTTTACATCTGACTTTGGTATTTCATCTTAATAATGGCAAACAAATGCATACAATATAATATGAATTAATATTTCCTATGATAATATATTAATAAGTCAAATAAATTTTAGCTAAGGTACTTCATTGTTTGTTATGATAACTTTATCGCTAAGTGGCGATTGATATAATCAAATAAAAAATGAAAATATTATAAAATGAAAATATAAATTCAATTATCAAAATTGTGGAATTCAAAAAAATTATTAATCAAAATAATTGATAGTATACATTTGTTACTTGGTTATCACTTTTACAATACACTCAGCATTATGGCTCAATTATTCACAATGGATTATACACAAACACATATGATTCTCATATGATAAAATCATTATATGATGTCAAATTTATACATGTGAATGAAAATCATTCACACTGATATTACATCTTTTTTACCACAAATAATTTGCACAACTTCATCCCTCTCATCAAAAGGGGGGCATGCATGAGAACTCTTTCACATAGTTAGATTCATATTGCATGAATTATCAAAGTGACATAAATTATATAACTCTCATTAGATCTGAATGAGTTAGATCATATCATATGGACACCTAGGTTATTACAAATTTTATACAGATTAATACAAATTTTGTGTAAATTATTAATAGTTTTCATAAATTACTATAAGATTTACTCAAATAATGATATATTTGGAACATATTAGTGAAATATTCAAGGCTTATGTCAATTTTATTTTATATAAGTATGAGTTTTATTTCACATATCCCATGAGAGTATCACACATATTACAAAATTCAAGTTTCACATGTTATCATATTAGGGGCATTATGTGGCATAATTTCATAGATATTATGATACTTTCACTTTGGCACAAATTATTAGACTATGATTACAAGGGATTTAGTTTGGTGCATGTTAGTGCCCAAAATTGCACTAAAGCAATTGGGCCCTTATCTAGTGAGACTTATTGAGTCCAACCATTTTCAAGTGTAAATGACTATGTCCTAAACCTAAATTCAATTTTTGAGTGTTCCTTTGGAAGTTCAAGTCCATGTAAAATTGGCTAAGTCTTAATCTAGTTTTTTCTTGGGAAATGTGTCTTTCCCTTAGACCTTTTTGAGGTTTTTACATGAGCACAATATCTGATAGAAATAGGTCTTCAAGCTTTTTATCTCTGACAGAAGGTTCAATGACTTATTTTCATCAAACATTTTGTCTGCTACAAAAATCCCAAAGGAATTCAATGTCATATTTATTTTGAGACAAGTGTTTCATAAGAAATCCTAAGGGTCATTTCTTTCAGACTTTTTATCCATGGTAAAAAGTCTGAAAGGCACTTGCCCTTTGGTAATTATGCCTGCACAAAAATCTTGAAAGAAATCCTTTGTTTTAGGAAAAAATGTAAAGACTTATTTCTTTCAGACTTTTTGTCCATGGTAAAAGGTCCAAAGGGCACGTGCTTTTTAGGAATTTTTCCCACACAAAAATCTTGAAATACTTATAAGGACTTATTTATTTTGATTAAAGTGTCTACAAACTTACAGACAGGTCATTTTGCCTTTGTAAATTTTTTGAAAGATCATTTCCTTCGAGAATTTTGCCCTTACAAAATTCCCAAAGGGCACCATTAAAATATCTAGAGGACACTTACAGAAAGTCTGAAGGGCACTTTAAAGAGATCTAAAGTGCCATTTTAAAGGGTTGAAGGTGATTCTATAGGGCAAATGCCCTTGACAAAACTTTAGAAGGGTATGTTCAAAGGGCCTAAAAGGTACTTTTCACAAAGTTGCTATGGAACAAAAGTCTTATTTAATTTGAGCATTTTGCCTGTGTAAAAAGTATGAGAGAATTGAATTTCTTTAGGAAAAGTACCAAATTTAATTTTTGTAGGGAAATTATTTCAGATAAAATGTCTAAAACAATTATCCTAACGAAGACAAAGGAGCTAAGTATTAATTCTTTCGGTAAATGTGTAGAGGCCCAATTCCTTCAATAAAAGTGAAAAACACTATTTTATTTAGGGGAATTATTTTGGATAAAATTTCTAAAATAATTGTTTGACTGAAGGCATAAATCCAAAGGTCAAAGACTCAATTCTTGTAGGAAAAGTGTGAAGTCAAATCTTTCAAGGAAATTGTCTTGGACATTTTGTCTGAAATAATTATCCTGATAGAATACCCTAAAGAGTTATTATGAGATAATTATGTCAAATAAAAGCATAAAGGAAAATTATCAAAGATAAAGAGAAATCCAAAGATAGAAGTGTTGAAGTAAATAGGAATGTTGAAGATAAAGACTCAGATAAAATTGTTGCAAAACAAAGTCCCCAAAGAAATTTCCAAATTATGAGTATGATGGTCTTGTGGATGTCTTTTGAAAAGTATGCAAATTTCAACTTTAATATGTAGGGACTATCCATTGGCATTCAAATGTCCAAGATGTTTGTGTGAGCATCAATGTTAGATCCTAAAAACTAGCCATTTATTTTCAATTGGAGGTAGATCCAATGGTACACATCTATGTAGAGTAAGATTATCTAATGATGTGTGATAAAATATGAATAGTCAAAGGAACCTAGGACAAATATAGGCATGATAAGTGTTGAGCTCATGGGGCATGATTTAAAGATTGAGCATGATCCTAGAGATTGATGGTATTCATTCAAGCATACACTATCAAATCTATGGTGCATATTGAGTCATGACTTTTTAATGAATCCCTGAGTGAATGCAATATTGTCACTTGGCAAGAGTGCATTGGCCCAATAGGGCTAATAGATTAGGATGTAGAGAGCCTAAGGAGATACCAAGTGGTACCATTTTGATACAAGACCTATATATATCCAATGGCATTCAATCCTTTAGATCAAGATCAGAGGCATGTACTTGTTTGAATGGGAAAATCTAATGGTGCGAGCTAAGATAAACTTTTCAAAAGGCTTAAAACCAATAAGAGAGTATCATGTGCCCATTTTTAAGCTAATGAAGTGGCCTAGTTAGTTTTAATTTATGTAGATGCACAATTGGATCCAAGGTGGAATGCTAGGTGTCAATACATGCCAAGTTTTAGCCTAAAGTTTAAATTGATAGCTCTTTCCTGGTCAAGAAATGAGTAAAAGCATAGAAGAAGGTCCATGAGCCATTTTAGAACAAATATTTCAAATCATGATCAAGGATCATTTTATTTTTCATGTCACAACTAGATTAGTTTCCAAGCCATCATTACAAGAGTAGGTTATTCTATGACATGCACCAAAAAAGAAAGGAAGTTGTATAAGAGGTTCCAGTTGTGCAGGCAATTATTCACCAGCATTTCTAGGTAGTTTCACATAGTCACAAAGTTTTTTTATCCTCTACTATGAAATTCACCTTCCAGGCATGTATAAATAAGAATCTCTAGATAAGTTGCACATAAGGACAAAATTTGTTTGGATCTTCAAATGATTTTCTCCCTCTAGTTATACAAGAAAGTGATCGAGAGCATCTTTAGGTAGTTGTAAGTCCTCATCATTCCTTGTAGAGGCAATTGTAACAATGATTTTTCTTGAAAATGGATGAAGATCTCAAACATAGTAAAAGTCATTTTCTGGCTAGGAGCTTCTTGATGGGACTAGAAAAGTTTGTTATGCATTTTTTGCAAATTGTAACACATAGTCCCAGATTTGGGAAGGATTGAAAATGTATAAATAGGGGATTTATCCTCTATTATAAGGTTGTTGATTGGATATTAGTTGTTGTAGGTCATTATTTTAGGTGTTCATTTTCCCTAAGTCTAGGTTCTACAAAAAAAATTGGATTAATTACAGTGTGTAGATTTTGTCTGCCTTGCTAAATTGGTTGTATCTATATATCCATTAGTAAGCTTTGAGAGCATGTTTATGTCTCCCTTTCCAAAAGAGAAATCTCACCATGCTTATCCCCATGGTAATATTTTGAAGTGTTGATATTTGTAATATTTATTTTTAAGTCATTGGAAAATATTTATGGTTCTTTATTATATTCTATTAATGAAATGAAATAATATGTTTTACAAGTTCTGCTAATTGGATATTTGGGTTTGTGTTCATTAATGGTTATCATTATAAGTATGTATCTAGGTTATAAATCCCTTTTTGTAGTTTTATATAGAAACATGTTGTTGAATACTTTTTAAGGGCACCCTGGATTCATGAATTTAGTAGGAAAAAATATTTAAGATTTTAGTTTTACTATATGTCCTAGTCTCTTAGGGATCATTTAGTGTCTACCATTATCTTGCATTTGAAGTTTTTTTTCATCTTTATGAAGGAACATTGTCATGAAATACTACTAGATACCCTATTGTTTTGATGCCAATAGCATGCCACCTTCCTTATTTATAATTATCTAACTTGTCCTACCTTATCCTACCCTATGAATAACACACCATGTTGCATATTATATGTGTTTCTTGCCTTGAAAATGCATAAGATCCTACATATTTGAAATGTGTTTGTATTTTGTGCTTTAAACTCTAGTGTTGTAGTTTTCTATCTGACCCCTATTGTTGAATATTTTATAGAATGAAGATTGCATTCATCCCCTCATCTATCTTTAGTAGCTTGTGTATGATATAGAGAATTTGTATATTTCATGTGATAACCCTTCATGGATAAAGTGTGTAGACTTGGTTATGCTTTGGTCATATTTTTCCCTTGTGCCAAGAATCCTCATGGAGATTGAATTGTAAAATCCATCCATGTAATAATTGTACCTCATAGGTTCTCTCACCTTGGTTTAGGCAGAGTAAAAAGTAGCAAGGAGCTAACCATACCCTTTGTAGGTGCCTCTCAATCATTTTCTACATTCAATCCAATCTTGATGAGAAACCCTTCCTCAAATACGATGATATTCTAACATGTTTTGTATTATTACTTGCCATTTTCCTTCAATTGTGAAAGGTTGAGTGTACGAGGTGTACAACTAGGAACCAACACTCTTCTGGTCCCATTACTAGGGAAAGAAAAGACACACATGGCATTTATGTTTCTAGGGACTCTTGTCGAGAGTTGATATCATTTTCAAAGTTCTTTGCCTATTTTACTGATCTCACTATCTTGGTTGTCAATGTTGTAGCACTCCACTAGGGACATTTTAGGAAGATTTTAAGGTTTGATAATTTGACTTCTGCTGAGTCTATTACAAATGACTATTAAAATTGCATGTTGAAATTTTTTTATCCCTTTTGAACATAATTTTGAAAAAAAATAGTGTCTTTGTTCTCTATCCCATTAATCTTCAGTACGTCTAATTTTAGCATGTATCACAATAGTTTATCAACTATTATATTCAAGAATTCTAATTCTAATGGTGACTCCATTTTATTTTTTGGTTTTAGGGAAGATTGGTTCCTATTATGAATATATTTTTTAACTTTCAACTTTTATTATTTCCTTGTTTGCAAAGTTGGAAGGACTGAGATCATCTTTCAAAGGTGACACTTCTAAGAGACTAGTTCCACCCTTAGGTGTTCCTCAAAGAATAAGGGGACAAGTTTGGAGGCATGTTGAATGGTAAATTTTAGATGTTCAAGACCATCAAGATCTTGATAATCTTGAGATATTTATTGACCCCCCATTATTGAGGACTATCACAACTCTTGTATTTATTATGAAACACATAGTCTCATTCATTTTCTAACTCCTTCCCAACTAGTTGAATCCCCTCCCAAGTCTAATCCACCAATTCCACCTCATTCACCCCCTCATATCCCTTTTTCCTTTTATTATTGAACCAATCATGAGGCATAATGACCAAGATGAGAATGCACATCATGCATTTTATGTTCCCAAATTCTAGCCTATTAATTTTGATGAAATGGAAGGCTATCCTAATGAAGTCCCAAATGAAGTTAGTAAAAGCCTCCCTAAAATTTAAGTGAAAAATGTAGTGAGTGATGATCAACATCTAAGGGCCTTTAAAAACATCATTGAAGATTATGAGTTTGAGTATGAGGATGTGTGCATCAAGTTATTTGTGCCCATGCTAGAGGAAAATGCTCATGAATGATTTAATTCCCTTCCTGCTAGATGCATTAATTCATGGGAAGATATGCAAAATGTTTTTACAATTCATCATGGTGTTAGGATTGATCTAAAGTTTCTCTTGGCTAAATTTGAGAATATCAAGAAGAATCATAATGAGTGTGTGGATAAATTTAACACATGATTCAACATGAATATGATATGGTTGCTCAAAAACATCAATCCCTATGACACAACATGCTTGATAAAATACTATGATGCCTTTGATAAGAAGGCTTCTTATTTCTTGAGGGACAAGTCTCCCACTAACCTATGGTTAGCATTATATATGGCCATCCAAATTGAGAACAATTTCAAGGCTATGGGAAAGCCTTTGAATAAGTAGGTTGATGTGAAGCTGGTTAATCCAAAAAAGATAGATCCCATGAAGATAACTAACTTAGAGGAAATTGTCAAAACTTTGGCCTCTACTATCAAATAAATGTCGTAAAATTTTGCTAGAGTTGAAAAGAGGGTCCCTCAAGTGTTCACCAGCTACAAACAGGCTCTAAATCCAAATCAAGCACCAAGAGGGCCTACTTTCCACAATAAAGATAATGATAAAGGGAAGAGGCTTACACATGAAAAAACATGGATAAAAACTAGTATACAAGGTCTATAAATGAGGTGCCTAATCCTTTAAACACCAAGGTAAATGCTATGAATTCTGATTTAGACATTGATTAGTGTGATAAATGCTTCCTTCCACACCCTCCATGTGATACTATTGAAAAATTTGATGAATATGTGGATGAACTTGAATATGCATCATTTGATTATGAGATTTTTATGCTCAATTGTCAAAATATTTAGAGTGAATCGACCATCTCCATGAAATTACTAAATGATAATATGGTTGATCAGTTTTTAAGTGTGGTAGAAATGAAGAGCATCCTAACTTTTGAATTTATTTATGACATTAATGTGGCACAAGCATATGAATTACCCATCCATGATTTTGATATCCTGCACTCTATGATGATGAAAAAATATTCTAGGGGAATTTCATTAGTTGAGGATAGGTAGTTAATTAATTTATCAACTGCCTAAAATAAGGAATACAACTTAAGAAGTAGGCAACCAAGTGTTGCTCCTCAAAACACTACCCCTACAAATTAAAATGTAGGGAAGGAAATCAAGGAAGGAAAGAAAGACATAATAGTCCCATAAGCTTCCAATTTAGCACCCATGTCCCAATCTACTAAGCCCAGAAGTGCTCCTACTAAGACAATAGAATGCCCATATTGTCTAGTATCCATAAGGATGCTAATGAATTAAAAAAAAATACACTTTTGAAGGTTGTTTTAAAAATTCTAAATCCACCTCAGCCTACTCCACTTTAAACCTTGAATGATTGTATTCTAGTTGAATGTTTTATTACCCTTCCACCAAATATGTCTCTTCCTCAATATAGTGTTTATGATATGGCTCAAGTGTTGAGTCAAATAAAAGTCACCATACCACTTGTTGAGTTGTTAAGAATACATGAACATAGGAAGAGGGCCTTTGAATATTTATAATTTGGTTAAAGGTCAACTACAAATGAAATTGAGTTACCCCGAGCATCCCTAGAAGAATATTAATAATTATAAGAGGTTGTTAAACCCAATCTAGAGGTCTATTTGGAGACTACACTTGTATAAAGTCATCTAAATGTGGATCCATTTTACACAACTCTATTGATTAATGGTTTGATTTTTCATAATTGCATGTTTGATTCTAGAGCTTCTTATAATGTGATCCCTTAGGTGTCCTAAATGAACTTAGAGTGAAGATCGCATCAGCCTTTGGCAAGTGTTATGCCATGGAATCATGAGAGGTTATAATTGTTGGACAAGTTAAGGAGTTAGTGGTACAGTTGGTATTGCATCTAGGAAAGTACTTGAATATAGATGTGGTAGTTGTAACTGCCCACCTAAATAGGGGATGTTTTCATGTAAATGGGCTATGAGCATGGGTGAAAGTATGTAGATGGACCTTTCCTACACCACCATTCCTTTGGAGGGTAAGATGGTTAGATTTTATAGAGATCTAAATATGCTACATATGATTGAAGATCTAAATATGCTTTTAATGAAGTGTGGTAAAAGGATGTTGAATTGGGTAACTTTGTTGGGAATGTTAATATTAGTGAATAGCCTACTATCCTTGATGTTGAACCTAATAAAGAATGTGCAGTTTGGAAGATGTGCTTTGATGGGGCTTGATCCTATCTTGGAAAAAGAGATGGGGTTATCTTAAATGCCCCCAATGGTAAATGCTTTATGTTTTCTTTTTAATTATCCTTCAAGTGCACAAACAATAATTTTAAGTATGGGGCACTCTTGCTTGGTCTAAGGATTACAAGTAAATATGGAATCAAATGTTTGGTTTTCAAGGGTGATTCTGATCTAGTGGTAAAGCAAGTCCATAGTGATTTTTTCCATAAAGAATTAAAGGTTGAAATATTATCATAATGTTGTCTAGGATTTTCTTGAACTTTTTGATGCATTCAATTTGTGTTATCATGATAGAAGTTTCAACCAAGAATTTGATAGACTTGTAGGACTAGGTGATCAATTTGATATTGAAAATATGAGCCCTCACTATCAATATCAAGTAAAGGTGCTTGTAAAGCCTTCAATCATAGATAATGTTCATCATTAGCATATTTTTGATGATGATGATGAATATATTACAAGGTTTTTAAATTGTGAGGCTGAGTTCCATGATCAGCTCATAGATATGGAATCTATGGTTCAACTCAGTGATGGGAAGGAGACCTTGTTTGAGAAGGACATTATTTATCTAAAGATAAACACTATCCCAAGAGCACTAGTTAGTTTAGAAGCATATTTTAATGGAGTGGATAGAATAAATTCAAGAGACTCATTTATTTCAAAATATTTGACTAAGTGTAATTTGGGTTCTCATGGGAATCTAAGAAAGGTTTGGTTGCATACTCACCTGAGTGCAATAGAGAAAAAATCTTACATGCAACTATTAAGGAAGTATCAAGACTATCTAGGGTGGTCTTATTCTAAGCTAAAAGCATATAGGAAAGACTTGTTCTAATATGTCATCCCATTATAGCCTGATATCAAACCTTTTAGGCATAAATAGAAACCCATTAACCCCATCTTGGGCACTAAGATGTGGGATGAATTAAAGAAGTGAAGGGATGCTAGTATAATTAAACCCATCAGGTATTCATCATGGGTGGAAAACTTAGTCCCTATAAGAAATAAAAATGTTAACATCTTCTTGTGTGTGGATTTCATAAATTTAAACAAAACTTCTTTTAAAAACAATTATCCCCTACCCAATATGGAAAACCTATTGCAAAGAGTTACTAGATCAGAAATGTTGTCGACTCTCAAGTTACAACAAGGTTATGGTGAAGGAATTTGAGAGGTCCAATACTATATTCCCTACACCTTGGGGCACATATGTATATATGAGGTTGCCTTTCAGGTTAATGAATGCTAGTGCAACATTCTAATGACCTATGGACATCACTTTTATAGGGATAATTAACTAGTTCATTTTTGTGTATCAGGATGACATTAGCATGTACTCTCAAACTAGAGAAGAGCATTTGGAGCAACTTAAAAAGGTGCTTATCAGATGCAAAGAGTTTAACATTTTGCTTAATCCCAAGAAGTGCCACTTTGGAGTGTAAAAGGACAAGTTTTTAGGACATATAATGTCTAAATATGGTGTCATGATTGACCCCAAAATGTTTAAATCAATTGAAAAAGTGCCTATACCATAGTCTAAGAAAGGAATTCAGTCTTTCCTTGGACATATTAACTTTGTAAGGAGATTTGTGTCTAATTTTGTAAATATTACTCTGCCTATTACTTCCATGCTAAAGAAAGACCAGACCATCAAATGGGAGGAGACAGCCATACAAGCATTCAATGACATCAAGGGAGATTTAAATTTTATCCATATTTTGGCCAATCTTGATTACACAAAGTTGTTCTAGATATTCTCTTTTGCATCATACAATATTTTTGTTGATATCTTATTGTAAAAGAATGAGGAAGGTCATGAGCAACCCATATCTTTCTTTAGTAAAGCTATGCAAGGTTCTAAACTAAACTAATCCATCATATAAATCTAAGATTTTAATCTTTTTAAGGATGTTAAAATGTTTAGGCCATATATTCTGAGTTTAAGGATTATTTCATGTGTCCTGCACACTATGATGAAGGATATTTTAACTCAGACTGAAGTATCCATCAAGAGGTGCAGGTGGGTTAACAAGTTACAAGAGTATGACATGGATATCCAAACCACCAAGTTAGTAATATGGATGGGTCTAGCCAAGCCTATGGTTGAGACCAATTTACAAAGTGTTGAGTTAAACATTGTTGTTTTTAATGTTGATGATTATTTAAGTCAATTTAACATGTCTTTATGGTATAGAGACATTGTTTACTACTTGTAAAATATAAACTATCCCCCTAAATTAGATAATAATAAAAGAATAAATCTAAAGCTTGTGTCCCAAAAATACCTCTTGACTAAGGGTGGATTAGCATAGAAAAATTTAGATGGGATTCTCCTAAGATGTGTGTTGGAAGAACAAATACTTGTCATGATTGAAGACTTCCATAGTAGAGTTTGTGGTGGCCATTTTACACCTAAAGTTATAGCTCATAAAATTTTAAGATTTGGTTATTGGTGGCCATCATTTTTCAAAGATGTTTCTTAGACAATCATAAGGTGTGAGAAATGCCAGTACTTAGCTAGGAGGATGAAAGCTTTAGGTTATCTTCCCTTGCAACCTATGATGATTGAAGGCCCATTCAAACAATGGGGAATAGATTTCATTAGAGAAATTTTTGATTCATCAAGTGCTAGACATAAATGGATCCTATTTGCAACTAATTACTTCATAAAATGGGTCAAAACAATCCCTATAAAGAAAGCAACACACCAAGTAGTCATGTATTTTTTGTTGAATCAATTTATTTGTAGATTTGGTGTGCTTGTCAAGATAATTATTGATAACACCATGAGCTTCAAAGACAAACATTTGGTGGCATTGTGCAAATATAATGGGATCAAATTGGCATATTCTTCCAACTACAATCCTCAAGGGAATGGGTAAGCAAAATAAAGTAATAATAACTTGATCAAGATCATTAGACAAACTTTGGAAGTAAATAAGAAGTGGGGTGAATAACTAAAAATTGCCTTGTGGGCTGATAAGATTACACCTAAAAGAGCTATAGGTAGAACCCCTTTTAAGCTTGTTTATGGATCTCAAGAAATTCTACCTATGAATTTATAGCTACCCACCTATCAGCTCATGTAGCAATTAGAGGATGATGAGTGGATCAACCACTATGAGATCAGGGCAAACCAGATTATTGAGCTTATTGAAATTTAAAGACAAGCTCATGAAAGACACCTCAAGTTCAAAGAGAATTTGAAGAAAATATTTAATAGAAAGGTCACTCCAAGAACTTTCCAAGTAGGTGATCTGGTTCTACTTTGGGATAACAAGCATGAGGAGAAAGGAAAGTATGGCAAGTTGTATGCCTTGTGTATGGGTCCTTATTCCATTAACTACCAGATTGGGGAGCATATTTTCTTCTTGAGATATTTAGATGGTGAAATACTACAACTTCCAGTCAATGGCAGACATTTGAAACACTTACTTGATTAAGTATTTAACATGTGTACCATATTATATAGTGTTTATTACTTTATATTTCTATTATTTTATTACCCTTTTATTTGTTAAGTTGTGCAGCTAAAAGCTTCACTGATGCAAATGGTGGAGGATGCTGAGTGTCAAAGTAACCGATGTCGGTCAAGCCAATCAACATCAATCATATTCAGTGTACACAATAAGTGACATTAGTTGTGGTTGGCCAGCATCAGTCAAACAAGAACCAACGTCGGTCACCTGTGTGTTTCCAAAACTGTTCTAATTTTAGACGAACAGTGAGTTTCCATGTAAAGACTAATTTTAGTCTTGAGTCTATGTTTCTAATTATTGTTAGGTTTGGGATCTATTTAAGAGACCCATGGGGCTGTATTGTAATTGTATTAGAGGCAACAACAATTGGGTTGATTGTCACAATCAGAGTAGGCAATAATAACCATTGGGTTGATTGTCACTGGAGGCAACAACTCAGTTATTGAGTTGGTTGTAATTGAGTGAGAGAGAGAACTCTTGAAGGAGAATTACTGTACACCCAAGAGGTGTGGGAAGAGTGAGATTTCTTCATTTTATTTCCTTATGGAAGAGTGTTAATACAGATTGTATTGTTTCTCATATAATCTATTCTTTGCTATTTCTGAATTCTAGTTACTTATTACTTTTGGTTTAATTTTGTGTTTAGTTGCTTATACAATAGTAATCAATTGAGCTCTAAGGTACTAAAATTTGGTATCAGAGTGAGCTAAGGATCCTAACATTATTTTGGGTTGTGCTTGTATAATTTCCCTTTGTGTTCTATTGTGTTTTTGTTTTTAGATCCTCTTGATCTATTTTTATTAAGTCTACCATGTTTTATTGAGACTTTATGAATGTTTACTAAAATTGATAAGTCTCAACTCCATGACCCAATGGATTGGTACTTGGTCTTATGTTTTAGGGTTTTTTGCACACCTAAAAGGGGTATGCATCCCTGGGTGAGATCCAATATTAGTGCCTAATATTACACTAAAGCAATTGGGCCCTTATCTAGTGAGAATGCCTAAGTCTAGCCCTTATCAAGTGTAAATGACTATGTCCTTAGCCTAAATTCCATTTTTGAGTGTTCCTTTAAAAGGTCAAGTCCATGTGAAATTGGTTAAGTCTTGATCTTATTTTTACTTAGGGAATGTGTCTTTTCATTAGACCTTTTCAAGGTTTTTGCATGAGCACAATGTTTGATGAAAATAGGTCTTCAGGATTTTTGTCTCAGACAAAACGTCTGAAGACTTATTTCCATCAGACATTTTTTATACTAAAAAAATCCTAAAGGAATTCAATGTCTTATTTATTTTAGGCTAAGTGTTTAACAAGAAATCCAAAGGGACATTTGTTTCAAAAAATTTGTTTGCAGCAAAAAGTCTGAAAGGCACTTGCCCTTCAAGCATTTCGCCCACATAAAAAGCCCAAAATAAATCCTTTATTTTAGGAAAAAATGCAAAGTCTTATTTGTTTTAGACTTTTTTTTTGTGGTAAAAGGTCTAAAGGGTACTTGCCCTTTAGGCATTTCGCTCACACAAAAATCCCAAAAAATATTCAAAGACTTATTTATTTTGATTGAAGTGTATACAAACTTGCAGAACGGTCATTTTGCCTTTACAAAATTTCTAAAAGATCATTTCCTTCGGGCATTTTTCCCTTGTAAAATTCCCAAAGGGAACCTTGAAAATATTGAGAGGACACTTTTAGAAAGTTTTCAGGGAACTTTCAAGAGATCTAAAGGGCCATTCCAAAAGGCTGAAGGGTGATTCTATAAGGAAAGTGCCCTTGAAAAAACTTTCAAAGGGTATGTTTAAAGGGCCTCAAAGGTGATTTTAGCAAATATGTTGCAAAGTATAAGTCTTATTTCCTTTGGGCATTTTTCCCTTGTAAAAATTTTGAGAGAATTGCATTTCTTTAGGAAAAGTACCAAGTTTAATTTTTGTAGGGAAATTATTTTAGACAAAATGTCTGAAATAATTTTCTTGGTGAAGACAAAGGAGCTAAGTCTTAATTTTTTTGGCAAAATTGCAAAGGCCCAATTCCTTTGATAAAAGTGCAAGAGACTATTTTCTTTGGGGGAATTGTTTCAAATAAAATGTTTGAAATAATTATTCTGATGAAGGCAAAAATTTAAAGGCCAAAGACTCAATTCTTACGGGAAAAGTGTGAAGTCAAATATTTTAGGGAAATTATTTCAAAAAATTTGTCTAAAACAATTGTCCTAATAGAACACCCTAAATAATTGTTGTAGGATAATTATGCCAAAGAAAATCCCAAGCATAATTGTCAAGGATAAAGAGACAACTAAAGACACAAGTACCAAAGCAAATAAGAATGACAAAGATAAAGACTTAGACAAAAAATTTGTAGAACAAAGTCCTTGAAGAAATTTTCAAATTTAAGGTATGATGGTCTCGTGGATGTCTTTTGACAGGCATGCAGATGTCAACTTTAAATTACAAGGACTAGTCGTTGGGATTCAAATGTCCAAGATGGTTTTGTGAGCATCAATTTTAGATCTTGAGAACTAGCCATTTATTTTCAAATGGAGGTAGATCTAATGGCACATGTCTACATAGAGCAGGATGATTCAATGATGTAAAATTAAATCTAAATAGTCAAAGGAACCTAGGACAAGTGCAGGCATGACAAGTATCAAGCTCATAGGTCATGATTTATAGTTTGAGAAGTTATTAAATATTGATAGAATGTGTTCAAGTGTACACTATCTAATCTATGGTTTGTATTGATTCATGACTACCACTTGGTAAGAGTGCATTATCCTGATAGGATTGATAGAACAGGATGTAGAGAGCTTGAGGAGCTACCAAGTGGCACCATTTTGGCACAGGACCTATAGACAACCATGGCATTCAATCTTTTGGATCAAGATCAGTGACACGTGATTACTCAGGTAGGTAGATCTAAGGGTGCAAGCTAAGATGAAATTTTCAAAAGGATCAAAACTAATAAGAGAGCAATACGTGCCTAGATTGAAGCCAATGAAGTGTCCTATTCAGTTTTAAGTTATGAAAATGCCCAATTAGATCTAAGGTGGAATGTTAGGTGTAAATATGTGGCAAAATTTAGCCTAAGAGTTTAAATTGATGGCTCTTTCTTGGTCAGGAAATGAGTCAAAGCATAGAATAAGGTCCACGTGCCATTCTAAATAAAATATTTCCAATCATGATCATAGATCATTTTTTTTTTCATGTCACAACTAGATTAGTTCCCAAGCTATCATTACAAGAACAAGTTATTCCAAGGTGTATGCCAAAAAAGAAAGGAATTTGTCTAGGAGGTTCCAATTGTGCAGGCAATCATTCATCAACATTTATAGGTAGTTGTACATAGTAACAAAGTTTGTTTAGCCTCTAACATGAAATTCACCTTCTAGGCATGTGTAAAGAAGCATCTCCAAATAAGTTACACATAATCATAAAATATGTTTGGCTTTTTAAATGATTTCCTCCCTTCAACTATGCAAGCAAACAATCAAGAGTATTTCCAGGTGGTTGCAAGTCCTCATCATTCCTTGTAGAGGTAGTTGCAATAATAATTTTTCTTAAAAATGGATGAAGATCTCAAGCATAATAAAAGGCATTTTTCTACTAGAAGCATTTTGATAGGACTAGAAAAGTTTGTTATGCAATTTTTACAAATTGTAGCCCATAGTCCCAGATTTGGGAAGGATTGAAAATGTATAAATAGGGGCTTTGTCCTTTATTCTAAGGTTGTTGGTTATTATAGGTCGATATTTTAGGTGTCTATTTTCCCTAAGTCTAGGTTCTACAAAAAAAATTGGGATCAATTACTATGTGTATATTTTATCTCCCTTGCTAAGGTGATTGCATTTGTACAACCATTAGCAAGCTTTGAGAGAATGTTTATGTCTCCCTTTCCAAAATAGAAATCTCACCATGATTTTTCCCATGGTATAATTTTAAAGTGTTGATGTTTATAATATTTATTTTCAAGTCACTGGAAAATATTTGTGGTTCTTTATTGTATCCTTTTAATGAAATGCAATAATATGTTTTACAAGTTTTGCTAATTGGATATTTGGGTCTATGTTTATTATTGGTTTTTATTTTGAGCATGCACTTATGTTATAAATCCCTTTCTATAGTTTTATTTAGATATGTGTTGTTGAATAAATTTTAAGGGAACCCTGGGTTCATGAATTTAGTAGGTGAAAGTATTTGAGATTCTATTTTTAGTATATGTTTTAGTCTCTTAAGGATCATTTGGTGTCTACCATTGTCTTGTATTTGAAGTTTTTGTTGAATATTTACTAAGGAAAATTATCATGAAATATTGCTAGATACCCTATTGTTTGGAAGCCACCAACACACCACCTTCCTTATTTATAATTATCTAGCTTGTCCTACCCTATCCTACCCTATGAATAATACACCTTGTTGCATACTATACATGTTACTTGCTTTGAAAATGCATAATATCTTGAATATTTGAAACATGTTTGCAGTTTGTGCTTTAAACTCTAGTGCTATAATTTTCCATCTGACCTCTGTTGTTGAATATTTTATAGAATGAATATTGTATTCATCCCCTCATCTATTTTTATTAGCTTGTGTATGATGTAGAGCATTTGTGCATTTTGTGTGACAACCCTTCATGGGTGAAGTGTGTAGACTTGGCTATATGCTCTAGTCATATTTGTCCCTTGTGCTAAGAATCCTCATGGAGATTGAATTGAAAAACCCCTCCATGTGAGAAAGCTACCCCATGAGTTATATCACCTTCGTTCAGGCAGAGCCAAAAGTAGCAGGGAGCTAACCATACCCTCTATATATGCCTCTCAGTCATTTTATAAATTCATTCCAATCTTGATACAAAACCCTTCCCTGGTTACAATGACATTCTAGAAAGTTTTCCATCATTGCTTGCCATTTTCCTTAAATTGTGCAAGGCTAAGTGTACAAGGTGTTAAACTAGGAACCAAAAATGCATATGTAGGAAATATGTCACATGTTATATATAAAAAACTTATAAACTTGAGCATTACTTATATTGCATTATATAATCCATTTATAGTAGATGATTTAAAAACTTACAAAAAATTCTAAAATATTTCTTATATTTGTTGTAACCCATAGAGGATTCCATTACTCATATATAATGAGTTTTATGTGGATGAATTTATGTTTTATTTAAATCTTAGAAACTTATTATATTCAAATTAGTTTTAGATTATCTCAACCTATGGTATTACGCAAGCATAACTTAGGTTATACTCATATTCTACATATGAACCCAATACAAGGTTTATATTCGTAGGTGGTGCTCAAAATCTTGTTTAATTCTTTAGACAAGAAGATAACAAGACTAGAGACACATTCTCCATATGAGTTGTGTCTCTTAGACCCATGGCATCTCCACTCCAATGACATGAGCATACTCCATGAGTGAAAAAGACCACATACTTCTAAGTGTAGTCATTCCTTGATAATTGTGATTTTCATTTATGGCATATTCTATTTTTATATTTCAATAGTGATAAATTTGATTTCACACATTTTACTATGTGTTTGATGTTTGTCTGTTAAGAACATGTGAAGGATGTTTGAGCTTGTGTTGATGTTGTTTTGATGTCTCATGATGTTTTAGCTATTTGTGAGTGTTTTAGACTCCATGATGACCATATTTTTTCATTATAAAGGTTTGACCAATCATATACAGTAATAACAAAGGGTTACAAGTTGACTATGCTTTTGTTCATAATAATTGTATGTATATAGAAGTGTTTGAGCTAATTGGGGGTTAGTATAAGAGTGCTCCAATGGATGTTGACACTTAAAAAGGACCTATAGATCATGTGACATGGGTTCATGAGTTGAAAAGTGTTCTTGTGTTCTTATTTCTCTATTTGTTAATGGATACACAGTGATACTATGAACCACGAAAGGTAAAAAAAGTCTAAGTTTAAGATCTCTAACATGAGGAATCATTCTCTTTATCCCTTTAAACTAGTATTTTTTATTTTGTTTAAATACTAGATTAAAGGGGGAATTTTTAGACACCTAAATTTTGTATAATCTTAGTTTTTCCAGTGATTTTATGTGACTTTAAACATATAGACTCTTAGTAGTGTATTATGGGTCTTGGGTCTCTTTTCTTTACTTTATGAGATTGTGTATTCATCTATTTTACTTTATTCATTTTATTAAACCTCATCATAGTGATCCTTGGTCCTATATTAATGATTATTATATTTTAGATGGTTTCTAGAGAAGTCATCAAGTCACAAATAAATCTACATGGGTGGAACCATCCCCAAACTATAGAAATGTCTAAGTGTATCTTGTGGGTTTATTTTAATCGCATTTTATTTAGATCACTTTCTTGTGTACATTTGAATCTTATTTGGTCAGATTATACAAATCAATAGTCACCTAATTTTAAATTGAGATATTTATATAATAAAATCACTTAGATACATTTAAGGGCATGTAATCATTATTTAATAAAGGCACACTTAGAGCACACGACAATAATATAATTTATGGTTTTTCTAATTTTGAAGTTTTTGATAGATATATATTTTTTCATATTTATACCAAAGTATGTCCTAGGGAAAATTGCACTTAAACTTACATTGGTATGATTTTGTACACACACACATTATTAGGATAACGACATGCAATTTTGTGCCTCTTAAAAGTATTAGAAATGTAAGCAACACACAACTAGTCACTAGGGATTAGTTGCGGTCAGTCTAACCCATCCCTTTTATCCATTATTCCCATTCAAATTTGATCTTATTGTGCATAACTAGGGTTTAAAGTAAGGAGAAAGATAATAGAGACATTTGTGTGCGAAAGAAGACATATACATGCATAGGAACATTTATCATATGCAGGAAAAATAATCAAAACTATCATAAATTGACACATATATAGAGGATAGTTTTGTACCCTAGAAAATAGTGTCACATTACATATGCATATAAGAAGCACAAACATGTCTAGAATCATACAGACACTATTTTTCAGAACCAAGCACTCATAGGCCCTTTTTTGGTCACTTTTGATGATTGTATCCTACCATAGACGTGAACATACACAAAATAAGCTATGTATTCAATTCTTTTAGTGTTTTATATAAATATAAAGTTACTATATTTGGATAGTTAAACTCATATTTTTTTGGTTATTTTACATCTTAAACAATATTATTTATTATTATTATTATCCTATTAGGGTCACACTAATACAAAAATAGATAAAACATATTGGTGAAATTGTTCTTTGTCTAGAACATAGCACACTGTATGTCCTCTTTGGTTTTCTTCTTTCTATTACTAAGGTTTCTTATTTCTATTTTTTTCATCCTTATGTTTGTTCTTATATTAGGAGTAAGCTTTGTGTTTATTTTATTTGTCATCCTAGAGTTTTAATTTTTTTAATATTAATATGCATCTTAAAAACCCAAATAATTATAGATCTTTGCATCCCTTATCATTTACTTATGTGATACCATATAGATATAACAATAAATTGATAAATATAGTTGTAGATGATCATTTTTGTGTGTCTAATAATAATGCTTATGTAAAATTGAAGGAAATGGTTATGATGGTTATGATCATGATGATGTTGAAGACTAGAATGCTATTGATTTATAATTTTATAATTATAATGAATAAGAATTAAAAAATGAGCTTAAAATGCAAGAAGTTAATTCTCTTTCTCCCTCTACACATTCTTTTGCCCATCATTCATTATAAAAAGAAGAAAGCAACATTTAATTAATTAATACAATTATTAGTATGATTACACTTAAGATGAAGATATAATATAATTATGGATAGGGTATTTAGATACTAAATCAAATGAATATATGCCTTAAAATGATATATCTACTTTCCATGATTTTAGTGATACAAAATGTAATGATATTCCTCTTACTTCATTGAAAATCAATATTCTTCTACATGATGCTTATGAATGGGATGTTCCTTCTTTTTATTCTTTATAAAATAAATTTGATAATAGTTCTAAATTATGCAAATAAGTTTTTATAGAGATTGATTCTATGAAAGATAATGATATAAATTTTTGTGATGAATCTCATACACCTATATTTAGTATACAAGATCCTTTTCCTACAACATTTTCCCCTATTGAAAATAGTGTACCTATGGAAAAAAAAATTAATAATAAAATTCAGCCATTGAATGTCCCATTAAAAATATTAGCATGCCTTCCCAAGAAGTTATAGCCTTAATGCATTTTGTGGATGCTTTGCAACACTAAGTGCATCACCTCTCTCTATAAATAAAAGTATATCATTATTGGCTAGATTATTATGTTATATATGGAAACCCAATAGTGTGAAAAATATCCTAAATTAATCATTACCTTGTGATTTTATAATTCCTACATTCAAATTGTTTGATGGAAGTGGTGATCCTTTGATACATATTAATAGTTTCATACCTTCTATGGATAAATATAATAATGACATAATTCTACTAAATTTTTTTCCTAAGAGCTTAATTGGTAAAGCTTTGGATTGGTTTCACCATTTTTCTAGTGGCTCTTTTCAAACATATCTTGAGTTATAATAAAAATATATTCATACAATACATGTAACAAGAGTTACATATAAGCATGCACCTTCTCTACAAAGTCAGAACCACTCTCTGATTACATATTATGATTCAAGACTTGTATGCATCAATTGATATATCAACCCATAAAATTGGAAACATAATATATTTTTTGTAGAGGAATTATTTTTTACCTCAAGGATAAATTCATTTATCATACTTGTTAATAATTTCAATATATTTAATTTTATACCATTGCACTTGAGAAGGAACTTGCATATATTCTAAATCATGATCATGAGAATACAAATTGAAAATTTAATCGAAAGGAAATTACACATGAGGAAATTCATACCAATCAAAAGATTCATAAATATGAAGTAGCAATGAAGGAAATGTGTAATAAATAGGCACCATCAAAGGAAGTGAATTCATCTTCATCACATAAAATTCAATCGATCAGGTTTGATAATTTAAAGCATAAGCCAAGTGTTATTTTATAGACATTACTCAATAGACCTCCTTATCATTATCATCCTCATCATCATTTGGAATGGGTGAGAGCAAGACCATTTTGAAATTATCATTGTATTAATGGACATATAGACAATAATTATTATTCATTATGGTAATATATTAAACAACTTAGATTTATAGGTGTTATTACATTTCAAAAATATAATTGACATTTATACACATTCAATGTCTCTTTCTCTTTCTACTTCACACTCTATACAGGTTGATATTTCCTAAGATATTCCTCTAAAGGAACCAAATGGTCATTTTTTATTTGATATAAGGTGAAATTAGAATGGAAATTGTTGTTGATAACAAGGCACGATGTAATGCATGCATGATTGAATTTCTAAGAGAATTAGGATACGATGAGTGAAACTTACAACATATGATACATATGAGAATGTAGTTGGGCATATTACTCTACCAATTACTCTTAGGATTAAGATAATTAATACATTATTATTTATGCATCATACTATTACACAATCTAATACAATTTTGTGACACCCATGGTTGCAACAAATGAATGCAAAATTAGGTAAAGATAATACAAGATTATCTTTCAATTTCCAAGATGATTTACTTACATATCAATGAGATAGAAAAAATATCAAGAAAACACATGTCAAGAATACAATTGAATCTCATACTACACAAACATGGATACCAAATAAAAATCAACAAGCTATAGATTGGAGATTTGAAAAAGTAATGAATATTTCACAAAAATAATAAGAATGTAAACAATATCAA
Organism: Torreya grandis; assembly: GCA_037957365.1. NCBI lineage: Eukaryota > Viridiplantae > Streptophyta > Pinopsida > Cupressales > Taxaceae > Torreya > Torreya grandis. The sequence goes on along the minus strand of JARHVA010001337.1, from coordinate 724,566 downwards.
GTAGAATTAACATAAGTTCATAATTAAAATGGAAGTATGACCATTCCTAAGAGTTTAGTTCCATAAATAAATTATTATTATTTAATTTGATATGATTATTAATAATGTGCATAATTTTTATATTCATCTATTAGGTCTAATGATTCCATGCTTATCAGCGAGTTCGCTTATAAACATGTTGATCTCCAATGTTATATCATTAAGACATTACATTATCTCAATGTATCATTTAAAATATTAATAATACTTAAATATTAATTACCACATGATTACACAATTATGATTTCAAATTTTAAAAAATAAAAAACTCATAACATACATAAGACGTCTATAACACATTAATAAATGGCTCAATATAATCAAATATAATAAAATTTCTCTCTATATATATAGATAAATTATTTCAACATGGTAATACAATTTGATTAATACATGAAGTCATTTAATAATAGGGCCATGGTCACCATGACTCTCTACATCCTCATCCCTATCTCTTAATATATAGGCTCAAGATGAAGAGGCCCTATTATTATCTCATTTACATCAAGACTGAGATATACTCTACCTCTCTTGATCCTCATAAATGGATTGTTAGATGAATAATGGATCTTGGTAAAACTATGAAGTATATGAGATGGACACATGTGTGAAGTGTATGATTTTGTCTTTTGTATAACTTTTGTATTGATTCAATTGTGTAATCCTAATTGGGTAATAGAATAATGTGAAGAGTCTTTCCTTTTGTATCTTGAAACATTATAATGTGAAGAGACAATAGGAATGTAAAAGACTATAAAAAGAACCTTAATGTAATAGAATATAATTCGATGTGTTGATAGATATTAATATAATCATTATGTTATGGTTTTCCTTATCTTCTTTTATGTATGGTTTGTGCACAGTGAGTAATCTATTTTACTTTAATCTGTTATCTAATGTGATACTAGTTATGGTTTAGATTCAATTTGTATTTATTCCATCTTGCTCTTTGATTTATTCTTGTACATCATAGATGGATTATAATATTATCATCTCTTATGTGCCTTTTGGTACTCTCTATTATGTAATATATCCATGTAATTAGCATGTTATGGGGTATTACTAGGAACTTATGCTAATAATGGTGTGGTGAGTGTGGAACCTAATTGGATGAAATATGTTGAGATGGTTAACAGGTTAGAGAGATGTATAAATATGGATAGATGAGAGAATATATAACTTTACAAAGGAAGAATCATGGAGAGTTGGAAAAATTGTAGAGGAAATTATCCAAGAATACCTCTATGGTAAAATTTATGAAATTTTATGGTGTGAATTGCATGGATTGTTAACTGTATGGATAGTTAGATTAAAATACTATTGTTTTAGTCTAAGGATAATAAAATTTATAGTTTGGACTAAGGAAAAGTTAAAAATATTACATAACCTAGATACCAATTGGTCCCAAGAAGTATATTATTAGATAAAGACTACAATCAACAACTATATTACAGAGTTCACAGTATAAGGATATGTAGCTTTTGAGACTACACAAGATTAATTTGTCCAAGGAATCAAAGGGAAATTTTTGAAATGACTACCTTTACTAATCAAGATGTTGGTTATGGAAAAGGCCATGATACCTACTCCAACCAATATAGATTAGTCACTTCAGGAACCATGGAGGTATGTGTAGAAGAAAGTGGATGATCAAAAGCTGAGTAAAAGACACTTGAACCTAATCCCAAAAAATGGAAGGCAAAAATATTTAGAGCAAAAATAAAATTCTAGGACTCAAAAGAGAACTAAGATATCAAAGAAATTGGAATAAGATAACTGACCCCAAAGTAACTATGAGTAGGACTAGGAGTATAGAAGTAATTTTTAGATTTGGAGACATACAAGGAAAAGATGCTAGAGAAGAGAGGTTGTTGAGAAAATATGTGGAAACTGTTGAAAGAGAAGGATATACAGATTATGAGAGAGGGCCCAATGAGAAAGAAGATGCTGGAAGCAGTGATGTTAAGGTAGATCAATTAGTAAGTAAAGATAGATCATAGTTAAGGGAGGGGTTTTTAGCTATAACTAAGAAGGAAAGTTCTTAGGAAGATGTTAAAATTGAAGGTAGTAATATTGCAAGTTCAAGTTTGAAGATATAATAATTTAGAAATAAATGTCATTCATTTCAATGGTACACATCTCCCAAGCCCACTTTATTTATAAAAGGTAGAAAAAGTGCAAATAGAATTTAATTTAGGTTTGTTTGATTCCTTTACCAACAAGTTTGAAAGGCTCAATGTATAAACCAAGAGGGCATTAGAAATAGAGAAGTTATAGAAAGTAGGATTTCTTATTACTCCTAAAAAGAGTAGTGAAAAGTAGCCTATAGTCACAATAAACACTATGTAGTTTATTAACAATACAACAACCAATACGCAAATACCACCAATCATAGTTTATAAAATTAAAAAAATCTACCATAACAACTACCAACCTACTAGCTATGGTGCTTCATGTAGGTATGTGCATACCTTTAATGTCATATTATGGGTCTTTAGATCTTGAATAATGCTTGGTAACCTATGAATGAAATGGGTCATAAAAGGGGTAATATCAGATGATATGAAGAAATACAAACTCATAGGGACCTTGGGAGGACATGCTTTGGAGTTCATTTACAAAATAAATGGAAATTCCCTTGATTTCACCCTAGTTAAAGATTCACTAGTATTAGAATTTAAGGTAAAAAATGTTCCGATCAAGTGATTCAAGACCTAAAGGAAATTGGAAAAAATCATGAAAAAAAGTTGGAGAATATGATCGTAGGTTATCTAATGTGATGAAAAAAAAATATTTTATTTTAGAAGATAAAGATAAAGCTACTTGGTTCATAGAGGGCTTATGACCAATAATAAGGCTTGTTATTATGCAAAACCAGTTCTCCACCAAGGCTGATGCTTAGTCTATTACCATAAGATTTGAATAGATAGATTATTATGGAGATCTTCTATCGATGGGACCAAAATTAGAAGCTAAGTTAGATGATTTTATGAGGAATATGAATCATATACATGAAAATGATAAGCCTAAATTAGGCTTATGGTGCATAGAGTGTGGTTGTGAGTGACATCATAAGAATGATTCTCCAATAATTAAAACATAATTTTGTAAAATTTGTAGGGTAATTGGACAGCCTATGTCTAAGTTCCATCTTCTCAGTAATATATCCAAAAGTCACATAGTATGTACTATAATTTATAAAAATCTATAAATCATGAGGATACAAGCTACCAATGATTTTAGGAGTTAAAGAAAGATATAATTAAGAACATCTTCATAATTATGGCCCAGGAAATACCCATTTTGAAGTAAGAAATTCCAGGACCAGACATGGAAATGACAAATGTGAATCAAGGTAGTCTAGGATGGGTGATTTCATTATTGTAATATCATATACCTTCATCACCAAAGTACTAACCATAGGGCCTAAAATTTTTAATAATACTTTGTACTCCCTCATACCAATATTTTGGTTAGTATGCATAACCCAGTAGTAGGCAAACTAGAATCGAAGTTCCCCTCAACATTAGTATGGGGGATATGATTCATAGATGAATTAGCAAGGATGATATAATGGAAAACAATCCTAAAGGTGGGTATATCAATATAATATAGGAGGATACATAGGGGATATAAGGGAGGATATCATGGTGGATATCAAGGAGGTCATAACAATGATAATCGACAAACTCAACACCCTATGTAATGTTACCTATGCAGAGCATATAATCATTATGCAAGGAACTATCCCACCAATCCTCAAAGATAAGTTTATTATGTATATTTTATGTTCAAAGGTCAACATCAAATCAAATATTTCCCTATTTTTGGGAAATAAAGAAAAGAAAAGCTACTGCGTAATTTAAACATTGTCAATGCACAACCAAAGTAAAATGCATTTGTGCAAGTCATCACAAGGCAACAAAGAGATGGGTAATGCTTATCTTATTTATAAATACCTAAAAATCATGATATTATAAAATTGTATTAGGATAAGTATCTTGATCCTATAACATAAAATAATTTAATGTATCAAGTTTTACAGGTATTACAAGAAATATAACAGAAACCAATCTTCGATGATGATAACATAATTATTGATGCTAAAATATATAGGTAAATTATTAGGATAATGTGACAAGAATTAATTACAACCACTTTAATGGATCTTATGAAAATACTCATTACACTACGTAGTGAGGATATATCATATAAATTCACTAACCTCCTACACAATCTCTTGGAGTGTGTATAACAAGGATAAATAAGGGTTGATAAATTAGTTTGGTATGTCAAGACCAAGAAGCCTTGGGATATGGATTCATGAATGGATATTGATTTTTTTGGATATGAAATCACAAATACATTATTTTACTTTATAAGTATATTTAATATGATTCCCTGCTCAACATGGGAATCCATTGGTTGACCAACTCTAAGCTACAATCTAGTAACACTAAGCTTAGTGGATTATGGCAAGTTAAACCCATTGGTCAGTTATAAGATGTTGAAATTAAAGTGGCTAATCTTAGATTATAAGGGGATTTTGATTTCATCAACATTAATATATAAGAGAGCCATTTCCCTGCCTTATTTGGTAATAAATGGGCTTATGATGGCTAAATGATTCTTAACACTATGCACAATCAGTTAGAAGCACGTCAAAAAGATAAAATAGTGGTCATATCTTTAAATAAATATGAAAAAAATCCATATATCATTCTTAAAGAACCAAAGTCTCCTTATGCCTATGGGAATAATAGTTGGTTTAAAGTGGGAACAAATGAAAGATGAAATGGGGTTCAATCTGTAGAATGTCAAAAGTGAAACCAGTTGTTGTGTAGTAAGAGCAAAAATTAGTATTCAAACCTATTATAACAAAGTCTCTGGTTAGGTAGGTTCACATTAAAGATTATGTTTCTCATTTATTATGTTCACAAATAAGATCTAAGGTAGACTTTATGTATAATAATAGTGTAACTATGATGGACTATACTAAACCAACCATAGAAGGTATTCTACCCTAGGATTATGCATTATCCATAAGTAGTGACTTAGACATGCACATATTTAATTGGTCTCATATAGATCATGAGTTATGACCTCTTCACATGATGTTCACTTTAGATTTCCAAATACCTCAATATTTTATGATAGATAATCTCAATCCATTCATATTAAGGCTTTAACACCATGTACCATAGGTGAAATAGTGAGTTAATGCACTTAGCTATGCACTAAAAGGAACTATTGTGACATGGTAGGCCTTACATAGAAACTTATAAATGCATTGGGAGGATTCTTATGAAATCATGCATACAAGGCTTCAGTGACCATCTAGTTTCAAATTAGAATGGCCTTTATTTTAAGAGGGTCAATGTATAAAATAACACATCCATTAGTTCATAGATATATGGACCACATAAGGAGTAGAACTATGATACTAGGTGCACATATTCAGTCATACCCTAACACCTCTTCCAATAGCTTGGTATATGTATCAAGAACATACAAGGGAAACTAAACATTAGGCACAACTTTAGTAGGATTTCATTTAAAATTTTGTGTTTGAATATGATAACCACTAGTACACAATGCTTTGTAGAGAATTAAAAAAATTCTATGTCATGGATGCGTAGAATAATTAACAAATGTTTTTGAGTCATCATCTCATCAAGAAGCTATGTAAGACTTGGATATTGTACTTTAAAATTAAAAAGTTAAACAAAAATAACAACTCATGGTTTAGCCTTGTAACAAAATAAATAATGATTTGATAGAAATCAGTGACAATGGTAGTGATGGAGATCTCGATCTAGAAGGATTCTTTGAGTCACAATGTGAATATGAGCCCAAAGTAGTACATATATAAAAAAATGGAAGAGAAGAAACTATGAAATATTGACATTCCATAATGCAAAGTCAAACACATTTTTCAAGATACTTTACCTAGTGGATCTGGTAAGATATATCAGGAACTATTGCAAAATATCGAAAGAAATATTAAGATAGAATCAACCCCTAAGATTAAAAAGGTAGGAGATTATTGGGGACAAGAGCAGATCACTGAGGCCTTGAAACTATTAATATATTATCAAGATGTGTTTCCAAGCAAATTCTTGGAGGTAAAAGGTATAGATCCATCTTTGGGACAAATACATATAGAATTAAAATAATGTGTGCATCATATCAAAAAGAAACTTTAGAGGCTCAATCATAATATGAACACCAAAGTAAAGACTAAACTTGATTTAATTCAAGAAGTTAGAATTATTTATCTATTTGAAAAGGCAGAGTGGGTGAGTCCCATGATTGTTCAACCGAAGAAAATAAGAGAAATTTGGGTGTGTGGGGATTACCATGCACTCAATGATGTTTGTGTTAATGATCCATTTCATATTCCTTTTACATATGAAGTATTAGAATCTATGGTTGGTCATTAGGTATATTTATTTATAAATGGTTTTAGTGGATATCACTAGATTTTAATTGCTAAGAAGGATCAAGCCAAGACCAGCTTTACTACTAAATGGGGATCATTTGCATACAAGGTAATATTATTTGGTTTAAAGAATATACCTATTGCATTTTATAGAGATGTGGTAAATGCATTAAAATAGTTCATTCGTAATTATTTTAAGTCTATCTAGATTATTGATCTATCTTCTCTCTATTTAAAGAACACTTACCAAAACTAAAATTGATGCTAGAGTGATGTCGGGTGTTGTGCATCGCTTTAAATTTAAATAATTGTCTATTCTTCACATCTTTTGGTCTCTTGTTGGGACATGTTATGTATAACAATGAAATTTTGGTCAACCCAATAAAAATTATTGTTATAGTAGGAATGCCACCTTTTACCAACTCAGCTAAATTGTGTGTCTTTCTTGGTCATATCTAATATTATAGGAAGTTTATAAAAGGGTATACAACTATATCTACATCCATGGAAATATTACACAAGGATACCAAGTTTTAATGGACACCATAATGTCAAACAACATTCATTGAATTAAAATAGAGGTTGATAACAACACCCATCTTAGTATTTTTTGATTGGAAGAAGCCATTCCATGTACATGTGGTTGATTCTAGCACTACAATAGGAGCTATCTTAGCATAGCCAAGAAAAGTTGGGTTGGACCACCTGATATATTTTTCTAGTAGTAAATTATCAAATATGAAAAATAATTACACAACCATAGAGAGAAAATCACTAGCCATGGAGTTTGTATTTCAGAAGTTTAATCATTACTTATTGGCTACTCCTTTTAAGTTCTTCACAGATCACCAGGCATTATGATACCTAGTTAATAAACCAATGTTAGGAGGATGTATATCAAGGTGGTTGATGCTCTTTTAGGGATTCTAATTTTGGATTAATTTTAATCTTGAATGGGAGAATATTGAATAAAATAATCTATACCTACTTCATAATGGGGAGGAATCGGAGGAACTCAAATATGAATCCCCTTATGCACATTTATTTAGAACTTCTAAAGTTATTGATAATATAGAGGAAATTAAAAATTTCTTGGAATGAAGAACTTTTCCTACACATTACATAGAGATAGATAATAAATATATGACTACTCAAGCCATACTGTATAGCCTCATTAATGGATTCTTGTATAAGCTTGGCAATGATGATGTATTTTGTAGGGTAGCTCTAGAGCATGAGCAACCAAATATTCTTCAAGAGGCTCATAAAAGGATTGTAGGAGGTCACTTTGTAGGAGAATCCACTATAAATAAAATACTTTAAAGTGGTTTTTGTGGTCTACACTATTTTAGGAAGCACAAAAAGTTGCTAAACACTATGATGTCCATCAAATAATGGGCAAGCCTAATCAACAAGATGAAATGTCATTGGTACCTATGCCTATGGAATAACCTTTTTAATAATGGTAAATTGATTTTTTTGGTCCTATAACTCCCCCAATTAAGCATAGTCATGTGAGATATATTATCACTATGATCGACTATTTTTAAAAATGGGTAGAAGTTATTGCCACTCCAAGTTGTGGTGCGAAGGATGCTGCCAAGTTTTTATATGAAAACATCATCATGATGTTTAGATTTCTAGTTAATTTGGTAAGTTATGGATGCATGCACTTTCTCAATAATACTATCAACACTAAAATTTAAGAGTTCATGATATTTCACCATAAAAGCATAGCTTACCACTCGTAAGCCAATGAATAGGCAAAAGCATCTAATAAAGTTTTGGGCAAGATGTTAACAAAAATTTGCAATGTTTAGAGAGATGATTGGGAGGATCAAATTACTATGATTCTATGGGCCTATCAAACACATTATAATAAAGTTATTGGGTTCACTCTATTACAATTTCTATATGGCCTTGAAGTCGTAATACCTATGGCATATATTGTGCCTAGTTTGCACATTATGATGATCATGAGATTAGGATATCAATAGTCATTAAAGGTGTAGCTGATGGATTTCACTACAATGGAAGAAAATAGATTAAGAGCATAATGGACACAATATATTAAAAAATAAAGTCAAAGATCATGACATGATCACAACCTACAATCTAAGCAATTTTAATCGAACTAAAAAATATTGCTTTATGAGAGCAAATTTAAAGCACTCCCCTAAAAGTTGTGCATAATATGGAAATGACACTACATCATTCATTAATTATCACCATAGGTTACCATAGTGCTAAAATATTTTCAATGAACCATATTACCAGGATGAATAAATGGTTGTAGGCTTAAGCCATATCATCTTTAATCTCTATCATTATGCTAAAAATTTGAGTGGGTGTTGAGTATCACCATGTAGATAGGGTTTAATTTAATGTTTTTTATTTTCTATTATGTTTTCTTATGTTAGAATTTTTTTATAGAATGTTTGTTATTGTGCAACACATCACAACCACCAAGAACTAGTTATCATCGTAGGATGTGATTATGTTCTAGAGATAACTCATCAAAGATAGCTAGTCATAACTACACTAATCATTGTAATTAATTCCAATAAGGTGGAGATTAGATAGGTATGGAAATAATAAGTCCAATGGTTATTTCATACCATTAATGGCATGGCACTTCAAAATATTTCATCAGTTTTGAAGTAGATTTGGTAATAAAAGGATAAGTAGATACATAAATCAAATTGATTAACATAAAGGATAGCTACTTACCTATAATAACTACCAAATAAGTACATTAAATATCCTAGGCACCAAACATCCCTTTCAAGGTGATTTATATAAACTACTACTAATTGAAAAGGGAACATTCATGTGCACACAGTCAATGCATTCAAAGGAGGTGGTGATATGAAATTACGTGCCAACATCTATAAAAGAGAAGGGTATGGATAATGATCACACATTATAATCTTTAGCTAACAAGAGAGTTTTGTGATCTACCTTTTGAATATAATCATGAATGGATTGAAAAATATGGTACAATTACTCAAAGTAATCATTCAACCTTTACTATTGATAGATCCATGGATAGATGTCATTTATTGTTTCCACTAATAGATGCATAAAAAAAGGAAGTGGGAATTAGTTAGTTCTATGATAGAATAAATAAAATGATACAAATTCATTAAACTTCATAAATGTAGTATAAACTTTTAGAATTATATATTGAGAGGGGGTAAATCATTTAATTAACAATGACTATTCAATTCCATTCATCATTTCATGAAGCATTCATTTACACAAAGATCAATGCATAAATAAACAACTACACAAGAATATCATAAGATATATGTGGGAAACCCTCTTGGGGGATAAAACTAATGAAACCATACACATGGAATATATTATTATAATTTCAAGATCCAAAGTTTAGTGAAGCATCAACTTCACAAGGAGCTCTAACCCCTACCTAGTTAAGCATGTACTCAACTAGTCTTCTACAAGCTCTATATTAAAAGGAGGATCAAACCCATAAGTAACCTAGAACCAAATAAGTCATCTATGATATTTTATCACCTTATAAAACCTATTTATAACTCAATTATAGATGAAAACCTTCTTTTTCACTCTTTACCCTTCAATCTCACTTAGCTAGCCTCTTAGGCCTTCTCGCTCAACTAGCCCTTTATTTAGTAGTATTAGGTAAAATGACCTTATTAAACACCTATAAAATCATAATTAAATATTCACAATACCTATATAATGTTACTCAACACCTTCACCTGGTTTCCAAACACCTATCTCATTCGCACATATGTTCAATTTCTCAACTAGTCAATTTTAGGCCTATCAAGCCTTCTTAAGTACTTGATCCTAGATTTCACCCATAATAGTTGGACATGAAAATTTACATACATTTATAACTCTTATAATTTAACTTATAACATTTTAAAATCATGAAATAACCACTCCTTTGGTCAGCCATTACCTCATTATCTCCAAACTTCAATTAGGCCTACCTATGCACACATTACCACTTGAAACTCTTTGAACACCTTGGGGATCATACAATGGATTATAAACTTAAAAAAACATGAAAATATTTATTTTATAATCTCACATAATCCTCATAACTCTTGGAGGGACCACTCACCCTTGAACCCCTTCATTTGCATTGTTCACTATTAGGCCTTCACACACATTAAAGGTATGTCTTGAGTATCTAAAGCATTCATATAAATATATCACACAAATATGTCATAAAAACACATTCATATAACATTAATGACTTAAAAAACCTCTCCATGTACATTATACATGACCACATAAGCAAATAGGCCTCAATAACTCTCTTGCCACAGGCTCACTTAGAACTACCAGTGCACACTAAAACTCAGTCATAAACATTTAGGCCAAAATCGTTATTTTTATGAACAAACATGGAAAAAATAAATATTTACAGAAAAATAATGACCTTTGGGTTATTATTATAAATAAAATAATCTTTTAATAAACCTCTGTATTCTCTAAACCTTCTTTGTAAGAATCTCACTCAGATCTACCAAACACTACCAACACATAGTCAACAAACTTTGACTCTCCACACTTAAACAAGGATAATACAAGACTCTAAAATAATTATCATGAACCATTTAAACATCCTCAACATATTAAAACTGTTTTTATTCTTAAAAACTATCCAAACAACCTCCAACTCATCTTTACAAGATGACTACTCAAACTGCCAGAGTGCTCCAAAAACATAGTCATGAAGAACTTTGTCATTAGTACTTGAAAGGACACTTTCATGAATTATAATTTTCATTAATAGTTTTTTTTAGTCTTATATATCATTACCAAATGGATATATATCAAATTTTAGATAAAATCATTGGTCTTATATACCAATCTCTTAGGTTACTCTCTTACTATCTTAACACAGCTAGATGAGCCATTTTGGCTTCCACATTACAACTCCTTAACATGTCTCTATACCTTAAATAAATCATGAATATATAATTTAAATACAAAAAAAACATAAACAATTGAATTTTATACATTTTATCTTGTCATAAGATATCACATACTTCACTTCACTTGGCAAACCTGAAGTTGTCATTTTTACCTTGAGAACTAGCCATGGTGATCATGACTTATAACACTTATAGTATCACAATAAATAAAATAATAAGAATTAATATGATTATTATATATATTAATATAAAATAAAATCACAAATATATAGATTTATAATGTTAAATATAGACCAAACAAATCAAACTTTGAACCTCACTCTTTCATTGTCTTCACTCATACAGACAAGTCAATTTTTGAACACTTTATTGCTTATGTATGATCATAAAAATAAATTATAAACCAATTTAAAATTATGTATATGTATTTAAAAATACCCCAAATAATTTTAGTCATCCCTAATCACCTTAAACCAACCCCTAATCTATTTCTTACTTTAACTAGTTTTCACTCTTATCTAGTTTAGTGATAGGTCATCTTTCATGACAAAAATATTTGAAATATAGGATATAAATAAAAAAATAACACCATGTACATAAATAAAAATTTATTTACCTTCAAACTCCATCCATTTTCATGCATTGACCTATTCAACCCTACCTGTAGCATCAAATTTTTTAGAAATAAGGGATTTTCTATAGGTTCTACTCACTACCCTGACACACCACTACCACCTAGATATGCCTAGGGGAATCATATACATGATCCAAACATACAAAAATATTTACTAATCCATTATAGGCACTTTCCAACAATTTTATTTTCCATTTAGATCATCAAGAGGGTTTTGAGAGGGTTTTAGACTAATTAACCTTCTTAACATTTGTTTATATAATAGTACCCCTAAAATGCCAAAAAAATGATTGTAAATCCTTATTATAACCATTTTACATCTATATAAAAATTCTTAGGATATATTTAAAACTTTACATATGTCAATTAACATCTAAAGTTCCTTTTTGGGATCTCATCTCTTCATTATGCATGCACATGAGACCTTCAAACATGATTTCTTGATTTATTTTTCAACTCAAGACCTCAAGATTGGTAAACATGATTGAAACAATGTACCATACCTAAAACCATGCTCACATTATCATTGTTACCTTGTAATCTGATCCTCATCTTTCATTTGGCCTCACTGGGTGTCTTGGCACATTACGCCTTCAGTTATAAGTCACTTTAAGTTTGAAATATAACCCTATCACCATTGTATACATTATCAACACTTCATGTACACTCTCATACAACCTATAATATTCTCACACACTACTTTTAATCCTTCATAAACTTTGGTAACATCTCATATCACTTCATTGGGTTAGGCAGAGTCTAGAACAAGGTATAGTTGTAGACCTTCAATAAAGACTTTCCCTCTTAGGCTCACATTATCACTCTCCTAAGTGTATCCACACCTCATATTAATGCTCAAGTAACTAAATATATAGTTTTATACATGTGTGCCTCCATCTTATCATTATCATTCCTTTAAAAACCATATACATGTTTAAGAACTAGTCCATCAAGTAGACCTACTAGGCACCATACAACTCTCACCTTACTGATCGTTCTTGAAATCAATGATATTAAACTTGACATAAATTATAACATTCAACAATCTTCACATTTTTAATTTCTGGTAAATAATCCTCTTAACACCTCTAACTTGATTGATGGCAAAACACACAACTCTCTTCCAATCAAGTCTCTCTCTCCTAATTAGGACTCTCTCCCCTTTTGACATTAATTACAAAGGGTCATACACATTCTAATAGAGTCATCCAATATTAGGACCTATCCATTTAAAAAACTATAAATCTCCCCCTTGATATTCACAACATATACACTCTTAATTTAATTTACATATTTTTTACTTTTATCTAACTAATATGAGATCTTGAGTTATCCTCTGATCTTACTAAGCCAACATCATATAAAGAGGTCTCTAGTTTGAGTCTTCCCCTTACTTTCTTGCTCAACACATAGAGTATGAAGCATTATAGACTCATTATCCCCCTCACTCCATGTACACCTCCTTAAAATAACTTGATACTTATATCAATTTTCAATATTAACTTACAACTGTTAGAGACACAAAATAATATTTTGCTTACCTCTCATTTGGATACACAAATCAACCTTCCTCTTTCTTCATGATTATTAGTTTATTTTGGTATGAAAACTTAGGCTTGTATTTCTTCCTTAGACCTATGAGAGATTTTTTCAAGGCACACTCAACATGCAGAATCAACCTTCAAGACCCTTCATTCTTCAAGTTACTTTAAACCATAAGTAATTTTACATACTATTAAATCCATATAGCTTACTATGCATTCATGGTATTTTGTATATCAAACCTCTACATATGATCTTTTCATGGTAATTCATGCATTCATATAGTGATAGTTATGTTTTTAACAATCATATAAACTATATGACTCAGTGAATTATATTGGTCTTTCAAATCAATCCATCATACAACTCGCTATCCTATATGGTCTCATGTAGATCTCATAGTATTAGGTTTATCCTTAGAACAAGCTTGTCTGTTTAATCTCCTTCATCACTTTACCCTATCATGATAAACTCATAATATTGTGTAAACATTTTCACTTATCTCCTCTGAGATCCATATCCCATTACAAGTATATTTATTCATGGACATTCTTCTAGGGTTTATTGTCAAAGAAGCCACTTATGTTATGATCTCACTCACTCCTGCACCATACAAATTTATCATGAAGAACATATAGATTTGTAATGTATGACCTTAATGTCACCACCAACTACTTAGGACACCCTCACTTAGAGGATTATCATGATAAATTTTCCAAGTCCAACCATTGCACCATTTACTTGCTCACATACCTAACTAGTTCATACTTCATGGTTCTCTAACTATCTTATGTTTTTTTGACAAGCCACCATGGTTCTGACTAACTTAGAATAACTTCCACTTACCAAAATATCGTTTATTTATTATGATTCCTCAATATCTATGACATACCTCTATCAAAAATGATTCAAAGGATCAACTTCTACACACATTATCAAGACCCTTTGACAAAAATTAGAGTACTTGTTAACTTTAGATCACTGATATCTTCTTCATGAAATAAGTAACTTATCATCTCATTATTTATAATACCATAAATTCCTTAGAATAAATAAGAAAATAGTCTCTATCTTTGATAGCATTGGTCTTGGGAGGATGTATGCGAATATTGGCAAGTCAAAGCCCGCCCAGGGTGTGGGCGCTAGAGGAGATGTGGACGTGGGAGCTGTCGTTGGAACAGGGGAGGCGAGTGGGGGGCCGGCATTGCCTTCCTATGATGGAGACCCTATTTACCGTGGAGAAAGACCTAAAATAACTAAAGTAAATGGCTGTTTCCCGCGGAGCAATGACAGGTCGATCCTGGTGGTCCCTCAAGCAGCGGTCAGAGAGGATGTGGAATACTTGACAGGCCATGCCTTGATTTGCAAATTTTTGGGTCTCAGGATTTCACAGTCAGCCTTGGAAGCCTGGATGAGGTGCACCTGGCATGTGGAGGGAGACATTGATATAATGTTGGCTGCCAATAGTTATTTTCTGGTAAATTTCTCTTCCATTTCTGATAGAAATTGCATTCTTGAAGGAGGACCATATTTTTATGATCGCATAGGGCTATTCATTAAACCATGACATGCTGGTTTTAACTCGGCGGAGGACTTGCCTGCTAGTGTTCCTGTATGGGTCCGTCTCCCACGATTGCCTCTGGAGTTCTAGCGGGAAGACATTTTGCGCCAAATTGCAGCATTATTGGGAATGCCAATTGCGGTTTCTCATCAGTCTCTGGACAAAAAATTTATTTCCTTTGCCCGTATCTGTGTGGAAATCAACCTAAATAATCCATTGCCAGAATCTATAGAGATTTGTTTAGGGGAAACATCCTGGATACAACAAGTCGATTATGAAGCCATTCCTTTTCGTTGCAGAATTTGTCATGTATATGGCCACCTACATAGACAATGCCCTCAGGGTGGGAGATTCAGTGGGGTGGATTCTCAGAAAGGAAATGCTGCTGATATGCCATCTCAGAGAGATACTTCAACTTCTTTACCTGGGACCGTAGTGACAGGTATAGGCACCCCAAAAGGGGTAGAGGCGTCCTTAAACAAGGGGGGAGATTCAGGCCTGGACAGGGAAGGTTTCTCCCAAGTCCGTCGGCGTGGGAGAGGGCGCAGCCAGAGGGGGAGAAACCAGGATAGATCTGCGAGCTCGAGTTTTAACAGATTTGAAGTCCTAGATGGTATGGCTATAGAGGATGGTGTCATCCCTGAGGAGGTGGGAGGTCTCCCAGGGAAAGAAGCTAACAACACTCATATAAACCAACCTCAGGACATGGTGTTTCAGCAAGAACAAGGAAGCGAACAGGGGCTAGACGCTGAAAGCATGGAGGACATTTTGGAACAGCAAACCAAGGATTGCAGCTGGGCCGTTCAGGTGAAAGAGAGAGAGGCTCCTCGGAAAGATAAAGGAGTGGGAGAGGCCCTGGGTCTAATGCAAAAACCTTTTAAAAAGGTATCCTTTTCTACACCTTCCAGACCAGGGCGCAAAAAGGATCAGGAGAAACTCAAGCGTGCAGGTGATTTACTAGTTGAGTCTGGAGAGGTGAAAACCTTGGTTGAACACTTCACCCAATCTAATCAATGATTGTGTTGTCTTGGAATGTGAGGGGGCTGCATAGTGTCCCCAGACAAAAAACTATGCGGAATCTAATCTTTGCTCACTCTCTGGACATTTTATGTATCCAGGAGACGAAGATGTCTGTTGACGCTATGTTAGAAAAGTCATCCAAACTCTGGGAGGCTGGCCAATGCCAATGCGTGGGGGCGCTTGGTAGTGCAGGTGGGTTAGCAATTTGCTGGGACCCGGTAAAGCTTACACCGATCCATTGGATGGCGACTATCTCGACACTATCCATGATTGCCTCTTCGCCGGAAACCGGAGAGATGATTCTGATCACCAATATTTATGCACCAGGAGATACTCAAGGCCAATTGAAGATGTGGGAACATTTATGCTACATTCGCAGCTGCTGCCCTTATCTCCCATGGATTATGTGTGGAGATTTTAACGCTGTCCTAAATTTAGAGGAGAAGAGAGGGGGGCTAAATCGGCTTGATTCGTCTTCGGAGCTTCTTAGACTAAATATGGAGTGGCTGAGCCTCTCAGATGTGAAACCCACAAATGGGAGATTTACTTGGAGCAATAGAAGACCTGGTAAGGATGCCATTTCTGAATGTCTGGATAGATTTTTAGTTTCTTCATTCTGGCTGTCTAGTGCTTTCTCCATTGCTTCTGAAATCTTGGATTGGCGGGGATCCGACCATTGGCCCATCAAACTCACAACTAACTTCATCAGACGACCCAAGTGACCCCCCTTTAAATTTCAATTAATGTGGCTCAGGGATTTATCCTTGCATACCCTTATGCCCCTTTGGTGGAGGCAGGGGAATCCAGAGTATGGTACTGCCATGTACACCTTTGTTAAGAAGCTTCAATATGTCAAAAGGAAGTTACAGGTTTGGAACAGAACCAATTTTGGTAATATGAATACTATGAAGAAGGCAGCCCAAGATAGGCTCGACAGTATTACCAGGAAGATTTTGAACAATGGCTTGACTGAAGAGTTGCATAAGGCTGAATTTGATGCTTTGAAGGAGCTTAATGAATGGGAAATGCGGGAAGAAATCTTTTGGAAGCAGAAAGCCCGGATCGATTGGCTGCAGGAAGGGGACAGGAACACGGCCTTCTTTCATAAATCGGTGCAGGCAAGGCGCAACAAGAACTATATAGCAGCTCTTGTTACCAAGGAGGGTGTTAGTACCTCTTCCGCTGCTGCCATAACGGAGGAAGCTATTCAGTTTTACACAGAACTTTTTTCTGAAGAAGGTTCTACAGCTGATTTGGAGAGGGAAAAGGTGCTGTCCTGCATTCCGCACATTGTCACGGCTGATATGAATTCAGCTCTCTTGAAACCTATTGAGAAGGCGGAAGTGTAAAAAGTGGTCTTCACTATGCGTAGAGGGAAGGCGCCAGGTCCGGACGGATTTCCGGCTGAGTTTTTTCAGGAGTTTTGGGAGATTATATGCCATGACTTAGTGGAGGTTGTGCAAGAATCCTACCGCAACAAGGAGCTGCTCAGAGCGATCAATGCTACCTTTCTGGTCTTGATCCCGAAGAAAGATCAGGTTAGTCAGATGGATCACTTTCGGCCTATAGCTCTCTGTAACACGGTGTACAAGATTATTACTAAACTCATAGCGGAAAGGCTGAAAGCTTGCCTCCCAGCGGTTATTTCAGAGGAACAAGGGGGCTTTGTGGCGGGAAAGCAAATTCTGGATGGTGTGGTGATTGCCTCAGAGGCCATCCATTCTATGAGCATTTCCCAACAGAGAGCTATGTTTGTTAAGCTGGACTTGGCTAAAGCGTATGACAGGGTTGATTGGGGTTTCATGCAAAAGATCCTTCTGGCTTTTGGTTTTAGCCAGGACTGGATTAGTTGGGTGTGTAGCTGTGTGACCACGCCTTCATATTCTGTCCTCATTAATGGGACTCCTTCCAGACTATTTGGGGCTTCTCGTGGGCTGCGGCAAGGGGATCCGCTATCACCCTACCTGTTTATTCTTTTGGCTGAGGGCCTTGGGAGGCTCATAAAATCTCAAGCTTTGCAGGGTTGGATCTAGGGATGGAAGTGGGGTAACGGGGCTGCCACGCTGACTCACCTCCAGTTTGTGGATGATACCATCATTGCTGGGCTCGCTCGTATCAGGGAGGCGTAGGTGTTTAGGGGCGCTTTGGACACTTATTTATTGGCGTCGGGACAGCAACTGAATGAGTAAAAATCCTCCATCTATTTCTTCAATACACCTGTTTCTATTCAGCACAGGATTTCTAATATATTGAGATTCCAACCTCAGTCTCTTCCAGTGATTTATTTGGGGATTCCTATCGTGGTGGGCAGCCAGCCTCGGCTGTTCTAGCAAAACATTCTGGACAAGTTAAGACAGAAGGTGAATCATTGGACTCATAGGTGGCTCACGATGGCAGGGCGTGTGACACTTCTTCAGTCGGTCATCCAAGCTCTTCCCATATATCGAAGCATGGTCCAGGTGGCTCCGAAGTACTTCCTCCATGAGTATGATGCGCTCTCCAGGCAATTTTTGTGGAGTGGCAACCTTAGAAACTCTAAATGGAGCTTGATCAAGTGGAGCACGGTGTGCAGGCCCAAAAGAGAAGGTGGTCTTGGACTAAGGTCGGCCATCCTGGCCAGCCAAGCCCTTGCGGCTAAGCTGTACTGGAGGTGGTGTACTAATCAGCCCCAGCTATGGGCTCGTATTCTTTGGCTAAAATATTTACCTGGGGTGCACCCGACTGAGATTCCTAGGTACCCCATTGAGGGAAGGGGCTCTATGGTGTGGAGCACCCTCAAATTGGGAGCTTCTCTGGTGCAAGATAAACTGTTCTGGATATGCAATAGTGGCACGAAGGCGTTATTTTGGGACGATTCTTGGAATGGTTTCCTCCCGCTTGCTATCTCACACCCCCATCTACAGGACCTGAGGGAGGCTTTCCGTAATGCTGGCTGGGATACTGTGGAACATTATAAAGAAGCGGTTCAGATGGGAAATGTCAGTGTGTATGTTTGGAAGTAGGAGAGGACCTGGCCACAAGGGGGAACTATTGAGGACAGACAGGAACTTCTTTAGATTCTGACACATAGAGACTGTAGCTCGCTGCGTGAGGATGACACCTTGGCTTGGGGGGGCGATTCCAGTGGTCTTTATACTGTTTCTTCCGGCTACCAGACGTTGATTGAGAAGCAACTTGGAGCTGAGGATTTTCTATGGAGTAGGAAAATCTGGAATCCTGCTGCTTGGCCTAAATGCAATTTCTTCTTATGGACTCTCACCTATAGGAGGTGTCTCACTTGGGATAATCTCAACAAATGTGGCTTCCAAGGACCTTCATTCTGCTTGCTGTGCCGGGACAGCGAAGAGAATGGAGAACATTTATTTTTTCAATGCACTTATGCTAGAGCGCTCTGGCACTTATGGTGGGACGTTGGGGATGCCCCTGTTGGCATGCTAGATCCCTGACTGAGTTCTGGCAGCGCTTGGATAGTCCCCCCAGCAAGGCGTCCTTTCTGAAGAAAGCTTGGACAGCGGGTCCTTCCTTTATTTTGTGGCACCTCTGGCTTGAAAGGAACAGAAGACTTTTCCAGGAGCGCAGCCTGTGTATAAGCAAGTTGTGGCTGAGAATTCTTGTGGCGCTTCAGGAGACTCTCCACGCCAAAGGGGAATGGTGCGGTGTCTTGGAGGAGCCGGATGCCTCTGTGTTGGGACGCCTCTCCCTAGGCGTGCCTTTGGCTACGCGCCCCTGCATCCCAGCTCGCCTTTCGACCTCCAGCACGCATGGAATGCGCCCGATCAGTCGTGCTAGTCGCTGGCTGCCACCGGTGGAAGGTGTGGTCAAAATTAATGTGGATGGGTCTGTTCGTGGGAATCCTGGGGTCGCTGGGATTGGTATCATTGCCAGAAATTATGCAGGTAAGGTTTGTTTTTTACTTTCGGAGTACCAGGGATGCCATACTAACAATTGTATGGAGGCAAAGGCTATTCTGGAGGCTTTGAGAATTTGCAGTAAGCAGGGGATATACAGCATTGTGTGTGAATCTGACTCGCAGGTGGTGGTTAACCTGCTAAACAACTCATACTCCGTTTGTACGGATTGGAAACTTGGAGTGATTATTAACCGGATTAGACAGTTAATCCCGTTTTTTGAATTAATCTCTTTTAGACACATTCCTCGGGAATGGAATGCTGTGGCCGACCGTCTAGCTAAATGGGCCACAGATCACGGGCCAAATTGGGCTATTCATGATCAGTGCAGGCTTCCTGCTGATTTGATTCCGAAACTGACTCAACTGCTTGAGCAGGATTTGAGAGTGTAATTCCGTCTTTCTTGGTGCTTAATTTATTTTTACCCCCTCTTTAGTTGCTGATAGCATTGGTCTTGTATATCAATCTTCAACTCTCACTTTACAAGTATTGTATTTGCTTTGTAGATAACATCTTGAGCTCACTCATGCATTATAAGCATGATATCTTCAATAAGAACCATTGAAAAAATTCTATATAAAACTCTATTAATCTCATATAGGTCAATATAAGATCCATTTGTATCATGACCATTCACATTAATTTTAATGGGCATAAGAAGTATTGAAACCATCATACCTTTTATTCAAAATATCTTTGAACTAATCCTTCACAACTATCATCAAATTGATCTTTTACAAGAAATAAGAGCTTAAAGACTTTTAATAATATGTTAAATAACTTTTATCTTCCATCCAAATTGAACAATAGCTCCAATCCATTTAGCAAGTCATTTTATGTCTTCCAAAAACATAGACCTTAAGCATAGTCCTATTTCATTGAGTTTTTCAATCTCAGACCTCTATGGTCTCAAGAATACCTTCAATATATCTTCATATTATCTCATTTATCATGCTTAAATTATATATTCACCTTATTATATCATTACATACTTAGAATTCTAATCAAAACATTGCTTATCTATGATAGCTTCATGGACTCAACTCAGCTCCTCTATCTTGATGATCAACTCATAACATCTTCATGAAAACACAAGGTTAAACATACCTTATTTATAAGGCCCAGATAAATATTATATAAGACAAATTTATTCCTTTACCTGTACCTTTCTCTCAACATGTCTTCTATGTCCTTGTAGATTGTCAATCTTGGGTTTGATCTTTGACTTAGCTTCTATATAGTCCTTTTGAGCTACCAAATGGTACCTTTGACATTATTTCAACTTTGACTAATGTCCTATATCAGAAAATAAATCACCTTAGTTTAAGTTTTTATCAAGCCTCATCTTGACATCCTTCTTCTATTTAGACAACTCTACAAGTATCATCATTCTTTGATAGACCATCATTGCAAATAAACATGAACATTGTCCTCATCACACTTTGTGTTTCTTAGGATCACCTTTAGGCTATCAAGCCTCATCTAAAGGACCTGATATGATAATAATTTTTGGAATTATCTAGTTATATTTGGGTTGAATTAGTTTCATAACAATAACTATTCAATTCCATTCATCATTTCATGAAGCACTCACTCACATAAAGATCAATGCATAAACAAATAACTACACAAGCATATCACAAGAGAACATAAGAGATATGTGGGAAACCCTCTTGGGGTATAAAACCCACTAAACCATGCATATTTAATATAATCCTATAATTTCAAGATCCAAATTTTAATGTAGCACCAACTTCAGAAGGAGCTCTAACCCCTACCTAGTTAAGCACCCACTCAACTAGTCTTCTGCAAGTTTTATCTTACAAGGAGGATCCAACCCCCTATGTAAATTAGCACCAAATAAGTCACCTATAATATATTATCACATTATAACACATTTTACTATCTAAAATTTATATTACAACCTTGTTTTTCACTCTTTACCCTTCAATCTCACTCAACCAAACTCTTGGGCCTTCTCACTCAACTAGCCCTTTCCTTAGTAGTATTAGGTTAAATAAACTTGTTAAAAACCTATAAAATCATAACTAAATATTCATTAAATATTAATAATACATTTATAATTTTATTAAAAACCTTCACCTAGTTTCTAAACACACATATCATTTGCACATATGCTCAATTTCTCAACTAGTCAATTTTAGGCCTATCAAGCCTTCTTAAGTACTTGATCCTAGCTCTCACCAATATTAGTCATTTGTGAACATTTGAATACATGGATAAATATTATAATGGACATTATAACATTTTAACATCATGAAAAAACCACTCTTTTTGTCTTCCATTACCTCATTAGCCCCAAACTTCAATTTGGCCTTAATGAGACCTAAAACAATTAGACCTACCTATGCACACATTACCACTTGGACCTATTAGAACACCTTGGGTATTATACAATGGATTATAAACTTAAAAAAACATTAAATTTGTCTATTATAATCTCATATAATCCTCATAACTCATGGATTGTCCATTCACCCCTTGAACCCCTTCATTTGTATTGTTCACCATTAGCCCTTCACACACAATAAAGGTTTGTCTTGAGTATCTGAAGCATACATCTAAATATATCACACAAATATGTCATAAAAACTCATTAATATAACATTATTTACTTAAAAAAATTATACATGTATATTATATATCACCACATAATCCAATAGGCCTCAATAACTCTCTTGCTACATGCTCACTTAGAACTGCATTGCACACTGAAACTCAATCATGAACATTTAGGACAAAAGCACACTTTTTTAAAAAAACCATGGAAAAAATAAATATTTAAAGACAAATAATTACCTCAATGTAATTATTATAAATAATATAATCTTTGACTCAACATCTGTAGAATCTAAACCTTTTTTGTAAGAAGCTCACTCAAAGCTACCAACACACAGTCAACAAACTTTGACTCTCCACACTTAAATAGGGAAAAACCAAGACTATAAAATAATTATCACTGACCTTTAATATATCCTAAAAACATCTTCAAATTATTTTTATTCTTCAACACTATCCAAATAACTTCCAACTCATCTCTGCAAGATGACTCCTCAAAGTACTAGAGTGCTCCAGAAACATAGTTATGAAGAACTTTGTCATTAGTAATTGAAATAATATTTTCACGAATTATAATTATAATTAATATTTTATATGAGTCTTATATATCATTTAAATATATATATATATATATATATATATATATATATATATATATATATATATATATATATATATCATTGGTCTTACAAACCAACCTCACAGTTTATTCTCTTACTATCTTAACATAGCTAGACAAGCCATTTTGGCTTCCACATTACAACTCCTTAGCCTATATTTATACAATAAATAAAGAATAAATATATAATTTACATAAAAAAACATAAACAAGTGAATTGGATACATTTTCTCTTGTCATAAGGTCTCACATACTTCACTTCACTTGGCAAACCTGAAGTTGTCATTTCTACCTTAGGAACCGATCATGGCGATCATGACTTCTAACACCTATAGGATCATAATAAAGAACATATGACGCATTTATATGATCTTTATATATGTTAATATTAATTAAAATCACAAATGTGTGTGTGTGTGTGTGTGTGTGTGTGTGTGTGTGTGTGTGTGTGTGTGTGTGTGTGTGTGTGTGTGTGTGTGTGTAATGTTAAATATAGACCAAACATATCAAATTTTTTAGACCTCACTCTTTCAATGTCTTCACTCATACAGATAGGTCACTTTGTGAAAACTTTATTTCTTTTGTATTATCATAAAAAAAACTTATGAACCAAGGTAAAATTATTTATATGTATTCAAAAAATACCTAAAACAATTTTATTCATCCCTAATCACATCACCTGAAACCAATCCCTAATCTCTTTATCACTTTGACTAGTTTTCTTCACTAGTTTTCACTATTAGCCAGTTTAGAAATAGGTCATATTTCATGACCAAAATGTGTGACATATAGGATATAACTCACAAAATAACACTATGGAAATCAATAAAAATTCTTGACCTTTAACCTCTATCCATTTTCATGCATTGACCTAGTTAACCCTACCTATAGCATCAAATTCTTTAGAAATAAGGGTTTTTCTATAGGTTATACTCACTAACTTGACACACCACTACCACTTGGAGATGCCTGGTGGAGTCCTAAAAAGACTTACCAATCCATTTTGGGCACTTTCCAATAAGTTTTATCAAATTGAATCATTAAGAGGGTTTTGAGAGGGTTTTATACCAGTTAACCATCTTAACATTTGTTCATATAGTATTACCCCTAAAATTCCAAAAAAAATCTTTAAAATCCTTATTATAACAAATTTAAATCTCTCACAAAAGTCTTAGGACACCATGCAAACTTTACATGTGTCAATGAGCATTTAAAGTTCCTTCTCGATCTCTCATCTCTTCATTCTGCATACACAAGAGACCTTCAAACATGGTTTCTTTCTTTCTTTTTCAACTCAAGATTGGTAAAAATGATTGAAAAAATGTATCATACCTAAAACCATGCTCACATGATCACTCCTACCTTGGAATTTGATCCTCATCCTCCATTTGGATTCACTAGGTTTATCGCACACTAGGCCTTCAGTTGTAAGTCACGTTAGGTCTAGAGTATGACCCTCTCACCATTGTAGATGCTCTCAACACCTCACATACTCTCTTATAAAACCTCTCATGTGCTCACACATTGCTTGTAATCCTTCATAAACTCTTACAACATCTCATATCACTTTATTAGGTTACGCAGAGTCGAGAGCAATGTCTAGTTATAGACCTTCAATAAAGACTTTATCTCTTATACTCATTTTGGCACTCTCCTAAGTGCATCAAAACATCATATGCATGATAAGTAATTTCATATATATTTTTATACCTATTTTCCTCCATCTCATCATTTTCATGCCTTTACAAACCATATTCATACTTAAGAACTAGTCCATCAAGCAGACCTACTAGGCACCATATAAATCTCACCTTATTGATCCTTCTTGACATCAATGATACTGAACTTGAAATCAATGACAACATTAAATATAAACTATTTTATTTTCCCTAGATGATCAAGGGGAAACACAAGCAGGATCCCTAACACTAAAACATCCACTATGAGGCTTTAACACCAAATGGTTACTAAAGTTGTCTACATTTGGGTAGTAAGATGAAGGTATGATGACTTTTTTGAGCTGATATAATCAAGGAGCTATCCATTTATTTCAATAAGTTACAATATATATTTTTACACACATCATGGCATGAGTAACTGGTATAACTAATAATGGTAAATATATCATGCCTTATAAGTTTATAGCACCACCAATCCACTTGGATATTAGAAAAAAATACACCACTGGGGTAGGGTAAGGATTTCCTATTAGTTTAATTAAGGATGCTTCATCGTGTATCATGGTGAAATTTATCACTAAAATATTATATCAAACCACAAATTAAGCAAAATAAGTGATAAGAGGTGTCATTGGCATTCCCTATCACATGATGAAGCTATGGGAAGATTTTAATTGGCCTACATTTTTGGTAGCTAAGATTAAAAATAATATAGAAAAGGTACATACATGAAGCACATGCTATGTACCTAGGTATATGATATATTGAGGTATATGGGTTGATGGAGATGCCGACATGTGGCACACATCCCCTTAGTTATATGGGTACAATATATTAGGATAATAGAGTAACTTGTGGAAGTAATACATTGGGTAATGGTCGGCCTACATTGGATTAGGAGGTTACCCATCCGTGGGTTAGATAGATGTATATATATAGGAGATGATTATCATGGGAAGGATATCAATCAAGTAAGAATTGAGTCTTCTATTGTAAGAGGATATTGGAGGTTGTCCCCTCGAAGAGACATTGTGGAGTTATTCCTTCCTAAAGGAGTATTTTATGGTGTTTCCCTACCTTAAGGGTATTTCTTCATATATTGAATAAAAAGATCATTACAAGTGGTATCAGAGCTTCGATTTGGGCAATGTGTGGAGCGAAACCATAATTTCACTATATCTTCTGAAATCCATAATTTCATATTTTGAATATCAAGATCATTACAAGTGGTGAATGCTATGTACCTAGGGATATGATATATTGAGGTATATGGGTTGATGGAGATGCCGACATGTGGCACACATCCCCTTAGTTATATGGGTACAATATATTAGGATAATAGAGTAACTTATGGAAGTAATACATTGGGTAATGGTCTGCCTACATTGGATTAGGAGGTTACCCATCCGTGGGTTAGATAGATGTATATATATAGGAGATGATTATCATGGGAAGGATATCAATCAAGTAAGAATTGAGTCTTCTATTGTAAGAGGATATTGGAGGTTGTCCCCTCGAAGAGACATTGTGGAGTTATTCCTATTTTAGGGTTTATAATAATTTCACTATATATTCCGAAATATAGGGAATTTTTATTTGAAATTTTTACTGGAGATGTAAGAAGATTTAAGAGAAGTGCAGACAAAATTTCAGAACTTTTGGATCTGTTTTTAGTGAATTGTTGCGATTTTATGGATCAGTTTTGACATTTTAGGGTTTCAAGAACCTTAATTTTTTATTTTTTTTTGTGGATCATGGTGCCGATATTTTCAGGGGAAGATGATATTGATGTTGGAGAATGGTGGATACTTTTGTATAATCATTTTAGAAAAAAAATTATGCCAATACAATTATCTCCTTTTTTGTCTGGGCCTGCACTAGATTGGTTTGAGCAGTTGAGTTGTTCAGAAAGGGCTTCTTCATGGCAAGTATTGAAACAGATGTTTTTAGATCGATGGGATAGAAAAAAAGAAGCAAAAGAAGAAGAAGCATTAGAAGAAGAAGAAGAAGAAATAGAAGAATCATCAGAAGAACAAGAAGAAGAAGTAGAAGAAATAATAGAAGAAGAAGCAGATGAAGAAGAAGAAGAAGAAGAAGAAAAAGAAGAAGAAAAAGAAGAAGAAGAAGAAGAAGAAGAAGAAGAAGAAGAAGAAAAAGAAGAAGAAGAAGAGAAGAAGAAGAAGAAGAAGAAGAATAAGAAGAAGAAGAAGAAGAAAAGAAGGGTTCAAATAATTTGGCTCCAAAGAAATCCAAGTCAATTTTTCAATTTCATGGATGCATTCAAAAGAAGAAGGTGGTTGTGTCCATAAACCCTACTAGCAAGTATAACTTCATTAACATGAATATGGCCAAGCATCTACATGTTCAAGCAAAGAATATCAAAGAGGTTCAAGTAGATGGTAAGAATATTTCAATGTTTGAAGATCTAAAGCTCATTATGGAAAAATATGTTTTGCATTCAGATTTTTATGCTTTGGATATGGATGATATGGATATAGTTCTTGGATATCCATGGTTAGAGACTTTGGGAACAATGAATATTAATATTCAGAAAAATTTCATGAAGTTTTGGTATAAGAAAAAGAAGATCACTTTACAAGATATTATAGTGAAAAAAGCACCAATAACAATCCAGGTAGATCGTGAGGATGAGATGGAAACAGGTGATGAAGAACATGATGAAGATTCAGATGATATAGATAAAGACTCACTACAAATGAGCACTTCATCTACTCAAGAAATAAAGAAGGAAAAAGTGGAAGAGGTAGAAGCAAAGGTGGACAAGGTCAAAGTATTGGAAAAGGTTGAGGTATATAGACACCCACATCATCATGAGAGGAAACAATCATGGAACCAGGTGAGGAAGTGTCATAATAATAATCATTTTGTCTATATAGGAAACAAAATTTCCAATCATTATGGATATGCATGGAATCCAAAGAAAAAATACTATGGCACAGGGAATGAATGGGGAAAACACTATGACTATGCATGGAAGAATACCTACTATGGTCATGGTTGGAATCAGAGTAGCGCAGCGGAATATGGTACATGGAATAAAAAGAGGAATAATTATGCTTGGACACCAAAGCAGTATAATTATGATCATCAACGAAATCAAAGGAGCACAATGAATTTTGGACGCCAGCTTGGAGAGCTATCACCTGCGAAGATCACATATGGATGGATAGATGATTGAGATTGGAGACAAGTGTGCAATGATTTGAAGCACACTCATTATTTGGTTTCTTCCTATGTTTCGAGGACGAAACATGTCAAGGAGGGAAGGAATGCTATGTACCTAGGGATATGATATATTGAGGTATATGGGTTGATGGAGATGCCGCCATGTGGCACACATCCCCTTAGTTATATGGGTACAATATATTAGGATAATAGAGTAACTTGTGGAAGTAATACATTGGGTAATGGTCGGCCTACATTGGATTAGGAGGTTACCCATCCATGGGTTAGATAGATGTATATATATATAAGAGATGATTATCATGGGAAGGATATCAATCAAGTAAGCATTGAGTCTTCTATTGTAAGAGGATATTGGAGGTTGTCCCCTCGAAGAGACATTATGGATTTATTCCTTCCTAAAGGAGTATTATATGGTGTTTCCCTACCTTAAGGGTATTTTTTCATATTTTGAATATCAAGATCATTACAGCACACAGACCTTTTAATACCATTTTTTGGTCCTTTTACTATGTTTCATGTAGTGGAATTCACCACTAGGGCTAGTTAATGTATCTCCATATTTATGGCCCAATAATGCCTTCACAAGTATTGCATAGACTAAAATAAGCCAATATTATTAGCAATTTGGGTGATTCAACACATGGTGGTTGTAAGCCCTAGCCTTGATCTGATCACACCCAAAGATTCCATAAGATATAATGTAATATCTAGGATAACATGATCTAGTTACTAAATTGGATAATAGCATACAGATCAAGGTTCATGAGTTGGTTAATCTAACTATCACTCCAATGCTATATTTCATTTTGATAGTCAAATTGAAGGTTGAAGTCTATTGAAAAAATCCATAATTATGAGGTTAGTGCCTCTATTACAAGCCATCCCTCTACAATCAAAATAACCACAAGTAGAGCAAGTACCTTCATAATAACCCACACAACCATAGGCCCAATTGACACATCCAACATAATCATAAGCTCTAATTTAGCAAAAAGAAAAAATAGGAAAGCACCTAAGCACATAGCCTCACCACTTCTACCAAAGAATATAACCGAACAAATGAAGTCATAGATTGATCATTTCATGGTTCCATAAATATATGCTAATTTCAACCTACCTAATCTAGGGTTAGAATAATGAGAAGTGATCCAATTGATGTTGGAAGACATTATAATAGAGGTGTATGATGTAGAGGTTGAGAAGGAGTTATTATTTTGGAAAGTAGTGTGCATTTTCCAAGTATAAAATTAGGTAAGATAAGACCTTTGGGTTGATATTACTCAACCACATTCTTTTATCCTTGTTGATACTATACAATAATAAGTAACTCGATGTAACTTGGAGGCCAAAATATTTTCAATGAAACCAATTGTAGGATCACCAGCTATGCAGATGGTGTATTTATCTATAAAATATAGTCCCACATAAATAATGATCTAGAGACCAAGCACATATCTCTCTACTAATCCATCACAAATAGTGTATGAAAGGATGGCCTCTTTTGGCAACCCTACATAACAAAGTAGTGCATAGTAGTCTCAAGAAACTCAACAACAAATTGAACCCTAGGGTGTGAAGAAATAAAATTAAACCCTCAAGACTTTAGATAAATCAAGGAGAAATAATTTGGTATAAAAATGTCAGTTGGTCAAAGCATAATCACCTAAGCATACTAAATATGACATTGATCTCAAAGGTGATGAGGAACCCATGGATATAACTGAGACTAAAGAAGTAGAGGAACAACCAACTACATGGGCTACACATGAACCTAAGGAGATGAAAGAGGAATAAAGGACTAAGGAATCATAAGAATAAGCATTAGTACCATAAGCAACACAATAAGAAGTTATGTAAATTTAATAATAGAAGTAGCAAGATATATACTCTAAGCAACAAAAGAAAGTTGAGGATGCAAAGGCTGCATAGAAGTAAGCCAAAGAAATAGAAGCTATTAGATGGAAATATGAGGAAGCATAATTTGTGCACAAGTAGGCTAAAGAAGTGAAGGTAAAGAATAAATAGTAATAATAAACCCAATGGAAACAACAAGAGGTGCAAGCTATGCAACAAAAATAGAAGGAGCAAAAATCTCAAGCTAAGGCTGAAGTTGAAGCCAAAGCTAAATCCAAAAATAAGGCTAAGGTAAATACTAAATCCAAAGCCTAAGTTGATGTTCAAGCTAAGGTTAAAGAGGAAGTTAAAGTGAAATTTGAATCGAACACCAAGGCCAAGGTAAAAGCAACAACCAAGCTAATAAACTCAAGGACATGCAATCATGGGTAGAGGTAGCAACCAAAACTCAAACTAAGGGCACCAAAGAAGTAGCACAAATCCCTAGACAATGGATATGGGATTTTCCTATTACATAAACATTGAGGACTACTTTCTTTCTCCCAATATCTCAATTAACACTTGCTCCTATGACATATGTGATCAAATCCATAACATTTGCCACCACTATGATGGAAAAATCATTTGACATGACCCAGTTGTCACTCTCCAAATAAATTGAAGTAGTTTCCTTTTAGGAATCCATTATGTAGAAGGCCTCAGATTTATAGTAATAAGTCTTAAGGATGTAGAAAAAAAAGGCTAAAGCAGAAGAGAATATGGAAAAATCCAAGGCAATTGATCAATAATGCTTGTCCCACCTTATTTACACAGGTAATAGATGATCAAGTCATATCATAAGACAAATAATTCATTTCCCTATTGACAAAACTCACAAAGAGTTGGGGAGAAACACATAAATTTTTGGCATTGCGCACATAAGGACAAGATCTCAAGACAAAAATAGAGGTCATATGTCAACTCCTTGATGAGTATGAATAGGTCCCAGACACTACCAAAAATCAAGCTAAGAAGATAGCCTAAGATATGCTAAACTAAAGACAATATTTGAATCAATCCTTGGCTACTACAAAGCCTAAATTTTTCTCTACTGACAAAGATAAATCCATAATAGATTATCAAATTAAAACTATGAATAAAATGAGTAGTGCACTCAGACAATTGTTGGATTCTAGGGATGCTACCATACAAAAGATGCAAGTATAGCATAATGAAATAATGTGCAACACTTTTGAAACCATTCAAGCCTAGAAGATAGTAGATAGATTGGATGAGCTCATCATGTACATTCAACATAAATTATCTAATGCCAAAACATTACTTATAATCATAGATAATGAGAATCTACAAAACATGATGATGATCCAAGTACCATTGTGCATTCTACTTACCATGGTATGTGAAGTGCTCACCAACTGGAGAATACTCAATCAATATCTCACTCAAATTAATTTGGCCATTTCTAAAATAATATAGGATCCCTATTTCATCCCTCTACAACAACTCTGACAAATCATACAAGAGAGGAAGAGAGACACAAAGGCACAATCTTTGCAACTACCTTTGGCAGTGGATACATCAGAAGCCAGTGGGTCAATAGTTGCCCAACCACAACAACCTTTATAGTCACCCAACCAAACACCCCCTTAGATATAGTATTAAGGTTTGCATAATTCATTTTTATGACTTCTAGCATATTAAATTTTTTGTAATATAGTCTAAACATTTGGAGTGGGGCCATAATGGTTGAAAATTGATAAAGGGTGGCCACTTGGGTATGCTAGTCTATTGAAAACACAAAATGGTAATAGGCTAGTATGCTACTTAGTTGAAAACCTAAAAGGGTGGATAAGTAGTATACAAAGGGTAAAAATTGGTAAACAACACCTGGAGTGATAACAATGACTTTTTTTATGACTTATTTTTTCATCTTAGTTTAGAACAACTTGTGACATTGTCTTGAGATGAGATAAATACTTAAGTCTAGTAAAGTGTTGGACAAAGAATGGAGCTTGGTAAAATTGTAAAGTATATGAGATGGAAACATGTGTGAAGTTTATGACTTTGTATTTTGTATAACTTTTGTATGTATTCAGTTGTGTAAGCCTAATTGGACAATAGAATAATGAGAAGAGTCTTTCCTTTTGTATCTCAAAAGGTTGTAATGTGAAGAGACAAAAAGAGTATAAAAAACTATAAATAACACTTTTATGTAATAGAATCTAGTTCTATGTGTTGATAGAGATTAATAGAATCATTTTTTTATGATTTTCCTTATCTTATTTTATGTATGGTTTATGTGCAGTGAGTACTTTATTTTAATTTAATCTATTATCTATTGTGATACTAGTTATGGTTCAACTTTTGTATGTATCTATTCCATCTTGATCTTTGATTTATTCTTGTACATTATAGATGGATTATACTATTATCATCTCTTCTATGACTTTTGGTAATCTCTATTGTACAATCTATCCTTGTAATCGGCATGTTCTGGAGCATTTCCAAGAATGTCTGCTAACATGAATAATCTCGCCATAAGTTTCATGTACTCATGTTTCAATCAAATAGACTATTAAAATAAATTGTCCTAAATATGGATCAAGAACCAAGGGACATTAAATTATT
This sequence comes from Torreya grandis, assembly GCA_037957365.1. Taxonomy (NCBI): domain Eukaryota; kingdom Viridiplantae; phylum Streptophyta; class Pinopsida; order Cupressales; family Taxaceae; genus Torreya; species Torreya grandis. The sequence continues at coordinate 691,919 of JARHVA010001337.1, read as the reverse complement.
CACTAGATCAACTCTCTACTTGTCACATTCAGTTCTCAAATCATCACACTCAAAACTAAATCTCATATATGTAATGGTAGTTAATGCACCTCAATAAAAGAGTGAAATTTGCACACCTTCTATATTTTTAGCTCACTCTAAAATCTCATATAAGATTATTATTGAATCCTAAGTAGTATAATATGATTATTTACTATGATCTATCATATACAGATGAGATCTCCCTTTCAATCCATGTCCCTTTGTATCTTATATAGTGGCTTAGGGGCCAACCATGAGTAATCTCATATTCCTCCAAACATCCTCCAATGTCATGGTCATCTCCCCTCATGGGGAGATTGAAATTACATGTTTACATCCTACCACTATGTAAGTGTAGTCATTATTTTCATGTCATATGGCATCAAGTATAAAATTCCCACATGACCTAACCCCACCTGATCCATTATGGTTTCTCTACATCACTCAGGGATAATGCTCACAAAATCTCCATTAATTGGTTGCATCTAAACTCCTTACCTCACATATCCCCCTACAATTACAAAAGCACAATGAAAAATGAGTTATGTAACAAATACACAAAAAATGACAATTATTATAAAATAATCAAAATATTAAAAATGCATCTACACTTATATAGTTCCACCATAAAAAAAACATTTCTTCCTCAAAAAATAAATTATCACAGGACTATTTTGCATTATGACATGAAATTTTTGTGAAAATTTTAACACGTATGTCCTAGGCTAAACATCTCTGGAAAAGAAATAAGTTACTCTAAAATGCATAAAATTTAAAAAAATTATAAACATGAAAAAAATCATGAAATAAGTATAATTTTTTGGATTTTTGTGATGTACCTATGTTGGTGATTCATCTTTATGTAACACAACCTTTAACTTCTTAAACTATGTAGGAGTAACATCTCATCTAAGTGATATTATGTTAATCAGAGCTTAAAAATCAATAAGAATGAATTTTAAAATTGAAAATTCAACCTATTTATACCCAACTAACATTTGCATTACATAGTACAAAAATCCAACTTTAATATTAATATATTATAATATAGTATGCATGATCCCCGTATATATTTTTCTCCTTATGTTAGTTATATTAGAAATCATGCAAGATGATTGTCCTCATATTAACGTTTCAATGTAATTCAATTCTATCAATTAAGGTGATAGTAATTAGGGGGAAATAAATGCATGCAATATAATATGAATTAGTATTTTGTATGACAATCCATTCATAAGATAGATAAATGTCAACTATGGTACTTCACCACTTTGTATGATAAATTTCTCACTAGGGTAAAATAGATAGAGTAAAATTAAAAGGACATTATTCTAAATTAAAATTGAATACAACTATCATAATTGCATAAATTAAATCAATTTATTAATATCAATAATTTATAGTGTGCATTCATTACTTGGTTATATGGGCACTTTTACAGTACAATCAACATTATAGTTCAATCATTCATGATGGATTATACATAGTCACATATGATTCTCAAATGATAAATTTATTTTATGATGTCAAAGTTACACGTGAATGAAAATAATTCACACTATAATTACATATCTCTTTTTCACTATAAATGGCTTGCACAACTTTATCCCTCTTATAAAAATGGAGGCATGCATGGAGAATCTTTCACAAATTCATATTCAAATTGCATGAATTATGAAAGTGACACAAGTTATATAGCTCTACTTGTGTCAAAATGAGAAGTTATATAGCTCTAATTGGGTCAAAATGGGTTAAATCATACCATATGGGTACAGATTTTATGTATTTTATTATAGGGTTTCATAGATTTACTACATGATTGACATAGATTATGATAGATTTGGCATAGATTGGGGGTATATGTAAGAATTTTGACAAGTTTTTCTTTACTATAATTATGAGTTGCATTTCCTAGATTCCATGAGGGTATCACACAGACTACAAAATTAGAGTTACATAGGTTATCATGTTAGGGGTATATGCACAATATATGTTCATATTTTCATAGTTATTATGATTCTTTGGCACAAATTATTGGACTATGATTACACAAGATCTAGTTTGGGTCATATGCAGGACATATTTGATATATTTTATTAAAAAAATTATACTCAAATTGAATCATATAATCTTTGTAACAAATGTTTCAAAAAAGTTACGTAAATTATTAGGTATTTCTTAGATGTATTAGAACCCATATAGGATTCCATTACTAAAGATATGTTGAGTTGTGTGGTTTTACAGTTATGTTTAACTTACCTTCTATGAACTTCTCAACTTCAAATGATTTTGGGGGCATATTTAGCTCAACCTATGGCATTACATAGGTTCTACTCAGATTCAACATTTGAGTCAAATAAAAAGTCAAGGGCACTTTAAATTTTATTCAATTATCTAGCCATGATGAAAAAATACTAGATACACCTTCTCCATATGGTTTGGGTATTTCTAACCCATGACATATTGACTCTAGTGACATAAGCATACTCATGAGTGGAAAAATACTGCATATTTCTAGGTGTATTCATTCCTTAATTATTATGTATTTTGTTTATGACATATTCTTTTTTATTTGAATAGTGATATGTCTAATTTCACACATATTTGTTCATGTAAATTTACTAATACAATGAAAGATGGAAGGCAAGAAAAATTCTAAGTTCAATATCCCCAACACAATTTTGTATTCTCTTTATATTTATAAACCAGTATTTGTTATTCCATTTAAATAGTAGATTAAATGGGAGGAATTTTTAAACACAAATTTGGAGTAAACCTAATTTATACAATGATTTTATGTGACTTCACACATTAGATTCTTAGTAGAGAATAAGGCAATTTTTGGTGCATTTGTTTGGACCTTGGGTCTCTTCTCTTCACTTTATGATATTGTAATCTTATGTTTTACTCTTCATTTTATTAAACCTCATCACAAGGATATATGGTTTTATACTATTGATATTTATATTTTATATTGCTTATGGACATGTTTTCAAGTCAAACCATCCTTGAATTGTGTAAATGTTGAGGCATATCTTGTGGATTTATTTTGGGTCACTTTCTTATGTATGTTTGTATCTTATTGGGCCATATTTTGTACATCATTAGTACCCTAATTAAAAATTGATATCTCTATATATTCAAATACAGTATATGAATTTAATGGCATTCAACCATTGTTTCATGAATGCAAGTAAGAGCACATAACAACAATCTAGCTTATGGTTTTTGTAATTATAAAGTTTCTATGAGATATATATATTTATATGCTTATACCAAAGAAGGGCCTAGGATAAATTTCACAGAAGACTTACATTGTTTTGATTTCTCATGAACACATATTAGTATGATAACTACATGTGGTTTGAGCCCTCTTCAATGTATTAACAATGTAGGAAACACTCAACTAGTCACTAGACATTGTTTGAAGTCAATCCAACCCATCCCTTTCACCTATTAGCCACATTCAATTTTGATCATATAGTACACATATAGATTTTAATAAAGAAGTATAATAGAGACATTTTTGTGGGATATAATACATTTGCATGCATAAGAACCCTTAGCATATGTCAGTGCAATAGTTACAACTCTCATAGATCGACATGAACACACAAGATAGTTTTTCACCTAAGTAGACAATGCCACACTACAGGGGTGTCCAAGAAGTGTGAACTTATCTAGACTTTATCAAACACTATATTTCCATATATGAACACTAACCCTTTTATAATCATTTTCAATGACCATATCCTACCACAAACCAAAATAATCTAATTATTCAATTCCTCTAGTGTTTTTTTTCATAAATAAAAAGTTATTATATTTGGATGGTTACACACAATTGTTTTTGTTATTTTACATCCTAAGAAATTTTATTTGTCATTATTTTTATCCTATTAGATCACACTAATTCAAAAATAGATAAAACACTCATTCACAACCTAAGGATCAACATCCTCCCAACTATACCTTAGTTACTTTCTTCAATGTGGTTATTTGTGAGTTTGTCCTTGATAAGATATTGGATAAAGTGGAAGAAACCATGTTCAAATAAAGATAAAAAATACAAAGATAAATTTATGTTGTTGTTGATGTAGTGTGTGATAACATTCTAAAACATTTGTGAGATATCATATATTTTATTTTGTATTGAATGTTATATTATTATCTTTATCACTTATACTTATTGTGTTCATTTATTTTTCATCCATCCTTAGCTCTTGGGTTTACTTGGTCATTTTGGTTTTCATTCCTTTGGTAGTTTACTTTTTATGCACTTCCCTTTTCATTTATCCAAGAATTTCTTTTTTTAGCATTTTGGTAGTTCAAATTTTTTATGTATTCCCCTCTTGTGTTTATTTGTCCATTGCACCTTTTTAGGACCTTTGGTAGTTTTATTTTATAATGATTTTCCTCTTGGGTTTATCTTACCATTTTACCCCTAAGGGCCATTTGGTAGCTTTATTGTATGTTTTTTCCCTATTGTGTTTTATTGTTATCTTTCATGTGTCATACCTATATTAGGTTTACATTTCCTATCTAATGACATTAGGACATATTTAATACATTCTCACTATCCCTCTTGAGCTTATCTTCACACTCATATACTTATTATGCATTTTCATGCACATTCACTTTTACTTCCAAATCCTATTATTCCTAGTCTCCTTTGAATTCAACCCTCTCCTCTCATGGTCAATTACTAGTATGCCATCATTTTATCACTTTACCCTTTTTGAGATCTATTCATAAACATCATTTTTATTACTTATATTTTTCACTTGAGGCACACTTAGGTTGGAGATAATATCAAACTCTCTCAAGTGTAGGTCTAGGAGTGTTTAAGTCTTGGTTTTTGTATACACATAAATTTGGTCATAGGTACTTGACAATGCTAATTCTTGACACATCCTAGACCACATGACTTGTGCATAAATATATTATTTGTATTCATCAATCCTATAAATTATTTTTATATATGTGGTCTCAAACCTTTATTTTCCATTACTACTACACATAACGTTTAATTTAAAATGCTCAAGTTATCTAAAATCACCTTCAAACTATCTCCAATAGAGGACAATTATCTTTGATCCTTTTAGACAAGTTAGCACTAGGTAGATAGGAGCCCAGTGTGCTCTTGTCCACTTACAATGGTCATGTCCCATGCTAAATAATGACTAATTTTCAAAATTAAAAATATCCTTTTCAGTTTTCCTACATGTTTAACATGGTTGGATAAAGTAAAATTATCATAAGATTCTCCTATAAATACATGTCAAGAGTCACTTATTATCCATATTGGCTATTCACTTGGTTTAAACATATACACTTCTACACATTGAGAAAATATATCCTTTCTACCCAAATTTTGAATCATTCACAAGGAGTAGCCATAATCCAAGTTAAAATCCATCTAAAGCAAGTCGATAAATATCATTGTCAAAGACATATTTTAGCTGCATACACATAGTCAAAGGAGCAAAATTTCACCTTCACTCTAGGTGTAAGAATTACATGGGCTTGATTTCCCTCCTTGGATTATTAGATACATATGTAGTGTTTAATCATCAAGGAGGTGATTGAGTTCAGATCAGTCCATTACACCCCTATTTTTCTTGCAGCTTCTCAAGCTATCAAAGTTACCTAAGGGATTCAAAGACAATATAAGACAAATAATGATTTATATGTAGCTAAACACTAATTATAATATCTTAGATTACCTAATATTTATAGGTGTAGTGATCAATTTGTATGTATAGTCAATAGAAACAAGTCTACAGTTAACAGACTTAGTTTCACTACACCATCGTCAACCTATAACAAACCTATCTAGAAATATATGTCTCTAATCTGTAATTTATATAATTTTTCTTTTTTTATCTTTCCCTATTATTAGTATATCATAATAAACTAGGACAAGTTCACACTTAATAAATTGGAATGCACTACACTATCATCCACTTACAACGAACCTATCCAAATTTTGTTTCTTTTCTTGATTCTAATCTAAACCCTATATAGTCACCTCTTCTTCTAATTTAAACTTATAGATGGTTAGAATAATTAACTAAAATTAATGTATGATCTAAGTATATATCTTCTTAGTCTTTTCTTAATATAATAGTTTTCCATATTTAGTCATTTGTCAAAATCTAAATATTTGATTATTATGCATTCTTAGCATTATAATATTTCTAATTTCACACCTATTGAAAAACAATACAAAATTATTTATTTTATCAAAAATAGGGTAAAACATATTGGTGAGCCAGAACCATTATTTTCTAGCCTTTTCTTTTCTAATTTGTATTTTCAATTTATTTTTTCTATTTGATTCATTTTACTAAAAACCATGTTTCATAAATTTTAAAACTTATAGGATATATTTTTATGGATACAATGATCTCCAATTTTACCTAAGTTATGGTGTGAGGCATAATAACCTAATACTTAATCCATTAGATATCACTATTCATGTATTTTAGTTTTCTTGTGTCTCATGGTATATTATAGATGTTTAGGATTTTGTTTTTAGCCATAGGAAGCCTTAGACCATTTGTTCTTGTAGTGCATCGATAAGTGGTTAGCCCTAGAAATTTACTTTCAATGTATTTGTAATCACCTAAAAGTGGTATTTGAGTGCTAAGAGTGATACTTGAGACTACCTAGCCCTAATTTAGCCTTAAACCTATCATAGATCCTATGATCACACTTATCCAACCTTGATATGGGCCATATCATCCCTGGTCAGCTCAATTACAATCTTAGACCCTCTTTTCTTGATCTTGGCCCTTCATACCTAGTGTTCTACCAGTTAGACATTAGTGCCATAATAAAGACACTAGAGCCATGTGGTGTTAGTGTCCCCAAAATGGTACCTATGTTCTTTAATCTAAATTTATTGAATGAATATATTTTCAAAATCAAAAACCTGCTAAGGTCAGCCTAGACATATTTTATTATTCACACAAATAATAGAACACTATAAATACATGACTTTTAACCTTATATCCACTAGATGAAAATTATATGAAAAATATATATTCAAACATGAAGCAAGTTGAGAAAAATTAAGGTTATTGGTCCTTATTATGCCCTACTTCTACATATCACCATCTGTATACACATAATATTTTTAAACTTTTATCATTTATTGACGCTCTTTATCTTACAGGAACCCATAGAGTCTTAATATCTCTGAGTGCATGCCTTAAAAGGTACACTGGGAAAGAGGTGGGTAGACTATTTATGTTTTATAGAATTTTTGTCCCTTTTGCCACTTGATATCTACACACTTGTCTCCTAAAAACCATTCTCCTAATCTTGGCCTCCTCTTTTGCACACTCCTCTATTCATTTTCTACCTTCATTAGCCCTTTTCTTAACCTAAAACCCTTTTTATAGTTTACATGAATATGTTGGTTTTGTCTACCTTATAATCTTATTGACAAAAATTATTAAGGGTCTAGGTCTACCCCTGGCTAACCTAGTTCGTGACCTAGTGAGTTTTTATCAATAACGATACTAGGTTGACTGGGTCAACCCTATCAACCAAAAAATTTAGAAGGGTTTAGGGTTAGATCTACCTATATAAACATAATAATTTCATCATTTATAAAATAATAGAAGAAGAATTAAGATATAATATGCATCTTCTTATTCACCATTCTACTTAAGGAGCAAGCTTAAGGTTTTATACTTTCTTTGGAAATATGGATCTTGTCTTATGGAGAAGTCTTTTGGATGCATTGATAGGTTGTGTAGTCTAGAGTTGATTTATCCTTATCATTCTTACATACCAAAATAACATCTTGTGAATAACCTTGGCCAAGGGAGAGATTAAGTCTCAGTAGGTTCATCTTCAAAGGTAAGTATTCCTAATTTTGTTCCTCCTTTATAGGAGTAGATAGATATGCACTTGCACTTCTCTTCCATGCATCAGGATTTCATATACATTGATGTGAGTATATGTTTTGTGTACATGTTTACTTTTATTTTTTATTACCCCCACTTTGTGCCACAAATTTTTGTGAGCACTAGATTATACTTTTACTTTACTTTTTATTAGTTTAGTGAATATGAAAACATAAGACCTAGTTAGGGTTATTGTGTAGTTTGGCTTGATTGGATGCACATCAATATTGTAATGAGGTAGCCTCTAATATTTTAAGATCTCAATGGAGGTAAACTCCACTCCAAGGCATGATTTTTAAGTATGCAATCTTAATAACTGGGTGATGGAATAGTGGTTAGGGCATGTAGATTGTTAACATGGATTGTGGATGGAGGGGTGATCATTAAAAAAGAATTAAAATCTAGATGAATTGGTAGTTGGATGGTTGTTAATCTAGAGTGGGCAAGTCTCAAAATAAACTCAAAAAGGAGGGAAGGGTAGAGTAGAAAATAAAGTTTTTGTAGCTTTAGAATCACCTTTCTGGTTGGTTTCTAAGTGGACAAGTGCTTTTAAAACCTATGTCTATTTCTAAAAACTATTGTACACACATAGTCAGACATGGTCAAGGAGTCTAGGATAGTCTTTATATATGAAACTCACAGGCCTCAGTTAAAGGTTGATCCTTTTAAAGTGGTTGTTGCACACTCTTAATCAAGAGATTATGGCTTGGGTTTAGTGAGATATCTGAGATAGTTGTTGCACATACACAAAAAATTATATCAAATGAAATCACCTCAGACACTTAATAATATGAATCAATTAACTTACTTGCTAATAATCAATTTAATTTACTAATATTTTAATAGTTGTTGTACATCTAAGACTAGCATATCAATCAAGACAAGAAAGAACTCCCTCACATATTTTACACACTAAGAGTTATTGAATCATACAACCAAAAAAATAAACCTAATTACACAAATATTGGAAATAAAATATAAAAACACGTGAATTGACAATCAGAATTGATTCTGCTCATGTATATTGAAAATATTCTGACCCTTTTATAATGTTGGGTTATATTGTTTAAATAGACTTGGGGAAGGGGTTTCCCCATCCTCTAAGTATATGCAAAATACATTACATAGTGTAGTTAGAACTTTAGTTCTAACTATGGTCAAAAAATCATATAAAGTTATCTTACATTTGTTAATAGTTCAATTTAGCCTTTACAAAATCATGCAACATGTGCATGTTTACAAAATGAATAGGCAACTTTTACAATATTTTTTGAATCATAAGAAAACTATAAATATGAAATATACACCGCTATAAAATGTACATGCAAAAACTTGGCCCTTTACGATTGTGTTGACATATACATGGATACATGGACTTTATTTGGAGTTGTAACTATAGTTGTTAATGTAGAACTGGAAGTGGTAGCTTGAGTCTGCTTCTTCTTTGCCCCTATCTCAACCCAAAATTTATGTGACACATCATGTTTTTGTCTAATTATTTCTATGTTCAAAAGAGAGGGTCTATGTACCTTGTTGACCTATCCTAAGAGCTTTACATGCCTACTTTTGTCATCTAAAAGTTGATTTTGAAGATCTCAACTTTAGTCACCTTTTTCCTAGAAAAGCTTAATTTCACTTCAATGTCTTCTAATAGCAACCCTTGTATAATTTGTTTGAAATTATCTGAGGCCTCTTGAATAAGATGATCAAATTTCATCTTATTAATCAACTTTCTTGTAGCATATTTCACTTTTGACAATTTCAAGTCATCCTAAATTTGCAGGATGAGGGCCTCATGCTCTTGGTATTTGAGGACCAAATCCCCGACAATTGTTACCCATTCCTTGGCCTTTTTTATTCTAATGACCACCATATTGAGTGTATTGGATGCCTATAATGGTGTCATTAGGTCTAAATGGATATATGTCCTATTGGTTGTGTAGATAATTAACAATTTGAGTTTATTCTCATCTAACTTCAAAGAATTAAATAATTAGTTAGTGTTGGAAATATAGGGGGGCCAATTCAACATGCATAAACTCTAATGCTTCTAAATAATTATAACACTTTGATGTTGATTCATTCACCTCAGCTTCAATGTCTGATGGAATATGTATTATCTTTTGTTGATATTTTATTTGCTCTAATTCCTCCTCTAGCTCTTGTCTCGCTATCTCTATGCCTTCATGCACTACCACCATGGCATCTTTATGTTCTTCATCCAAAGACATGAAATATTCATTATAGGGGGATTGTCCCACCTATCTATTTGGTCTCTTGGACAAGGAAAAGACTTCTTTCATCTCTTCCATAATTATTTCCCTCCCAGCATCATCTTTTAAATTCCTCTTTCTTACCCTCTGAATGCTCACAGATGGCTTGTCAAATAAGGTCATAATGGATGCATTTGATCAGTCTTAGATTTTAAATCAATGCCCCATCAAGGAATTATCAGTTGGTTAGGGTCTATCTTCTTTGTGGTTTTAACCATAGTCTCTTCTTAAAAATCCTTTATTGAATGTTGCTTCTTTGTTGCCTTGAGGATTGTGTCAAGCAGGGAAGGCCAAATGATTTTGGACCAATCTAAACCTCTATATTAGGGGAGTGGATGGACCATTATAACCTACTCTCCCTTCTTCCTCTTACTTGTGTTAGGTTGTGGAGCTAAAAGCTTCACTGATGCAAACAGGAGAGGAGGTTGCTGAAGGTTGCTGAGTTGCAGAGAAGCTGGGGTCGGTCTAATCAGCCGACGTCGGTTACCTCCAGGCAGACAGGGACCGACGTCGGTCGCCTATGTGGTTCGACTGCGAATTAATTACGGGCAGTTGGTTGACGAACCAAGTGTTTGCATGAGTGCTAATTTTAGACTCATAGCTGCGGATCTAATTATTGTAATTAGATGTCTAATTATTGTTTGGATGAGATCTATATAATAGACTCATGGTTGTATTGGAAAAGTGTTCTAGTTTGAGTTGAGCAAAGTTTGTTCCTTCTGTGTGTGAGGTGAGCAAGGGTGTTCCTCCTAGTTCCACAGTACCAGGTGTAGGTGTTGGTTTTGGAGAGTCAACTGGATTCTTCAGGAGTGTAGGATCTTGGTCACAGTTGCATGGCCTATATAGGAGATCTACATGGTAAGTAAGATCATTGATCTGCAGGTGTATGTGTGTGCAAGGTCAAGGTTCACAAGTGAGCAGAACCATTGTTTGATTTGTAGGTGTGCAAGATCATATAGATAGCAACACAACAGGGAGCAGTATCAGGCAGGATCTACTTGGAGTACAGGTGTGTACTCGGATAGAGCAAGACAGGAAGGCAAGGGAGTTCCTTCCATAAGTATGGTCTGTTGAATTACAGGTTGTTGCAGATTCATGGGAGATCTACTTTAAGTACCTTGAGTACTTGTTGAGTACGTGGAGTACTTGTGGAGTGCGTGGAGCACTTGTGGTGTGCGTGGAGCACGGGAGGTGAACACCAACTCTGTATTTGAGTTGGGTGTTGAGACCTGAGAGGGAGAGCTTTGGGGAGAAGAATTACTGTTCACTTGAGGTGTGGCGAGCCTCTGAAGAGGTGGTGGAGAAGAAGTGGCATCTTCTTTATTGTATTCTTTTCTATATAAAGTGTTAATACAAGTTGTGTATTGTCTCTCATATGCTGTGTTATTCTGAATTCTAGTTACTTGGTGAATCTGGTTATTTCTGCATATTATAGTTGCTTGGTATTTGGTAATCAATTGTATGCTTCCGGTGTTTTGCACCCTGACAAGTGGTATCAGAGCTCAGGTTGCAGGAAGCAGGGTTTTGTGTTTTGGTTATAGGGCACTCTTAGGGGTTTCTGATCGAGTGGGAGTAGAGCAACGGCAGATCAAAGTAAACTAAGGATGGAGGAGTTGAAAAGCACAGACGGTCACTCACAGTCTGATGGAAAGAAAGAGCAGGTAAAAGGATATTGTTGGTTGGTAGCAGATCAGCATGAAGAAACTGAAGAAGCAGATGTTGCAGGTGTTGTTGCACAGGATGCTCTGGGAGGTTTCTTGGATAAAGTTGAATCTTGGATAAAAGATTCGGTTGCCTCTTTCCATGCAGCCCCAGGTAGAGTAGCTGGTGAGCCTTGCCAAAGGATTGGCAAAGGGGAAGTGAAGCTGAAATTGCAGGCGGCCAACACACAGGTGTTGATGAAGGTCATGCAGGTCCCAGGTTTAGAGATATGGCTAATTTCTTCAGAAAGATTGGGTGATGAGAGATGCACAAGAACTCTCACAGCGGTAGCACTTGAATTAGTTGGTGGTAAGAAAATAGGTATACTTTATCTACTTGTTTATATTATTGATTCTTCTTCTGTTGTGGAGACGTGGCTTCGTAGGCTTGGTCACATGAGCAGGAAGGAGATGCATGTTCTTAAGTGGAAGATAGATATATTTGACAGGCTTAAGAACTGGAAAGCCTTGGTGTACTTGGAGGAGATGGCAGACAGAAACCAGTGGATGGGGCTGGATACTTCTGAGCAGAGCAGTTTGGACATGTGTTTTGATTCAAAGGAGCTCGCGGGTAAAAAGTCATCACTCACAGGCAAACACAGGTACCAGCGTCGAACAGACAGGTGCCGATGTCGGTCATGTGCAGACCAAAGCCAGCGATGTCGGGCAGGGTAAGACTGACGTCGGTCATGGGACCGACGTCAGCAGTATGTAAGACCGATGTCGGTCAGGAGGACCGACGTCGGCAGCAGGGACACCGCAGGGTCGGTAGTCAGGGACAGACGCATGGAACCGATGTCGGTCAGATGCAGACTGTGGAGTGACCGAGGTCGGTCACTGTAACGGATTTTGGGTGGACAGCACACTGTCAAGGAGTCTCAAACACCCATATGGAGGACTGAAGACGTAAGTAGGACCTCAAATTCGTTGTTCCTCTTCTTTATACATGTTGCTGATTATAGAGCAGGAAGGATCCAGGAAACAGGTGTGAGCTTGGCATGGATGAGGATGTGATTCCTTGGAGGTGAACCAAACAAGTGTGTCTTGGTAGGGTTGCCAGCAGGAAGAAAGCACAGAGACAAATGGATTCCTTAGTAGAAGAATAGAGAGAACGGATACGTGAGACGGAAGACCAGGTATATGGTCTTGTGGAGCTGCAGGACAGTGGTACAGGTTTTGACAGGTGGAGGACGAAGCATGGCTTCAGTCAGTGTCAGGTAACTACTGTGGTTTGCCTTACCAAGTGGATGATGAGTCATGACATCATTCTGTTGTTGTATGTGGATAGTATGCTAGCTAGCAGGGGTGTACATACAGGGTTTTGTTGAGCTAAGGGTAAGATTAGTTCAGTGTCATGTCATGAGGAGTTTGGAGCAGCGAAATTCTTTGACATGGGAGGCATGGAGATCACAGGTTGATTTTGTCTCGAGTGGGAGCTGATGTGAATCAGGTGTTGGCGAGATTTGGGATGCAGAGCCAGAGCACACTAAGGGCTGGACAGGTACAGTGTTCGAAATCACATGATGTCTGGTATAGGCCTGAGTATTCCCATACAGTGGGAGCTGTCAGAGAGTTAGGAGCCAATTCAGGGAAGTGGGCTCTCAGGGATTTGACAGGGACCAGCAGAAGGTATACATGCAGGGTCAGGACTTCACTACATGTGTTTGTAGGTTCGGATGTGGCAGGGTACTCGGATGACAGGTGGTACACCACGGGATGTGTGGTGGGTTGTCTTCAGGTGGGAGCTTGAAGAGGGATACAAACCAGGAAACAGATTAGATGGGGTACAGGTACAGGTATAGTGCAGCTGTTTATCTCCAAGTGGGAGATTGTTAGGTTGTGGAGCTAAAAGCTTCACTGATGCAAACAGGAGAGGAGGTTGCTGAAGGTTGCTGAGTTGCAGAGAAGCTGGGGTCGGTCTGATCAGCCGATGTCGACAGGATAGCAGAGAGAAGCAACCGATGTCGGTCATATATCGGCCGACGTCGGTCACCTCCAGGCAGACAGGGACCGACGTCGGTCGCCTGTGTGGTTTGACTGCGAGTTAATTACGAGCAGTTGGTTGACGAACCAAGTGTTTGCATGATGAGTGCTAATTTTAGACTCATAGCTGTGGATCTAATTATTGTAATTAGATGTCTAATTATTGTTTGGATGAGATTTATATAATAGACTCATGGTTGTATTGGAAAAGTGTTCTAGTTTGAGTTGAGCAAAGTTTGTTCCTTCTGTGTGTGAGGTGAGCAAGGGTGTTCCTCCTAGTTCCACAGTACCAGGTGTAGGTGCTAGTTTTGGAGAGTCAGCTAGATTCTTCAGGAGTGTAGGATCTTGGTCACAGTTGCATGGCCTATATAGGAGATCTACATGGTAAGTAAGATCGTTGATCTACAGGTGTATGTGTGTGCAAGGTCAAGGTTCACAGGTGATCAGAACCGTTGTTTGATTTGCAGGTGTGCAAGATCATATAGACAGCAACACAACAGGGAGCAGTATTAGGCAGGATCTACTTGGAGTACAGGTGTGTACTCGAATAGAGCAAGATAGGAAGGCAAGGGAGTTCCTTCCATAAGTATGGTCTGTTGAATTGCAGGTTGTTGCAGATTCATGGGAGATCTACTTGAAGTACCTTGAGTACTTGTTGAGTACGTGGAGTACTTATGGAGTACATGGAGCACTTGTGGTGTGCGTGGAGCACGGGAGGTGAACACCAACTCTGTATTTGAGTTGGGTGTTGAGACCTGAGAGGGAGAGCTTTGGGGAGAAGAATAATTGTTCACTTGAGGTGTGGCGAGCCTCTGAAGAGGTGGTGGAGAAGAAGTGGCATCTTCTTTATTGTATTCTTTTCTGTATAAAGTGTTAATACAAGTTGTGTATTGTCTCTCATATGCTGTGTTATTCTGAATTCTAGTTACTTGGTGAATCTGGTTATTTCCGCATATTATAGTTGCTTGGTATTTGGTAATCAATTGTATGCTTCCGCTGTTTCGCACCCTGACAAGTGGTATCAGAGCTCAGGTTGCAGGAAGCAGGGTTTTGTGTTTTGGTTACAGGGCACTCTCAGGGGTTTCTGATCGAGTGGGAGTAGAGCAACGGTAGATCAAAGTAAACTAAGGATGGAGGAGTTGAAAAGCACAGACGGTCACTCACGGTCTGATGGAAAGAAAGAGCAGGTAAAAGGATATTATTGGTTGGTAGCAGATCAGCATGAAGAAACTGAAGAAGCAGATGTTGCAGGTGTTGTTGCACAGGATGCTCTGGGAGGTTTCTTGGATAAAGTTGAATCTTGGATAAAAGATTTGGTTGCCTCTTTCCATGCAGCCCCAGGTAGAGGAGCTGGTGAGCCTTGCCAAAGGATTGGCAAAGGGGAAGTGAAGCTGAAATTGCAGGCGGCCAACACACAGGTGTTGATGAAGGTCATGCAGGTCCCAGGTTTGGAGATATGGCTAATTTCTTTAGAAAGATTGGGTGATGAGAGATGCACAAGAACTCTCACAGCGGTAGCACTTGAATTAGCTGGTGGTAAGAAAATAGGTATACTTTATCTACTTGTTTATATTACTGATTCTTCTTCTGTTGCGGAGATGTGGCTTCGTAGGCTTGGTCACATGAGCAGGAAGGAGATGCATGTTCTTAAGCGAAAGATAGATATATTTGACAGGCTTAAGAACTGGAAAGCCTTGGTGTACTTGGAGGAGATGGCGGACAAAAACCAATGGATGGGGCTGGATACTTCTGAGCAGAGCAGTTTGGACATGTGTTTTGATTCAAAGGAGCTCGCGGGTAAAAATTCATCACTCACAGGCGAACACAAGTACCGACATCGAACAGACAGGTGCTGATGTCGATCATGTGCAGACCGAAGCCGGCGATGTCGGGCAGGGTAAGACCGACGTCGGTCATGGGACCGATGTCGGTAGTATGTAAGACCGATGTTGGTCAGGAGGACCGATGTCGACAGCAGGGACACCGCAAGGTCGGTAGTCAGGGACAGACGCATGGAACCGATGTCAGTCGGATGCAGACTGTGGAGTGACCGAGGTCGGTCACTGTAACGGATTTTGGGTGGACAGCACGCTGTCAAGGAGTCTCAAACACCCATATGGAGGACTGAAGACATAAGTAGGCCCTCAAATTCGTTGTTCCTCTTCTTTATACATGTTGCTGATTGTAGAGCAGGAAGGATCCAGGAAACAGGTGTGAGCTTGGCATGGATGAGGATGTGATTCCTTGGAGGTGAACCAAACAGGGGTGTCTTGGTAGGGTTGCCAGTAGGAAGAAAGCACAGAGATGAATGGATTCCTTAGTAGAAGAATAGAGAGAACGGATACGTGAGATGGAAGACCAGGTATATGGTCTTGTGGAGCTGCAAGACAGTGGTACAGGTTTTGACAGGTGGAGGACGAAGCATGGCTTCAGTCAGTGTCAGGTAACTACTGTGGTTTGCCTTACCAGGTGGATGATGAGTCATGACATCATTCTGTTGCTGTATGTGGATAGTATGCTAGCTAGCAGGGGTGTACATACAAGGTTTTGCTGAGCTAAGGGTAAGATTAGTTCAGTGTCATGTCATGAGGAGTTTGGAGCAGTGAAATTCTTTGACATGGGAGGCATGGAGATCACAGGTTGATTTTGTCTCGAGTGGGAGCTGATGTGAATTAGGTGTTGGCAAGGTTTGGGATGCAGAGCCAGAGCACACTAAGGGCTGGACAGGTACAGTGTCCAAAATCACATGAGGTCTGGTATAGGCCTGAGTATTCCCATGCAGTGGGAGCTGTCAGAGAGTTAGGAGCCAATTCGGGGAAGTGGGCTCTCAGGGATTTGAGAGGGACCAGTAGCAGGTATACATGCAGGGTCAGGACTTCACTACATGTGTTTGTAGGTTCGGATGTGGCAGGGTACTCGGATGACAGGTGGTACACCACAGGATGTGTGGTGGGTTGTCTTCAGGTGGGAGCTTGAAGAGGGATACAAACCAGGAAATAGATTAGACGGGGTATAGGTACAGGTACAGTGCAGCTATTTATCTCCAAGTGGGAGATTGTTAGGTTGTGGAGCTAAAAGCTTCACTGATGCAAATAGGAGAGGAGGTTGCTGAAGGTTGCTGAGTTGCAGAGAAGCTGGGGTCGGTCTGATCAGCTGACGTCGACAGGATAGTGGCCGACGTCGGTCACCTCCAGGCAGACAGGGACCAACGTCGGTCGCCTGTGTGGTTCGACTGCGAGTTAATTATGGGTAGTTGGTTGATGAACCAAGTGTTTACATGATGAGTGCTAATTTTAGACTCATAGCTGTGGATCTAATTATTGTAATTAGATGTCTAATTATTGTTTGGATGAGATCTATATAATAGACTCATGGTTGTATTGGAAAAGTGTTCTAGTTTGAGTTGAGCAAAGTTTGTTCCTTCTGTGTGTGAGGTGAGCAAGGGTGTTCCTCCTAGTTCCACAGTACCAGGTGTAGGTGGTGGTTTTGGAGAGTCAGCTGGATTCTTCAGGAGTGTAGGATCTTGGTCACAGTTGCATGGCCTATATAGGAGATCTACATGGTAAGTAAGATCATTGATCTGCAGGTGTATGTGTGTGCAAGGTCAAGGTTCACAGGTGAGCAGAACCGTTGTTTGATTTGCAGGTGTGCAAGATCATATAGACAGCAACACAACAGGGAGCAGTATCAGGCAGGATCTACTTGGAGTACAGGTGTGTACTCGGATAGAGCAAGACAGGAAGGCAAGGGAGTTCCTTCCATAAGTATGGTCTATTGAATTGCAAGTTGTTGCAGATTCATGGGAGATCTACTTGAAGTACCTTGAGTACTTGTTGAGTACGTGGAGTACTTGTGGAGTGCGTGGAGCACTTGTGGTGTGTGTGGAGCATGGGAGGTGAACACCAACTCTGTATTTGAGTTGGGTGTTGAGACCTGAGAGGGAGAGCTTTGGGGAGAAGAATTACTGTTCACTTGAGGTGTGGCGAGCCTCTGAAGAGGTGGTGGAGAAGAAGTGGCATCTTCTTTATTGTATTCTTTTCTGTATAAAGTGTTAATACAAATTGTGTATTGTCTCTCATATGCTGTGTTATTCTGAATTCTAGTTACTTGGTGAATCTGGTTATTTCCGCATATTATAGTTGCTTGGTATTTGGTAATCAATTGTATGCTTCCGGTGTTTCGCACCCTGACAACTTGAGCTTATGATAATGTTTTCCTAGGATGAAGTGGTGGATGGCATGGGTAAATTGATGTGGGTGGATGAGACATGGAGTTTGGGAGTGGCCATGGTTGTTTAAATCTTCCTAACTACCTTTTCCTCTTCAAGGATTTAACTGAGGCAATGCCAGAAGGGATAATAGTAGTGACCATGATGGAAGTGGATGGTATAATGGTGGAAGATGGATCAATGTGGTGGAAGATAGAATAATAGTGGAAGATTCCTTAACTTTTGGAGTCAGTAGAGGGATATGTAAGAGAGAGGAGGAGGTTAATGTATCATTAGGGGTGAAAGTGACAACTTAGACCTTAGGAGTTTTCAACATAGATTAAATTAGCACAGAACCAAAAATAGGAATAGAAGAAGAGAGTAGGGAAGTAGTCTCTAAAGGCAAATCCTTTTTACCTATGGTGTCCTCCATGGTTGGTGATTTCCCTTTATCAATCGTGAGACTCAGTTCCTTGGCTCTCTCTAATTTTGATTCTTCATCAATACCTTCTTCTTCCTCCTCCACTTCTACTTGTTGAGGTATTGTAGGCAAGCTTTGTGATTGTTCAATTTTAGGACTACTTGTGAGGGCATTCCTAGACATCTTATTGTAGAAAATGGTAGTCTTAGGCTACAGGAGGAACCTTTTTATGTTGAGGTAGTCGCTTCATCTATGGCTACCCTTGATGATATAGATTTTTATGCCTGAGGTGTGGTTATAGCTATTTATATTACACTTTAAATTGGTTTCCCTTATCCTTGTTCTTCCTCATTAAAGTAATATAGATTAATGGGATCTCTAGAATCTCCTTGGAATCAGGCTCACTTACCCCCAACTCTTTCTTATAGATCTTAACCTAAAAAGACGTTCCTATGAAGGATGTCTTTATTCTTTGGACTACTCTATGGGTTGGTCATTCCAAAAATTTGTGGGTGTCCATCCTACAAAGAATGGAATTCTATTATGTAATTGCTTCATCATAATTGAAGGTTCTTATTGAATCACCCTTAAATGATCCTCTTTCAAGCTATAAACTCTTTCCTTTTCCAAAACATTGTCATCATTCTCTGCATTCATGAATAAAAATTCATAGTCATAATGGACATGTTGGTATGGGATACCAAGGCCTTGAATGTTTATTTATATGTGGCCATGAGATCTCAATCCTTATGTGGAACTATAAGCAAGTGATAACTCTTTATGTTGCTGCCTACATCTCAAAACTACTTTATCTAGGTATAGCACATCTAGCCAATGATGCTATGGTGCCCATAGAATGTGCTTTCTTATTTTTATTCAAGTCTTCCTCAATACTCCACTAGAGCTAGTAAGTAATTTATTTCTATGCTAATTTTTCATGTACATATTTTAGGAGGCATAGGGGATGGACCTTATGTCTAGTAATCGTGATCATCATGTAGTTAGGATACATAAAATAATCACCCCTTCTAGATAGTGGGCATTAAAGACCCATGGATTGCTTTTCAGACTTGAGGATAAACATCCTCAATAATCTTAACCATGTTCTTGGTATAAGCATAATTGTTCAAAAATTGTAAGTAATCATAGATTGGACTCTTGACACTGTCAGTGGCTAGGCTCCATAGCTCATTAAGGACCTCATATATTATGCTCATAATAGCATCCAGAAGATATGACATCATGTATAAGTGTCCTGTCAAAGTGGACTATTTGTTCTTACGTAGAACATGATCTTTCAAATGAAAGCTAATAATTTTTCCCAAAGTGAAGGTAGTATCACTGGTCATAATCATATGTAACAATGGTACCTAGTCCAAATTGAGGAAATGGATGATGGGCATCCCATAGAGTCTATTATGTAGTGCCATCTCAATTCACACTTCCATCCTAAATTTTTTGATAGGGGTGGAATTCTTACCTTTATATGACATAGTTTCCTTAGGGAGAAGCCATTAAGTCAACACCTTATCCATTGAATTATCCTAGTTCCATGAAACTAATCTATGTTTGTCAAAATATGCATCTATAACTGGTAATGACAAATACCTTTGAAAATATTAGCTAGATATTTTGTAGGCTAGAAAAAGTAAATAGAAGTGATGGGATTAAATCCCATTCATTTAATGGTGAATCTCCCATATTCTTATGTCTATCTATTTTGACTATTCACACTTTTAGTTAATCATAATTTATACAAATTCTTCATAGGATATGCAAAAGTTATCATATTTTGGGGTATTACTTTAATCACAAAGTTCATGCACCATAATAGAGTGACTTTACAGAAAGTAAGTGGTTATTTCAGATAATGTGTGTTTTGAGAAATATAGAATAAAAAAGACTAGAATATGTGAGAAAGAATAAATTGCACTTCATAATAAGAAGTTTTACAAAGCTTGTTCAATCTATACAAATAGATAAATATTCAAGAGATGATAATCCTTTCAGCAAATGATTAAGAAAAATAGAATTCATGTTCAATTTTAAGGATAACACAAAGTTTATTATTTTAATCTTCAAAAATGCACCCAATGATCTCCTTAGATGCAAAGTTCCACAAAAATCAAATTCCTTATTATTCACTTTGAACCAATTTCATACAAAAAACATAGAGAAATATAAGCACAAAGTTTTAGATTGTTTAAACTTTGTTGTACTTCAGTACAATTGCTTTCCAAAAATTATCATCCCTAAGCATGCAAGCCTTCACTATTACTTATACTAATTTAGATGTCAAAATCAATTAGGTGACAA
Source organism: Torreya grandis (assembly GCA_037957365.1). NCBI lineage: Eukaryota > Viridiplantae > Streptophyta > Pinopsida > Cupressales > Taxaceae > Torreya > Torreya grandis. The sequence continues at coordinate 671,079 of JARHVA010001337.1, read as the reverse complement.
TTCCTTGAATTCCCTTGTGTTGTGCTAAAACCTAAAAACCATTGAGAGGCATCCTCTTAGAATTTCTCCTGTGTGGCATGCAACGGCTAATGACATGTAGCACTTGTTGGTTTCACTGTTTGAATCAAAAAAAATCTCTTTGCATGCAGTGTAGAGATTGTTCAAGTAATTTGTTTTTACAAAATGACTTCAAGTAATGGAGTCAGGCCTAGTTACTTGAGTCTTACATTTTAAAAAGTAAATTACTTTTACAAGTAACTTAACTAAATGAAATTTCTTACAAAGTAATTACTTAAAACAAAATTACTTCAAATACATTGATAAATAAAATAGAATAATATAGAAGAAGTTGTTGAGAAGAGAAGAAATAATATTCATTACAAGTTGTGAACCTCTAATCTATGCTTTTCCCTATATTTGATATGTTGAGACATCATGAACTGGATTCTTGTGTCATCTTATTTGGCAACTGATTGCCTTTTAGTTTCATATCTCAGTAGTTCCCTTTCCAACTTCCTATAATAAGCTTTCACCTTTTCAAGCCTGGGTTAAAGCCTCTTGACCTCTTGTTGACTTTTGATTAACTCCTTTATATATTTTGTTGTGAAAGGAGTTGAGGCCTTTTCAATTAATTTCTTAAATTTAAGATGCAATTGCTCAAATGTCCTTAATGTTTTCTTAGACCAACCTTTATTGAGATAGAAGATGTAGTCCTCCATATCAACTTTTACATTACAAGCATCTTATTCTAAAGTTTTCATTTCCTCACGCATGGCTCCCAAAATGCATATGCAAAAAGATATAAGGTGGTCTTCTTGCTTTGCTTTCTTTATTGACGCTTCTGGAACAATTTGTTCTTTAATTAAAACCTTCTCACTTAAAGTGTTTATTCATTGAAGGCTCTCCTATTGTAATTCAGAGATTTCATTCTCATTTTCTATTTCCTTCATCACTTTTTTATCTATGACAATTTATTTTCAATATTAGCTAGAGTATTTAGGACCTCGAGAAACCATCTCTGATCAATTTTCAACATTTTTTCTATCCATTCTTCAATTGCTTTGGCCTTGTCTCCAGTTTCTTCTATCTCAATTATTATTTGCTGATCAAATGCACCTCTTGAAATTAATGATTGTTGTAGACTAGATCTTTCCACTTTGGCAATTATTTCACATAAGTTAACAATTTGTTCCTTCAACTTAGCTTTATCATCTTTTTCTTCATCAAGCTTTTGGAAAAGAGTATTGATCAGGGTTTGAGTGTCCTATTTCAAAACTTCTATAGTGACTTCTCCAAGGGGTACCTTTGTAACTATTAAGTCTTCTTCAGTGACTTCACTTTTATTTTGGCCCTATGGAGGAATTGATATCTCTATAAATTTCTAGCATGAAGGTTTAATTATCAACATAGAAGTCACTTTGGTACTTTTGGGTTTTTTACACTTGCGATCAAGACTTTTCAGAAGTTATAAGTCTATCTCCTCCAAGTTGATTCTTCTTTAGACTATAAGTAGTTTGCAAAGCCAACCATGAAGAGAAATCCATACCGATGGAAGTGGATGAATGCAATACCATTTTTTATTGATTATTTCTTACCACTATCTCTTGAAAAAGAACTTCTTGTGCATCCAGAATATTTTGAACAACATCAGAAACTATTTTTTCATCTTTTTCTTTCTCCTTATCTATCTCTACCTCTTTCTTAGGTTCTTTCTTCATATGTTTAGCTATTATTTTTTGTTGAGATATATCTTGAGATACAATCACCTCTCCAAAAATTACCTTCTCTGGTGTTTCTATCTAATTTTTGCTTTTTCCTAAGTGTGAAAAGTAAAAACTAGTTATGAATGGTGTGGAAGAATACCTATTGAATGTGCATGCATTGAATATATATGATTATGAAGATATCATCTTTGGCTTAGGAGGATGACATAAAAATAAGAGAACACTAAAAAAAACTTGTTTTTTAATACAAGTAGATAGTTGGATTGCCTAGCTTGAGCTAGATCGTAGAAGCAAAAGCTTCCTAGGAGGATGTCAATCCACCTAATTTTAAAATTTTAAGTGGTAATGATAAAAGAAATATATTTGCCTTATATGACTATAAAAATGAAATGAAATACAGTAAATAATATCAAATTAATCAAGAAAACTAAATCTTTTGCTTAGATGGCTAAAATAAAGCAACTAGTTTAAATAATGCTAATGCTGAAAATTAGCTAAAATAAAGTTGTAATTTTTGGTTTGGATTGGTTTGATAAAGGTGAAAAAAGTGATTTGGTTGGGGTTGGAAACAGGTTGATATGTTGAATGGTAATGTGTTAAATAAAACAAGAGGGATAAATGGTCAAAATAAGGCCAAGAAGGCAAAGGGGCAAATGGTCCAAAATGAGGCCAAGAAGGCAAAGGTGTGAATGGTCAAAAGGAGGCCAAGAAGACAAAGGGGCAAATGGTGATCAAGAATAAAAAGGGGATATGGATAAGAGGATAAAATTACAAGAGGGTTAGGAAGGAAAAAATTGAAAGAATAAATCCAAAAGGAAAGGAATACATAAATTAAGATAACTAAACAATAAGATTACCTCAATGCTTGAAGATGTTTGTTGATGAAGATTGGCTTGTTGATAGTTGATGAAGACTTGAATTAATTTTGGAAAATTTTTGTTGCTTGATATTCTTCTCTTTAATATGATGACCTCCTTGATGATACCTCCTAACCTATAACATAAATCTTAATAACAAAATACTAACTCCCAACTTAACCTTAGGTGAAGGAGAGTTGGGGGGGGGGGGGGGGGGGGGGGGGGGGCGGGGGGCGGGCGGGGAGGGGGGGTGGAGGGTGGGTATGTATATCATTTCATGTGAAGAAAATAGTGAAGCAATTTGAATTTCTCCAAGTGGGCTCATGAATGATTCAAGGATGAGGTTGGGGTAGATTCCCACTTTGATCATAAGTCTCCCATTTGGGGTTGATGTGTATCCCACCTTGCACATGAGTCCAATTTTGAATGGGAATCATGCACATGGGTTTAAATGAGACCAAAGACTTCTCCCCACCCTTTCTTGTTTTCAAACAAGCACTTAAAGGGGTGGAACACCAAGTTTGGCACCATTTTCCATGTGGGGGGTGAAAATTCCAAGGTGAGGTTGTGGAAGATTCCCATTTGGGTTGAGAAATCTCCCATTTCGACTAAGAAGTCAAAAATGGGTGCCCTCTTTTCTAAAGTCTTAAAGAGGTAGGTATCTCTTTTAAAGTCTAATTTAATTTGGGAAGACAAAATATATGTTTTAATGATGATCCCTTAAGTATAAATTTGACACATTTTAAGGGGGTAACTTTGTGATGCTAAAATGAGGTCATTAGGCGCTTTGGGAAAGGGACCCAAGTGGGGTTTGGTGTCCCACATCAAGCCATGTCATTTCTAAGCCATATCACTTGCCATAGCACCTCCAAATCACATGCCATGTCACTTTTCATGTCATCATACCATGTCATCATTCTATGTTATCATGAATAGTGATAGTGGGTCCCATAGTGAATAGTGATGATGAATAGTACTTTTAAATAGTGATTTTGAATGACATTATGTGACTATGAGAATAATGATTTGGCTAGGTTAAGAGGGTTTTTGTGAATTTTTAATAATTTTTAGGGGATCTTGAGGCATTTAGGCATCAAAAACTGTAAGTGTGCAGTTTTCTAGTGTCTACATTTTGCACCTTTTTGTTATGTAGCCTTGAATTGATAAGCTACAAAACAAAAATGAATCGCTTGGTCAAAGTTTAGGGTACTTTGAGTATGGGAGGAGGTGTTTCCCCTCAAACTAAAAGTCAATGAGGAAAGGTTGAATTAGGTGTAGGTTTGATAAGTAGTTGATGGAAAGGCACTAGGTGGTGCCACAGGGTAGTTGGGTATGCAAAATTCCAATGGGTTCACAAAATATGACTAAGAATAATAGTCAATATTATGTATAGACTAAAGGTGCTAATGTGATAACAAAAAGTTTAGATTATAATATAAATGACAAGGTAATTAGTCCCTAGCATTAGTCATAACTAACTGGGCTAGTCTTATCAAGGCTCCTAGATAGGGTCGATGTTGACTAAGGTATCCAGGGTAGGAAGTGCTCCTGAGAAAATACAAATGGTTCGGTTTTGCATGAAGTGGTGTAAACATTTAAAACTTAAACATGATAAGGTTGGTTGAAGCAGTCAAAAGTTATTATAAAAAACACCAATGGTCTGGGTCAAAAATAATTGACGTCAAGGTGGACATGGTGAAAGCATGGGTGGATTGGGTATGGGTTAGAATGGGATGGTTGAGTTGACTCCAGATGCATGTGGCAAGTGGATGCTACCTACATAGTTCCATGGATAGGAATCCAAAAAAGAACGTCAGGCCAAATGTAGTTCTTTTAAGGTGAAGGGTGTTGGTTAACTTGTGTCTTAATTGGATATCATATAGGTAGGTTCAGGTGAAGGATGTTGGAGAAAGGGAAGCACAAAAGGGTGGAAAATATGGCTATCAAATAGTTTTTGATGGGTGTGGTATAAATGGTGGATGAGGTGAGTTAGGATGTAATTAGATGATTGCATCAACTATGTAAAAGGAATCTATAGCCATGGATAAGTAAGTTGAAGCATGAAATTTCTACCACCAATATAAAGAAAAGGAAAGGGAGAAATATGTTGTACCAGGCTTTGGAAAATCTAGAACTACTTGAATTACCATGGTGATCCGATGGGTTCTTTCATCCCCATCCAAATAAGCTGACATTGTGTACATTCCACAATAATGTCATTAACAGGCTATGGAAGGTTATTATTCAATGATTTAGGGAAGCAAAGTAGCAAAGTGGGTAAATGATAAGTGGAAAAGATTTGAACCCTTGACCCTTCAGTCAGTGGGGCCCCAAAATAAGTAAGCATTGAGTTTTTGAGGGAATTTAAAAAAGACGTCAAGGGGTTTTGGAATATGAAGTGAGGTGAATAGCAATAATAATCAAATGAGGGAACAGGTTGTGGATTTTGTGCATTAAAGCAAGGGCTATTTCAAGGCATAAGAAGATGTAGTCTAGGAAGGAAGAATCAAGGGAAATTATTGGAAGGTAGGGTGTATGAGAGGGTGTAACTAGCATCCCCACGTGGGTATCCCAAAGCTTCCATTTGAAGGTGGTTTTAGTTTTGATTCTAACATCTTCAAAGGTTGGAGTAAAAGGGGTTGAAAATAGGCAAAACTAGAAGAGGTGGGGAAGGAATTTTCATCTCAAAGGCTTAACAACATTTAGGCTTATTGGTTGGTCGTATGAGCCTATGGTCTTAGCCAATTATGTTATAGAGTTGTAGGATTGGTATATATCTTATAGTAAACCAAAATCAAGTGGAAGATTGTGGGGGTTTTAGTATGCTCAAAATGGGCAGAGAGTTTAAAAGGAAAAAGGTGATAGGGACGGTAAAGGGAGTACTTAGAGAGGGAAAAAAAAGAGTTTGAGTGTAACATAAAAATGCATTAAAGGAATAAAGGGATGTTCTTGAAGTAATGAACCTAACCATAATTCATGCATTAAGTCAAGGGTGTGGAGGATACAAGGAAGCATACAAGGAGATGTATGCAGAAGCCATATAACTGGTGACCACACTCTAAAGAGGTGGAGGTTTAATTAGAGAACATAAGGGAGATCCAACAAGGGATGAGGTAAAGGTGGGCTAGGAGAATATGAAGAGAAAATAATGAGATCGTAGATAAAGATGAAGGTAGATAAGGATGGAAGAAGCCATACATGGTCAAATAGATTGGGAAGAGCAAAGAAGGGCATTAAGGGAGATGAAAAAAAATGAAATGAAATGGATAAAAGAGAAGAAAAATAAAAGGTAAAAAAGGATGGAGAGAGAAGCGTAACAATCATGAAGGGTAAGGGGAGGTTGGTAAATATGGGAGGCCATGAAGGGTTTGAAAATAAGTCTAAAAATAGACCAAGGAGAAAATAGTTTGGTGATGAAAATGAAAAAAACAAGGTAATAAATAGAAGAAAGAAAATAGGAGTAAAAAGGAGTGAAATGAGGACACAAAAAGGATGATGATGGATAATGAATCAAAGTAGATGGTGGTTTTGGAGATGAGAATGGGATGGAAAATAGGAAAGGAGTTAAGAGAAACAAGGGGAAGCAAAGGATGGGTGGACAAGAAGGTAAAGAGATGAGGTAGGCATCAATCAGCTTGTTAGAAGAGATTGACAAGTTGAATGGGTGATTAGAAGAGATTATCAAGCTAAAAAGTGGTGAGGTGGTGAATAAATAGGGGGACATAATGAAAGGGAGTGAGATAAAATTAAGGGATGAAGATCAAGGATGATAAAAAAAAATTGAAACAGGGATACAAAGCACAGGTACTCACACAGATGCAAAAGATGAGTGAGTACTGAGAGGGAAAGAGGAAAAGGGGAATGCAAAAGGGAAAAAGTCAAAAAGAGATAAGAAGAAAAGGAGAATTATGGAAGGCTTCTCAAAGGATGAAGGCCCAGTTAGAAGCTAGTTATGTAAGATAAAAAGGAAGATAAAAAGGATGAAAGCATGGAAAAAAGCAAACAAGAAGAATGGAAAATGAGTATGATGGGAAGAGTGGGGGAATGGCAAAGAGTGGTGGTACATGTAAAGAAAAAGTGTAGCAATAAAAGAAATAGAAAGCTTGAAAAATGGACAGGATGATGTGGAATGGGTGAGTAAAAGAGAGTGATAAAGAGGGTACGATAAATAGCCAAGGGTGAGGGGAGATGATGAGGACAGAGAAAGAAGTTGAAGGGGATAAAATGCAAAGATGGTGATAAGGTGAAAGAGATTCAAAAAATGCAAAAGGTGGGTGGGGAAGCAAGCTATGAAGCAAGCACAAGGAAATATGATGGGGAGGCCAACAAAACAGAGTAGGAGGTGGCTTTATGGGAGGTAAGAGGGGCCAATGGGGAAGGCTATCAACCCTTATGTTAAAAGAGATTGACAAGATAGAAAATTAGTTAAAAGGGATTGGCAAGTTGGAGGTACAGAGATGATTAGGAGATAGGTAGAGAAGTGGAGGAAGAGATTTTAGGTGAGAAGGGAAAATAAAGTAAAGGAAGTGGTTGAGCTATCCTCAGTAACTAAGTGTTGTCTACACAGTCCAAAAAGACCTCAGGCCTATGTATTTCTCCCAAAAATGAGGGAAAGACTTAAGAGGAAATATTAGATGGTGTTATAACATAAGGACACTAAAGAAAGATTTCAAAGCTTCCTTGATGTAGGACACCATAAGCAAGAGGGTGTTATTAACGATGGAAATGAGTGAGAAGAAAAAGGGGATGGGAATTAGTTGTTAGTGGCCAAGGTACTCTAGAAGTGGAGTAGTACCTACATAATCCATGGACATTAGGACAATGTAGTTTAACAAGGTTTGGATGAGTGGTGTTCAAATTGGCTGCCCCAATTTGAAGGACAACATGGGCTGGTTTAGGCTGAGGGAGAAGGTTTGGTAAAACAATAGTTTTGGGTTTTAGTGAAGGTGTTAGTGAAAATGAATGGGTCAAGTTGGTAAATATTACCATAATGATGCCACATTTATTAGGATGAGAGATACAGATGGGAGAGGTAGGATAAAATATAAGGGAACATAATGTGAAGTACCATAAATGATCTTCAATGGAGCTAATCCAAAGAAGAGGTACCTTTGTTAGGAGGTTACACCTGAAATTATGTGAGGGTAAGAGTTTGGAGATAGTGTTTACCACTACAAGTGGAGTTTTAGGAGGTGGGGGTCTATCTGGATCTATAGAGTTGTTGTGGCCAAGGTTCATCACCACTACGATTCGAGTTTTAAGGGTGGTAGTGAAGTGATGAACTGAAAAGAATTTTTTGACGGTCAAGTAGATTTTATAAGTAAGAAAGTTAGCAACATGGTGAGTGATAGAGGATGGACCTTGCCTGACCCAAAAGCTACATGGGTAGGCTAGATAAATGGTGGCCATGTTTACATCCTCTATCCTAGCTCTGTGGAACTAATGACTTATTGGTTTCACTAGTTTGGGCCTAACCAACAAGAAGTTGCATGGCTGGGAGAAGATGGTGGTTCCCTTATTACAGATGAACATTTAGTTGGCACAAAATAAAAGACCACCATGTTTGAGCAGACACTACCAATGGTTTGGGTCTGATGCTCAAGGCATGTGGTGATGGGCTAGTAGGAATAAGAGGGAAAAAGGGGGAAGAAGGTTAATGTATCACTATGAAAGACCCATAGTGGAGTATGATTCTCGCACATAGCACCATCACTAAATTTAGCAGATAAATAGGGATATAAATCATATTCTTTCTAAACTAAAATTAATATTTATTATTTTTTACATGAGATAATTTTGATCACATTATTCAATACCAAGTATATGATTTTGTTCATGGTCTACATGGTTTTTTGGTCATTTTTAAAATGAAGAAACAATTATTCATAAACTTGTAATGAATACTCTCCACATTAAATAATTTTCTTCAAATTCTAAAACTACACCTAACAACATGTACTAAAGTCGCATCACAGCTCTTAAGGTTGTTTATTGGTTTTTAAGGCTGTTTATTTGTGTTGAAGATGTTATCAGTTTATAGATGAAGCTATAGAGAGAAGGGTCCAACCGTAGGGGTTGAACTCTACCAAAATGCATAGTTATGTGAGTGAGTGAGATAGATCAAAGAGCTATTATAAAGGATTTGATGGCCCTTATGTAAATATTTGAATATCATAATATAATGTAACCCAATTATAATCAATAAAATGAGTTTTAAAATCCATTTAGGTCTATTATGCTTATGTAGTTTTGCATCCCTTCATTGGGAACTTATACCATGACACTGCATGTGTTGGTATCAAAACAAGACCAAGAGCCTTGGGGAAATGCAAGATAATATAATAGAGTGATGAAAAATAAAAGGCTGGAATAACATTGACCATGAAGTAACCAAAAAAATATATGTCTAGTAGACAGCTCACCAATGAGGTAACAAGTGTAAGATAAGGTAGAGTGTTGAGAAAGGAAGGCTATCAGACTGCAAATAATTAAGGTAGTTAGGGGAAGTGTTGAATACAAGGATGGTTCAATCATTGATTATGAGGTAGCCAAAAATAGTTAATGAATGAATAATCCACTTACCAGGATGAGTTACGTAGGATTGAAACATAGATTTGAGGTATTGGTTCAAGAGTCCTAGAGCATCTGTGTAGGATTGCACCTATGAAGTGAAATAGTTTGTAGTATAAGTAATTTAACATTGACAAATCACCAACCATGAGATAATCAAGCATAAACATAAGTTTAGATAAAAACATTAATCTAAGGCATTCCATCCACAAATGAAAAGATAAGAGTATAGACCAATCGATGCCCATGAGGTAGTTGATTAAAAGAGAAGAAGAGAGATTATATAATCATAAATCATTCAAGAATTCAAGTGGAAGAGATAAAAATACAATACATAGGTAGGATCTTTTCACAAAGGTAGCTAAAGTGTAGAGTAAAATTGATTGAATCTAAATCATCAATTAAAGGTAGCTAGTGTAGAAATAAGTTGAGAACTAGATGTTGATAAAATTTTAAATTAGAGGTAGTTAATCATGAGGGGGAAATTGATAGAATATTTGAACAAAAATTATTGATTTAAAGATAAAAATAGATAAGGCACAAGAATAATCATTGATTGGAGGTAGCCAACACAAATGTTAGAGTGTTATTCATTTGGCAAAGAACTCCACTTTCCACTCAAGGATGAAACACATTCAGTTACATTATCACTTCATCATGACAACTTTGGAGGAGGGTTGTCACATGTTGGATAATGCTTATCTTGGATAAGCATTACACATTTGCTCTTCTTTTTGTGGATTTTCTTCATTTTACTATAAATATAGGGTGTGGTGTGGCCTTTAGAGGTTGATGGTTTATTTTTAGGGTGTGGCATTGAGGATCAGAGTCAAAGTGCATGTGTTTTACAAAGTGCAGGTGTTCATTACAGGGTGTGGTCTAGCAACTTATGAGATACAACATTATGTAGGTGCAGGTGAAAGTGCAATTTTTTGTGCAACACTTTCTACAAGAGATTTTTCTATCTCTGTGAGAGTTCATTGTAATCTTGTTTTAGATTATTGATTTATTTGAGAACTTTCATTGGTGGATGTAACCCACATTGGGTGAACCATGTTAGATCTGTGTTATCTATGTTTTTTATCTTGATTTCATTTATGCTTTCATACTAATGGTGAATTAAGGAATGTTTTTGTGATGCATGTTATTACATAGCTTTAGATCTGGTTATAGTAATAGTAGATCTGGATTTAATTATTTTATTCCTAACAATAATAAGGAGAACTAAAAAAATCATTGATCTAAGTAAATCAGGGAATGAGATCAGCTTATACTTAGATTATTGGGTAGAAGCTGTTGAATAAAATGTTCTCCATCAAGCATGTATGGTTAGAGAATAAAGATCGTAAATATTTATATGTAAGTGTTTTAAAGCACAAAAATGTAAGGATGAGAAGACCTAAAAGATAAGATGGAATGTGTTATAGATGTTGAGTACAAATTCCAATCAAATACTATATGAGACTCTCCAATAGTGATAATAGTGAATTGTGCATGGATAAGGCTATGTGGTATCAAGGCAAAGGGATGGAGAAAATTCAAGGAGAATAATATATGGTGAGGGAAAGAAAGGGTGAGATGATGGAAACATGTGGTTTTTATGATACTATACCAAATAGTGCACTTATAGATCCACCTCAAGCTAAAGGAAAGAATATAGAATCACCAACCATAAGGGGTGGCTATGGATCTAAACTTGGGAAGAGGCCCAAAGGTAGCAAGAATTCCAACGCTGAATAATAAGGGTGTTTGGGTAAGATTTGTGTGAATAAATCATGAAATTAGGAGTAAAGTAGGAAACGTAGTTGCCATCGAGTGAAAATTGATGATGGAATGGTGGGTATCAATCCACCAATAAATCTCATAGAAGAATATGCTAATCAAATAAAATTAACCTACCTAGGGCACATGGATGCATGGAAGAGTATAAGGACTCAATTATTCTTGTGTGCAACATGTGGAATTCATTATGGAAGAGTTTTCAAGAGTGCAATGGAGATATATTAAGTGTAGTAATCGCTAGGGTGAAATATATACACCTTAAGACAATTATATCAATCTAAGGAGGAGTGATGAGATTAGCCTATGAATTAGTCTATGTTTTCCTATAGAAAACTATTAATGTTTTAAGATGCAAGGCATGAGAGGAGAAGAGTCAGTAAGAAAATAGAGAGGATTTAAAAGGAGATGATTTGATGAGGATATATTGACTAAAATTGAAAAGTGTCTAGGTGTGCATAAAGAGTAATGCAATGGATAGAGGATAGAGAAGGAACCTTTAGGTCATGAACCAAAACCTCTAGGAGTGAAAGCCATGGAATATTGTGTAAGCATAGTCACTTTCCATGAGAGAATGAACAATATGCACTTATTGTGTAAATAAGAGCATATGGAGAAAATAACAAGTGTTATACTAGGGTAATGAGAACCAATAATTTCCTGGAAAGAAACAAAGGCTAGTAGAGCACCAAAATTTGAGGTAGCTATCATAATGGTTCAATCATTAAGAAACATGCCAAAAAAAGGATGAAAAAGAGTTTTTTAGTGCACAACTAAGTTTATATTATCATCACAAATTGAGGTAGCTAACATAACAATGTAATCATTAGGAGCTAAACCAAATAAACAAGAATCAATTTTTTCTAATGTGAAACTAAAGACTATTATATCATTAAACATTGAGGCAGCTAGTGGGATCATGAATCAAAAGATGCACTAGAGGAAGGAGAAACAAATTTGATCCAAATGCAATTGAAGGGTATCATATTACCAAACATTGAGGTAATTATTAAAAGAATGAGTTTGAGGATGCACTAAAGAGGGAAAGAAAAGTTTCCCTAAGAGAAACTAGTATATCCTTAAACCTTGAGGAAACTATTAAAGGGGAAAATTTGACTTGAACACACCAATAAATATGGAACATGAGGTGGAAGTGTTTCAATGAAATCAAATAGAGGCTAGAAGGGCACACAATGTGAGATATCCAAAAAATACATGTTTGGAGATGCATAAATAAGAGAGAGGGAGCTAGAAGAAGAACAAGCTAAGAATAAAGATATCTACATGAGAGTTTGTATAAGCAGAGAGGAGAATAAGAATGATATCTATCAGAGAGCTTGGAGGAGAATAAATAAAAAGTGCAAGGGTCAGATTTCATGAGGCATAGAAAAGGTCATAATAGAAAGGTTAAACAAAGGGTATCATTAGTATCTGAAGTCAATATTGAAGAGTACAACAATGAAATTGTGATAAGGAGTAGAAGGAGCATGTAAGGAAGATGAAAATAAATTATATCAATTAGGAAGACTTGCTTGAATTGGTAGAGGCAAGATATGCCTAAGGAGAGATGCACATGAGAAGAAATAAGCACATTAATGATATAAATATGAGTAGTGATACAAGAGGACCAATCTAAGGATGTTAATGCATGAGATGCATGAGGATATTATCACATAGAGAACGGGAATAATAATAAGGTGAGGAAGGAAGGAAGATTAATAAGGGAGCTATTTCCAAAGGAGATATAAATTTTTGAATTAAGTCATAAACAAGATGAGAGTGAAGGTTCAATTTCAACGTTGCTCAAGAGAAATTGTAATTATAAGATGAAACTAGCCTAAAGGCTAAATGCAGAGACATGCATGAGAAAACACAATTTGTAAAAGACACCTACATGAGTACTAAGAGGAAGGTGAAAATGATTTGGTTGATAGCTAGCCAATGAGGTGAAATATTCATTTTACATGAGCATAAGAATTTTCTAGAGTGAGGAAAAGGAGTTAATTAGGAAAGTATAATTTTATTCGTGCAAGGCATTGAGAAGCTAAAGGAGTGAACAAAGAGAAATCATAGTGAAGATGATAATAGGATACTAGTATTATATTATTCCAAGTGTGTAGTAGATCAATCTAAAGCAAAATGAGAAAAGTAGATTATGGGAGTGTCATGCAAACATGCTGTATAGAGGGTATAAAGAGAAAATAAGAGTATAAATGGAATAAAATGCATAGAAGTGAGGACTAGAGGAGGGCACATAATAAGGGTTGAATAAATCCATTAGTGAAGGAGAGTAGAGTGAGTGGGTGTAGACTCATAATATCCTAGAAGAGGGGAGGTGAGGAGAAATGTATGAAGGAGCCATCAAGTATGCATCATACGGGGAGAGCTAAAAACATTTGGTGAAGATAGGAGTCTATATGGACTTAAATACATAGAAGTGAATATAAGGAAATAAGGTGATGGAATTGTGTTGGATATTAATTTAAGGTGCACACAAAGAGAGGTTGGAAATCTCAAGTGGAAGTATAAGGATAAGGTGGTAATAAATGCACGAGTGGAATAATGAGAAGAGAATAGGGGATAAAAATGGAAGAATGAAGAAGGAAGGAGAGGAAGAGATATAAGAAGGAAGGAGATTAAGAGAGTAAAGAAGATAAATAAAAATCTATAAAATAAGAGTGTAGTGCAAGCATGTTTAGGTAGAACATAGGTAGAAATGGAACACCTTGCTCAAGGAAGCCAACCAGAAGAGTGATTCCATCACTCAATCACATATGTAATTAGGGGCTTACATTTAACATTACTTTAGGATTTTCATATAGGTTCATTCCAAATATATATATATATATATATATATATATATATATATATATATATATATATATATATATATATCACACTAATATTTAGATCATAGATAAAGAGGATAATTGGATTCTAAAGGATAATTTAGAAGAACTTGTTAATGCAACACATATGAAAATGAATTGGGAGACACACATGGGACTAAGTTTGGAAGCCCATATGGATGACATGTAAAACCAAATAAATATAGTGCAAAGTTCATATCAGTCAAGAAAATTGAGTATCACATAGAAGGAGGAAGACTCACCTCATTGTAGAGTAGAGGCAAGGTAGAAAGAAACAAACACAAATCTTGAGGTATGATAAGATAATGGTCAATCAACTAGTTGTAAAGTACGAAACCTAGCAGAGCTAGAAATTCTATGATAGTAAGGCAAACTAAGATATACAAGGTAAGATGTAAATAAATTGATATCAAAACCATAAGTCTATAGGTATGACTCAGCCTAGGCTATCCTAGCATAGGCCTTCAAGTTGGGCATCAAGTTGACTTAGTGGTAGTTGGTTGTCTCTATACTCAATGTGTTAGTGACCAAGCTAAAAAAACTATAAATATGGGATTCAAGACCTATTTGAGATTTTTGGTGGAGTTGCTAAGGGTTTTTGGATTTTTATAAATATGTTTTTGGTTGAGAGTTGAGTTTGTAGATAGAAGGGCCAAGGCTTAAGTGTTGAACTCTGCCAAAACACAGAGCTGAGTGACTAAGTGAGACAAATTTAAGAGCTCTTAGAAAGCATCCAATGGACCCTATGTAAAGCTACAAAGATCTTAATATCATGTAACCACCCTTATAATCAATAAAATGAGTTATTATAATATATTAAGCACTCTAATGGTTGTTTGGCTTGGCATCCCTTCCCTAGGAACCCAGACCATGACACTACACCACCAAGACATATACCATCTTCTCTAAAATGGAATTTGTGAGAAATTCAAATTGGTGTTCATGAACGATAAGAATGTTCCTCACCATTTAAATTATTTAAGAAAATAGTGGAAATATTTTAGTCTGATGTAAATGAGTAAAGGGAAAAATCCTTGTTAAGGTCTAAACTAGCCAACACTAGTGCATGGGTGATAGCATTCTTGATGTATTGGAATGTTGTCCTAGATTTTGGTGTCCATTTGAACTTTTAATCATATTTCAACATAACATTTATTGGTCTAAAAATATAATAAAATACTAAAATGAACTCTTATACGAGATTAATGTTATCGAAACATGATTTTGATTATTTTTTAATATTAGGAAATGGAATATTTTTTATTTCACTAGTTTTTTCCAAGTCTATATAAATACCATCATTAGTACTAATTTACATATTATCCTACATTTTATGATTCACAATGTAATATTTTAAGGATTTAGTGATATTTCATACCTTCTGCATCTCCTAAAAACCTTCTATAAGTGTGCATATGTTCTAACCTATTTTTAGAGAAAACAATAAAATCATCCATATAGATAATAATACATGTACCGACCAAACCTTGGAAGGATAAATCCATATAATTATTGAAATTTTCTCATGATTTATCAATAAAAAGGGCATACTTTTGTAAGAAATGTTATGCACTTGGTACTAAAGGTCATTTTGATTCTATCCTCCTTATCAACTAGTAGTTGGTTGTATCCTAAAAAACAATCTATGAGGGACATTATCTCAGAACCTCTAATCATTTGAATGACTTCATCTAGAGAGGGTAGAGGATAATTATCATTATTATGTGCCTTTTTTAGGTTTCTAAAATCAACACAAAATCATCTCTCTCCATTCTTAATTCACATAGGTATCAAATTAGCCACCCAAATTAAATACCTAATCAGGAATATAGTTTTAGCTGCTCAACTTCTACACCTCCTTATGAATAAGGGATTCCATAATGGGATTGAGAGGCATTTCCTTTTTTTGAAATGATTTTGTCCTTCCTTGAATGGGATAGTGTGAGTGATGACCTTTGAATCAAATATCTTTAAGTCATAATATGGTGTCCTTGTGTTTTTGGAGAAAGTATTTGAATTCTTACTTTTATTAATAATGTCACATTAGTCTTATGTTCACATAGTGAGGATGTTCTAGTGATACTAAATTAACAAGGGTGAAATATTTTCCAATATATTCTCATTGTCGTGAACATCCAATGGGTGTATCTACATTGAATATCCTTTTTAGTGACCATTCCTTTTAGGATCATGTTTTATTTGATTCTGATGATCCCATCATCTCTCATTTCATTTTCTTGAGAGACATCTCTATTTTTCATCAATCACTTGAATTCAAAAATACCTGAACTACTTAAAAATTTAACAGCTTATTTATCATCATCAAACACTTAGAAATTCTCAACTTTTTCAGGGACCGAAGAGCATGGAATTAGTTCAATTGATAATTTATGAAACTATTACTTTCTTAGAGAAAATAAGTTGGTTTCTAAAGTTTCCAAAATATCAACTATTTTATTTTTATCTATCGGAATAGGTGTTACATTGAAATCATCAAATGCTTCAATTAGATCCCTATATATATATGCTGCTTAAAATATGATAATTTACATTGGAATATATTCCTTACCTTATTGACCACCAATGAGTAATATCAATAAATATACAATTCCTTTGCATCATAGTTCAAATCAAATTGCAATCCTAAGATTAAAGCTTCATACTCAGCTAAGCTATTAGTGTAGAGGAATTGTAAATGATAGAATAAGACATACTACGTCTAATGTGGATTGATCAACACTATGCCTACACCTCACCCTTATTGGATTGGTCCCCATCAAAGTGTAGGGTCCACAAACCTTGTGAGCTCACTTTTGTGTCTCCTTTATCTTTATCGGTTGTGGTGGTAAGGGTATAAATGATTATGTCAAAAGAAACAAATTTTACCCTTTAATTTTGTGTATTACACTCGTTAATCATATATTTCATTTTAGGTTCTTAGTCAGCACACATATGATTGGCCACACTTCTCTATGGTAGCCACATATGTGAAATTTATGTGGTCATGTATCAGTTAAGCATGTTGTACCAATCTATACTTAGTAACATTTTGTAAGCTTTAGGTAGTTCCACCTCTTGGATGCCTCTGTATTATAGGATTCAAGGCTTTAAGGCTAGTTTCAAGTGAACATCTAATAGTTCCCCAACAACTTTGACTTCATATTTATCCAAATAAATCATGATTCTAACACATTATATGGGAGTTAATCCTAGTTTATGGAAAATACATGTAGGCATGATGTTTTTTGATGCTATGGAGTCAAACAAATAATTATGTTTTTTTTTTTGCACACATTCTTATAGTGAAAAGGAAGAGAGGATCTTTTTTAATTTTATGTATAGCTAAATTTATATTCATTATTAAATGTTTGTTTTGGAATGGTTTATCAGTAAGAAATCTTAAAATTAAATCATGTTGTTTAGTGATTTGAGATAATTCATGTAGAGTAATGTTCGCATATATTATTTTCATATCCTCCACTATATTATAGCCACCTTTACCAAGAATATGGTTTTTATTTGTAGTTAGGCATTGGTCATTACGTTTTCAGTAGTGGACCATTGTCTATTGTTGGACCTAGAGGTTTAGCTCTGTGATTTTATGGCATACATCTTGTATGGGGTTGTTTTTGGTGGCTTCTAAGTGAATAATTTATTTATTTATACTATAAAAAAATCATGCACTTCATCACTACTCTCCTTAGGTTCATTATCTTCCCAACTAGGGAAGTTAAATGTTTCCAACATCATAGCAATATTGTGGGTTTTTGACCAACTTGAAGGATCAAATGTTATTGCATTGTTTTGATGATCATATCCCTTTATTTCATTATGTAAAATTTAAAATACATTGTATAGTTCAATGCAATCAATCTCACTATGCTGAGTAGTACCATGTACATTGCACCAATTTGGTAAGACTAACTCAGAGATATTAAAATTAGTGAATCTCTTTGGTGAGTGTTTCCCATTGTTGTTTTGACAATTGAATAGTATATTATACCTTTTATATGTAAATTTTATGTTGTCATTTCCCCCACTTGCATTTCCTATTTGCTATTGCAAGTTAGATAAGTCATCACTAAGCTTATGGACCATATGTTATATTGCATCCATATCCCCTTTTGGGGTTTCCTGTGTTTGGTTTTGTATGATGTTAGTGGCAAGGGATGAGACTTTATTTTGATTCGCACTTATGTTTTTAGTAGGTGGTTCACCCAGGAAATTGAGCTACTGATTTTTGGCAACGTGTCTTAAGGGTAACACATGAGTGATTATAATTGTAGTAGGGAAAGGAATATTATTTTTCCTATGTGGAATAAGTTATCGGGCTAGAATGTTTGCTGAAATTAGGGATGGTAAGTAATAATGTCCTTGAGGGTTCAATTGTATATTTACCTTAATGGCCAAAACATAAGATAATGTTAAATTAGTCACAGTAGCATCCCTATGAATAAACATTTTTTTAGAGAGTCCAAGGCATTATTATACATTTACAATGCTAATAAGACTCATTTAAATATGAGGATGTAACCTAACTGTAATTTTTTTGAAACCTCACATTAAAGACTCGAATGGGTTCATTAGGTTATCTTTCAATGCTAGAAAAAAATTGGTACATGACACTAGGATCAATTACTTGTCCAAATTAGGCTAAAATGGTGTCATGAAATGCGGC
Organism: Torreya grandis; assembly: GCA_037957365.1. Taxonomy (NCBI): domain Eukaryota; kingdom Viridiplantae; phylum Streptophyta; class Pinopsida; order Cupressales; family Taxaceae; genus Torreya; species Torreya grandis. Next base: position 652,601 of record JARHVA010001337.1, on the reverse strand, counting down.
CCATCCATTGATAGATTTATCAATCAAGATTAAGAACCAATCATACACAAAGTCTTTAAATTTTAAGGGAGATATCCTACATGATAAGTCTTCATGTTGAGCATTCAATATTCTTGAGGCAGATTTAAATGAATTTATATGTTCCTTAGCAGTGCATCCTGATTTAGGTGTGAACCTCAGGGGATACCTAAATGGGTACCTAGGTAACCCATGGACATCCCCATGAATGTTTATAATTGATCTACCCAACCAAGGAATACACGTATATATTGGTGAAAATTGAGTTTTAATGGGGAGTTTGGTTTGGTTCTTGAATTTTTAGGTCTCCCCTTATCAAATCTAAGCCTTTGATGGGTATCAACCTGCGACCTAATTCAATATTGGATCTATTGATTCCTCATGATGTGTGTGTGTGTGTGTACACACAGACACATATTAGGTTTATAGTCAGGGTCCCTAATTCTAGTCCCAGTTAATCTTGTTGATGCAAGTTAAACTCACCCAATATCTTGATGGGTTATATCCCTCTCATTTTAATTTTAGTGCCTAAGCACTCATGGGCACTAGCTATAGATATTTGGTTTTAATGATAACCATGATGTGGAATAAATTTATGGGAAATATGGTTATCACTTTCCTTCAAACAATTCTAAAGTTGGGTAGTTGGGTCGTTCCTAAATCTAAATTGGATCTCTCTAAACCCTATGAGGGATCTATTAACACATGAAATTATGCTAGATTGGGGAGGTTATGATTTAAAAAACTCAAAAAGTTGGAATCAACTCAAGGCATAAAGAAAAGATGTTCAAAGTTTTAATGAATAAAGAAAAAATGTTCCAAGTTTTTATGAATCAATTATTTTTAGCTAATCGAATTACAGGATTAGTTATGCATTTCAAACCAATGTTTAGGTTATTCCAATAATGACTTAGATCAAATTAGACATGGTAGAGTCTTTATAGAAAGATATTTTCTGAAATAAATTTCATAATATTAGCCTAAATATGTTTGATTTATGATAAATTTCATAAAGCACATCTAATCACATGCAAAAAATAAATCTAAGCCTCTATATAAAATAGTTAAGATAGTCATTAACTCAATGTAACTCTTAAAAAATTATATGCATTTTGCAGTCACACAATTAATAAGTTGTTTAATTAGAATTAACCATGCATGCCATAAAACCGAGAAAGAGGGGGAAAAAAAAAAGATGTCAACTTTCCTGATAATTTCATAGCTTGTATTTATTTTGATAAAATCCTTCTCATTAATAAGATGTGGAAATACAAACTTAATATATAATCCCAAAGATAGAGTTATAATAAATTAATATAAAGTTCATACAAATGAAAAACATGTTGGAACTACAACTAACTCAATGCATGTCAATAAAAATCACAAATTCTTAAGGTTGACTATGAATTTGAAAAATAAATTCAGTCGATATGTACCATGTGCCAGTGAAGTGCTAGGAAAAAAAGAGTTGTTTGGCCTTGTAGCCCCAATTGGACCTAGAGGTTGAATTATTAAGGAAAATGAAACTCCATAAAAGTATTTATCAATATCGGTTGTCTTCTATGGTTGGCCTAAATATCACCTTTGCTTTCTTCAAAAACACTTTATAATTCTCCAATGGCATATGCAAAACTTTCTTAAGTGCATTTTTTATTTATCATGTGCGATTAATTGAACCACTTTAGTATTGCTTTTGTGATTTGCTCACATGATCTTCTCTTTAAAACCTATCATGAAAGGGATAAATTAAGTATTGAATTGTGTGTACGGGACCAATTATCCATTATCTATCACAACTACATTTATCTCAACCTCTTTAAATGGTTCTAAAATTCCACTCATGGAATTTTTATAAGACCCAAATATAAACATAATTTTACCACCCCCCATCCTTGAGAGAGGCCTTCATATTGACAACCCAAGTTTGAACTATATTTATATCTAACAAAGACATTATTTCAAGATGAGGTCGCAAGTATTTATTGACTGTGCTTTGGATAAGGTAGCCACCCCGACTTCTAATTTTACCACCTTGTCTTAGTATAATTTAGTCATCTACCTCAAAATTTTGGCCTTGTGTTTGGCCTCACCAACAATGACCAACACGCTATAAAGCAATTCCAAGGCCTTTTATACATCAATAACAACATTATCACGGACCATGGGCTTGATTTGAGATTCTATTCAGTACACATGTTAAGCCACCCTCTGAACTAGAGTCTGTACTACCTAGCCAAAATCTCTAATCATTGACATGGGGTCCTCGAATTTTGGTACATCCTATACTCCTATTTTTATTTTCTTTGTTGAACGAAACAAAATTTTATTCTTTTTTAAAATATCATTATTCCTTGCCTCTTGGATTTGGCTAACACTAACGCCACATTCTAAACCTAATCTAATCTTATTAATCTTGTGGAAATGTCGAGGCATAATTGATTGGAGGGGTTATGGGAATGGATGACATGGACAAAGTGGGATAGAACAAAGAAGTGGTAGTGGTAGGATCCACAGGGAGGAAGGAAGTGCAAGTGGATGAAGGGGTGGAGGAGATTGAAATATTCTTTATGTTAGATGTGGAAGTGGTTGGTGATGAGTAAATGGAAGATAAAGTCATCATGTCCCATAGATATATTACTTTTCTTATGTCAAGAATAACTTGTAAAATATATTCATCCATTTTCCAATAGGATCCTTGGAATTAGAAATGATCTTGCGAATGACACTTCGCAACCCTGTCATTATAGTGACTGTGGAGTAAGGGGTGATGTTTATGAGATCAACTGAATATATTCTGATTTTAATTAATGATGATTAAGAAATCCCAATTTTTTCTTGAGGAGGAGCTAGCCTATCTAAAGCCTTTGTAGTGAAAATTGTGGAAGAAGGATTTGATGTGCTAATAGGTAGGGTAGCAATCTATGGGACAAAAACCGTAAGGACTTGCTTGGAGATGGTGTCTTTACAATTGAGTGACTATGGGAGAGAAAGTTTGCACATACCATGTTGTAGACCTTATTCACCCGATTAGGTTTATTAGGATTAGAGGAAGTTGTCATTTCAAAAGTAAGTTGCGGTTTATCATTTGGTACCTCCTCTAGAGGAGACATAGAACGTGAAGAGATGGAGTAAAAAACTAGAGGACTTTGGGTCCTATGATAACAACCACTAAAGGATACCATTGAGAAAAATGTGCTCCATAGTAGATGTATCATTAAATGACTGAATACTAATAGAAGGAAGGGACCAAGCTTTAACAGAGACATGGAATTGAGTTACATGTTGTCCTATTATTCATTGAGAAGTTGAGGGGGAAGGGAGACATTATAATATTTGCATCGTGAATAAGGGGTGTGTGGATGATGATTCATACCTTGGTGATTCTTCCCTAGGCCTTACATATTATTGGTGTATTTTTCATTGTATCCCGACAATAGAGTATGACACCCCTATTCTATGCATTTTATGTGCTACCTCCTCATCATTCATAGCATTGAAATCTATTCAATCCATAACATGTGGATGATGGTGATACGATTGTGGCACTTTTACATTTAATAACAAATAATATGCCTTTACTCTCCCATTGGGATCACATCGAGTTATCACTAAGATAGACCAAAATTTAACATCACTTCTCACAATTTTGAATGGGATAAGTGACCAAGGTGCATATTTTTATCCTCCTTGTAACTCCTCCAATTCCATCAAAAAAACGGTATGTGATTTTTTGTTATGCAAACTTTCCACGCACAAAGTGAGGAAGGTTGAGAGGAGAGACCATGATGCCCTAAAACTTTGAAAACATTACAGTTGAGGAAATAGCCATACGCCCCTATTTCAATAAGTGACCTTTTAATCTCTTCTCAGACTCTAGGCATGGGGACTCTTTTAATAGCCATATAGATTGATGGATACTCTGAACCTATGTAAATGCAATTTGTAAAACAACCTGTCGATACTAGAAGCATGAGCCCATCTTTTATAGGAATGAAAAGTCACAGTTGCACAAGTGGTCTCAGCCAAATAAGGCATCATACAGAAATTTTGTCTTCAGTGCACTTTTATTACTTCTTGTGCCAAGTTAGAAGTAATAAAATCACCATTGACTGTTATCGCCTATCCATCATTGATCACCATTGACAATAAGGTAATCATGTTTTGTCTACATGACCAATATCCGCAACACCAAACATTTTTTCAGTAGCATCATACCGATTCTTAAACCAGGTTGGAATACACAAATGGCGATTTGATTGAAATCATCGCCCGTTTTAACGGATAAAATTAAATAGAATCACAACACTGATAAATATGTGCACAGAAGAACAATTCGTAGGCCGAGGAAAAGCGTGATTTGGGCTATCATGAAGACCAAAAAAGGCTCCCCGTACTGGGCTTTGCTGCATAGTTTATGACAAAAATCTAAACTGAACAGGACTTTAGTTATATAACTTCATGTGCGTGAACTGGGGGAAAAGCTTGATGTTGAGAACACTGGCCAAGGAAAGCGATAGGAACTGTCGCAGATAACACCGTGGCCCGGTGGTAGGAGCGAAAAACTTCAGGGTTTTAGGTCACTATCTCTACAACGCCGTGCAAGTTGATCCCTCCTCTTGCACAACTCTGCAATACAAGAGAGGAGACTGGCAGCGAGCACCAGAAATCTGGGCTTTGTGTTTCTGGTGTTGCTGCTGCTTTTTATAAGCCTTGGTATGTGCATTCATATTCATATTCATTCCTATATATGAATTTCTTTGTTATATCAATTTATTGTTTGGTGGGAATAATTGTATTTCAGATATGGAAACAGCAGAGGGACTTTATGTAACATGTTAGTAGACAAAGGGTGTTTCAGCAATGTGGGTTATTCTGTACAAATCTCTCATAAGACGTTGCATATTTCCCAGGAGGAAGTGCTTCTGCTCCAGACCTTGCCCTGAGGATGGGCCTGGAGCAGAAGCAGTTCCGCTTGGGAAATATGCAACGTCCTGATGAGACAACGTCCTGATGAGATGTACAGAAGAAGTGTTTTTCTATTAACATCTTACATGGTAGCTCCCTTATTTTTCTATAAGCATCTTACGCCCTGAGGATTACCCTGGAGCAAAGGCACTTCGTCTTGGGAAATACACAACAATATGGAACCGATGGTAAGATATAAGAAATGAGTGATGCATCGTGTTTGTGTTGCAGAGAATTTAATTTCTTATAGAAATAAGAAAACTGATCTCAATGTAAATACAGAAGATAAGTCATGGTGGATTGTATTTGTTGTTATCTTCCTGTCATTTAATTCCATTTTGAGAGCAGAACTTTGTGAGCGAATAATTTGAAAGAATCACCAGTGTCGACCTTGTTAATAAGAATACTTTGAAGCATATTTTAAGCAGGCAGGATACATCTTGCTGCCATTTAAACCAACCGTTGGTCAAGAAACCCCATGGTCCAGCAGCTTGAGATTCCAAATCCTACACGGAGCTTATTTGCAGACTAATTTCATTGGCTAACTTTCAATTAGTGTTCCACAATTCCAAGGCACAAATAATCAAAAACTCAACTCTGAAAATGTATTTCAAGAGATCATTCATCTGTACATTACATTTGATATTTACTGGTAAAACTCATTACTAAGTTCTAGAAACCAGTTTTAGATTTTTTATACACTTCGATAGAACTTTGTATTTACAAAAAAACACACTTCTCCTTGAGGAAATCTTCTGCTACGAGGACTGAGTTTCCTAGACACATTAATTATCTCCTTCAGCAAGCACTGTGTTTTCCTAAATGCCTGTACCGGTTAGCAGTCCCCAATCATAGAGAGATCATCTTATGCTAGGTTATTCTAAGTTATCTAACAAAATTATCAATCCTAATCTGACCGTAGTCCCTTCTCAAATATAGGTTATTGTTCATTTCTTAGCATCCTCGTAATCTGCATCAGGTACTTGATCTCCTCCAGGAGATCCAGAGGAGCCATATGACCCACCAGATTGTTGCTGCAGATGCTGTCCTATTTTCATGGATGCTTTAGTCGCTGCATCAATTCTAGCCAGTATTTCCTCTGCATCCTCACCTTCCATTGCCTTCTTTAGTTCAGATACTGCAGACTCAATTTCACCTATTATATTATCTGGAAGCTTACTCTTGTACTCACTAAGACTTTTTTCTATTGTGTATAATGAGCTGTCTGCCTGGTTTTTAGCCTCGATCAATTTTTTTCTTTGATGATCTTTTTGGGCATACATCTCTGCTTCTTTAACCATATTCTGAATATCAGCTTCTGAAAGTCCTCCAGATGGGTGAATGGTTATGGCCTGTTCCTTACCAGTGGCCTTATCACGTGCAGATACATTAACTATACCATTTGCATCAATATCAAACGTAACTTCTATTTGAGGAACACCACGTGGAGCTGGAGGAATGCCCACAAGATCGAACTGCCCAAGAACCTTGTTATCGGCTGCCATTTCACGTTCTCCTTGAAGTACCTTTATTCCAACCTGTGTCTGTCCATCAGCTGCTGTGGAGAACACTTGACTCTTTTTGGTTGGAATGGTCGTGTTTCTAGTAATGAGCTTTGTAGCCACTCCTCCAAGAGTTTCTATTCCAAGAGACAATGGATTGACATCAAGCAGCAGCAACTCTTTTACATCACCCCTAAGGATACCACCCTGAATGGCAGCACCCATTGCTACTGCCTCATCTGGGTTAACACCTTTGCTTGGCTCCTTCCCAAATAATTCGGCGACTACTTGTTGAACCTTTGGCACCCTAGTCATTCCTCCTACTAATAATACTTCATCCAAGTCTTTGGGAGTCACACTGGCATCTTTCATACAGTCCTTACATGGTTGCTTTGTTCGTTCTATCAAATCATTTACAAGCATTTCAAATTTTGAACGGGTCAGAGTAATATTTAAATGTTTTGCACCAGAAGCATCTGCTGTGATGAAGGGCAGATTAATGTCTGTTGATGTGGTAGAAGAAAGCTCTATTTTAGCTTTCTCCGCAGCTTCTCGCAATCTTTGGACAGCAAGCCTGTCTTTCGATAAATCAATGCCTTCAGATTTCTTGAACTCATCTATTAAATACTGAAGTAGGGCATTATCAAAATCCTCACCGCCCAAGAAAGTATCACCATTTGTAGCCTTAACCTGCAAGACAAAGGAAATGTAAAAAAACAGAGGAAAGGAATAATCACCCTAACAACAAAAAGATTAGCCAAGACAAGTTGGCTATAAAAACTCAATTCTTAATTACCTCAAACACACCATTTGATATTTCTAGGATAGAAATGTCAAATGTACCTCCTCCAAGATCAAAGACAGCCACCAACCCTTCCTTATTATTCATGCCATATGATAGAGAAGCAGCCGTTGGTTCATTGATAATTCGTTTTACTTCTAAACGAGCAATTCTTCCTGCATCTTTTGTTGCCTGCCTTTGAGAATCATTAAAATAGGCTGGCACAGTTATGACAGCATTTACAACACTCCTCCCAAGATACGATTCTGCAGTTTCCTTCATCTTTCCTAAAATAAATGCCCCAATTTGACTAGGTGAATACTGCTGTCCATTTACCTCAACCCAAGCATCACCATTTGGAGCTCGAACGATCTTATATGGGACCATTTTCATCTCTTTCTGTGTTTGTGGATCATCAAATTTTCTTCCTATCAGACGCTTGGTTCCAAACACTGTGTTAGCTGGATTTGTCACTGCTTGACGCTTTGCAGGGGTACCTACAAGCAGCTCACCTTTCTGATTAAAAGCCACAACCGATGGTGTCGTGCGAGAACCTTCCGAATTTTCAATAACTTTTGGAGTCTAAACAAGGGCAAAGGAACACCCATTGATCAAAAGTGATTAAATAAGAGCAAAACTTAGTTTACTCATTTCAAAACACTGATTCATGAAAATGTAAATTGGAGTTGTAGCCAACACCCATGTTCACAAGTATCTTCAGCACTAGGAAATCTTAAATAGAAATCAAATTAAAAACTGACCTTTCCCTCCATAACTGCAACGCAAGAATTTGTGGTGCCAAGATCAATTCCAATGACATCACTTCCAGCTCCCTTTGAACTGCAAGAAACATAAATGACAACTGATTACAACTAATTGTGATTATTATGCTAATCATATGAAACTTCTTAAACAAGTTGGTTTGTGCAGAACACTGATAAAGTAGGGTATGTTTAAAGGCTAGTTCGTGAGACTCAAATAAAATTAGAAAATGAGAATTTCTTCCAGTGTAGAAATTTTCAAAGTTCAAAATTTTGCTCAAAGCTGCAAAATACAACAAAAACATTAATTTGCTTTTTCATATTCAATATCAGAATTTTCAATGTTTATAAATTATGTCTTATGATAAAAATAATTCCATCTTTTGCAATTTGAACTCCGCAAGTTACAAACTGCAGGAGCTTTCAGCAATCCAAAAGTAGAATATACGCAAAAGGAGGATATGTATCTGTCAGCACGGAACAGTGGTCAAATCTACCGTTTAAAGATGCCCAAAATCATTCACAAATCCCACTTCATAAATAAAAATGCACCAGCTAATAGCAGGAAGAGGAAAAAGTGCATGAATGAGAATGGAAGTTGTAACTTTGTACTTGTGGATACAGGTCCTTAACCAAAATATAATTTAATTTAATCTAGATATTAATGTCCACTAGAGGCCAAGAATGGCCAATGGGACTGAAGAGGATAATACACGATTCCACTACATAAAGGGAATGTCAAATGCCTCTCCAAGTATTTTAGAAAGGCAAAACCAGGTTTTCGGCAAGGCACCCACTTTCCTAGATATTTAATCACATGCGCTAACAGACTTGCAATAGACTTGTTACAATGTAAAGACACTGAGTACCAGTAAAAATATAACTCAATTTTGTTCTTTTGGACACCAATTGCTCTTAACCAAAACGTTTTATAAAGTTCTTCAGTGAGGTACCCAGTTTCCCTGTTATTCATCCCCACATACGTGCATAGAATTATGAGAATAGACACACTATGGTGTAAAAGGGAAAGGAAAGTCCTTGTCAGAAATAGACTTGTTACAATGTAAAGGCACTGAGTAACAGTTAAATTGGAACTTAATTTTGTTCTTGTGGATACGGCTCATTCTTAACTAAAACATCTAGCAAAGTTCTTCAGTAAGGTACCCACTTCCCTTGTTATTCATTCACACATGCGTGCATAGAATTATCAGAATAGGCACACTATAGTCTATGGTGTAATAAAGGAAAGGAAAGTCTTTTTTAAGGTCCATGATGCCAAACACCTTCCTTATGGTCTGCAAGGTAGCTTATAGCATATGAGACCACCTCATACTCCCATTATATAGGAGGCACCAAACTGTGCTTCCAATACAAAGCGTACATACCTTACACCCTGCAGGAATTGAACTTGTGGCTGCCCTTTCAAGAGCATAAGTTCTTCACCATTAGGCCAACTCAAGTGTACAGCAAGAGAATGCAACTAATTACTTCTTACTTGTGGATGTGGATCCTCAAGCAAGAAAGCTAACTGAAGTCTTCAGCAAGGTACCCATTTTTCTTGTTATTTATCAAACACATAATGTAGGGATAGATATTTATTGCAAAGCACTTTTAACTTTAGGTCATAGGGTTGAAGTTTTTTTCACTTTTCTAGCTTTTACTTTTTAAACATCTTCCCTCCTTTCCAGGATATGAAAGTTCAGCCCTATCAAATTCAAAATCACCTTAACCGTCTCTGTCTTCTGCTGAACCTTGAATGCCTTAACTGTTTGTCTTCTGCAGAACCTTTTAGGCTGTTACAAACAGTATGATGATGTATCACTTTTGCATTGGCCAACATGTCTAACCAACTGACCAGCATGGAAAATAATATGAAAGGTCAAATGTCATTGTTCAGCCCTACCAAACAAAAACTTCAAGCACATGATACACAAATAGTTTCACTAAGCAATATAGAGGTACAAAATTTATTTGCAAGCCACAAATAGAAATATGGATTGCAGCCAAGGCATATTTGTAATACTTAACATCTGAGTGTCCCTTAAGCTAAGGAAATTTATATGTTTAAGCGGAAAAATGATTAACTTATTTTTGCTAGGAAGCTTTCATTGGTGCAAGATCCTAATTGGCTGCATGGAAAAGGAAAGGTCTGGCAAAATAATAGAAAAAATCTGCCGGAGACACACATCCAGCCTCATTTACTTTACCCATCAGCTGAATTCTGCCAAAATGGAGGCTTCAGCAAGGGACGCTAAAGATCTAAATGTGGAGTGAACTGATGAAGATGCTTAAAGAGAAGTTTGGTAAAATTGGGACATCAACACGGAAAAAAGACCCTTTTGTGGCACATGTGTTAAGCACGAGATATACTGAGGGGGGGAGAGAATCAATATATCATAACTTTCACTTAATCAAATTCCTCTTAACCATACATTCAAGATATGCAATAAAACTAAAATAATAAACACCACACAAGAGAGAGAGCCACACCAGATTTTAATGTGGAAACCTAATGTGGAAAAAACCACGGAGAACAATTTCAAGTATATGAATGAGCACCAACTCAAACTACAAAATTCGTAAGCACCAACTTGCAGGAGCACCAATCTCTTTGCTAAGCACCAATACAACAACTATTCATAAGCATCAACTCACAGGGGCACCAACCCCTATTGTGTATACCACACAACTATCTCTCAATCTTGCTTTTTCAACAAATGAAAGCACATTACCATATCTCTTTCTTTTCTCTCCTCTGCTCTTCTAAGCTAGATATAACAATTACAAACCATGCTCTTTTCACATTTTACAAATGGCTTCTCAAGCCTTTATTTATAGCTTTCCAAATGACCTTTGACATTCACCCTTTGTGACCCTTCATTCCTCATGAAAAATGATGCCAAACTTGCATGACCCTTCGAATCCTTGTATTTGAAAAGTCACATGGTGACCCTTCATGAGCAAATGCATCCTTTCCCCTTGTCTTTATCTGGTGACTTTTCATATTCCACGAAGTGTCTCTTCATGAGAAATTGCGCTCTTCCTCTTTTGTCTTCACTTGGTGACTCTTGGAATTCCTCAAGATGACTCTTCATAGGAAAATGCGTCCCATTCCTCTTTTGTCTTTACCCCGTGAGTCTTTGACTTCTCCATGGGTCTTCTTTTGACTTTATGCAACCAAAAATATATTCGTTAATATTAAATAAATATTAACACACATTAGCCAAGATATAAACATTGAAAACACCATTAAATGCTATGGGGCCTTTATCAACAATAATGTTAGACCTTTGACATCAATGACAATATTTCCAACAAAATGAAGCAAATTCAAATTTCAAAAAGGAGGTGAAAGACAAATTTGGTAAAGAGAAATGGCATAACAAAAGAGCCAGAAAATTTTGCAAGATAAGTGATCAAGAAAAACCAGCAGAAATCTCAATATTAAAAAGCTCAAGAAATGTAATGGTGCAGGCTTTGCAGTTGAAAATGGTGTGTAAATGACAAGCCATTCTACTTATTAAATAATGAAAATGTGACAAATGACGAACTCTATGTTGGAACTGAAAAATAAAAGGCAATTGCAGCCCTATATGATGAAAACGTTGTAGCCAAAGATGAGTTAATTGAGTTGAATATGATGGGCAAATAAAAGATGATGTGAAGACCAGAGAAAAGTGAAGTAGTAGTACCAGCTGAGCTTGAATGAATGATTGCAGAAATAAAGGAGACTGCAGTAAAGAACAGGGGGGAAACAATCTGTGAGGAATTTCGAAAAAAAGTGAAGATCACGAGATGAATTAATCACCTGCTAGTTTAGCAGACATAGAACGGCGGCCAAATGGAGTGGCTGAAATTCAAATTACAAGTAACTTAACCTGCAACAAATTAGCAGTCATGGGAATGGATATCACTACATCAGTTCAGGCACCAATTGCAGCTGAGAATTATATATAAATTCTGATAGGAGTTGAAGCATATGTGGTCAAGAATACAGAAGAATATACAGGGAGATACAACAAGATATAGTAGCCGCAAAAGTCAAGATATAGATTCGCATGCAACAACAAAGGCCAAGAAGAATGCAGTGAATAATTTTCCCATTATAGAAGATGAGGCATTTGAAGAAATGCTAAAAAAAGCAAAGTATAATACTTTTGACGAAAGATTTCGCATCTGAAAGACAAGGAAGAAGCAGAAAAAGCAAAGAAAAAGGGAAAAAAGAACATATCTAAAGACTCTGAACCGGGACTTTTTTGGGAGAGATCAGAAAGGTGCAGGTTTATTGGAACACCTGGAAGCACAACACCTCCCTTTTTAAAATTTATACACACAAAGTGGGGGAAATGGGCAGTTATGTAGTTCAAAAATTTGGGGAATCCGTCTCCACCCAGCTCTTCATGGGGCATCTTTAGTAAGTTTGAGAATTCTTAGGTGCAGATGTTGAGGGTATTAACTGTTTTTCTCTAGGAATAGAAACCATTATGTTTAACTGCAGTTTAGAGAAATTAAGAGTCTACGCTAAGTAGTTGTATGGGTGATTGGCTTCAAGGGAGAAGTTAGGAGAATTGGTTTGGGATAAACCTTGTGTATGCTCTGAGGAGCAGATTTCGTTGATGAGTTCATTGCTGCGGCCTCAGTGCAAATATTGTGAATGTTGTGTATGTTTTGTGAGAGTGATGAGAGTGGAATTCTGGATTAGTATCACTATTTTGTAATGCGAATTTCCTGTACTGAAATTTAGGTTTTAATGTCAGCATGACGGTTTAGCAGATTGAATTTCTTTTGTGGGTGTGATTTTCCTGATTTGCTGTTTTAATTTGGTGCTCATCTTTTCTGTTTGCATCAGCTCTATAACAGCCAAGTGAACTCACCATTTCTCTGCCTTACACAGATTGGCAGCATTATGAACCAAAAAAATCACAACCCACACCCACCAATTACAGAAAATAGCATAAGTCATACCACCATTGTATAAGCACTGAGAAACCTAGATGTCTATAATACCACACAGGACACAACTTAAGCTCATGGACTTTGCAGATTATACTACTCCCTATTACCTCAAAATTCATCTTATTTCTAACAGAGTAACCCAACCAAAATGATTATTCCCACCATACTAATTTTAAAGTAATATCTCAGTTGCTTAGCACAAACCCTATTGCTGAGCATACAAAGGAGAGAATATTCGGAAGGCTGATTAGCAATGACCTAAGGGATTACCTGGTCTCTAACAACAAGTGCAAACAAACTATTGGAAGAAATCTTAGCAGCTGATCTTATTAACCCAAGCCGCGGCTACCATTTCAACCACGAGCCTCAAAGGTCAAAATTGTTAAAAAAAAAATCATTAAAGACCCACTACATATTCCAGAACATACTGCAGCTAGTAATTTGGAGTCATTAGAAGGTAGTGCATGAATGCTTGAAAACAGTGAATTTAAACTACTAATAAGTATTTTATTATTTAATATTAACTAATAGAGAAAACCCTGAATTTAAAGTTCGAAGTTAGAACTAAAAACAACAAATAAATAAATCAACCAACCTAAAGACCCTTGCAGCGGCTGTCCACCTCTGAGCAAAAGGGAAAGCTCCGCACAAGCCACCGTTTCTCTGTGGAACAACCTGAGATTTTCACCAAACATATACACAATGTATATATACAGTTAAGAATTTGGAGGGTTTGAGAAACCACACAAAAGGAAAATCAATAAATTTAGGCCAAGAATAAGGATGTTTGAAGACCCGGGCCAAACCAAATGCGAATTTTTGCGTCTGAGATCGCCTGAAAATGCTTGTTAACGCCATTCTCCACCCTCTTCCTTTCCCCGGAAAGACACAGAGATGAATAAGTGAAATTTGAAGGTGAATTAAACAAAAGGGTTCGAAAAATATCCAAGCCACTAAATCTGATTGGGAAGAAAAGACGATGGTTCGAAAGAAGGATAAAAGCTTGCAAACCAGGATAGGAGCAGAATTGAGTGTGTCGGCAAACCGGCTGGCGACGATGGAGCTTTCAATTGCCACGTGGCTGACACGCTGGCTCATTCACAATGGTGGTGCTTCAAATATGATTATTCTAGAATAGCTTTGTATTAGTTATAGGGAAATTTTATAATATTTAAGGGTTATATAATAAAAGAAATTTTAGTCCATATCAATTACATAGGCGTTATCGAATAGTAAATATGTCATAGATCGAGATTTTCGTTAAAATCATATGACACTAGATAAAAAAATACTCAATTTGCATGTAAGAATGCTTTCCATAAAGCATTTGATATTATGCTCAGTGTAAAATATATTTACTATTAAAGCATTTGATATTATACTTGAATGCCTTACAGTATATGCATTCAACATTATTTGATCGCTGAAAATTATGGTTCTCAGAAGGCATTAAATAAATTAGTCATTGCACCATACGGCACCAAAAAAATGGCAATCCATTTACATTTGTTGCGACTCAATAAGGGCAATGCATGATGATGGAGGGCACATTTTTGGGGATATGATAATTGTCATTGTATAAAAATGTTGTCAAACAATATTTGCACATGTGGGCGAGTAGTGGTGAAGCAAAGCATTTAAGGTATGGTTTTATAATGAAGAAATAAAAGCAATTAAAGTTTCATATCTAAAATTACGAAACAAAATAGAAAATCAAGTGTCCAAAAGATTATTGAAATGTTGTTTTGTTTGTAAAACATATATTTTATTATAAACACATGGTATTTTTCTAATCATTTAATGAGAAATATTTCAAACAACATTAAATTTAAAAAATATATTTAAATAACACCTATGAAATATTCTAAAATTAATATATCAATTTTTATATTTATTAATATAATATATATTTTAAATATTTTTATTAATTAAAAAAGAACATAATAATTGAAAAAATTATAATATTCTACCTTAACAAGTACTACAAATATTAATTAATATTTTAAAAACGACAAATAAAAGAAGGGGAGAGAGGATTGTTACACTGGGCCTAATAAAAAAAGGTTTAAAGAGAGAATAAAAATATTAAACATGAGCAAGTAAAGAAAAAGTTTCATGTCAAAAGGGTATTACAAGACCATCTTTCTAAAGTTATCTTTTTCCAGGAGGTTAAAGTTGAAGGCTCATCTTTGTTGTTCAATCTACATTGTATAGACAAGCACCTCTCACCCTATTGCACCTCTCATGAAGATGGATGAGGAGGTGCGGTTTTGCTCTTATCAGCGTTCCTTTCCTCCAAGGTTGTTGTTACTGGTGAAGACCTTGCCATAGATATCTTTGGACTGTTGTTCATGTTGAAGAGAGAACCATTGGTTTTTGCTCAATTTATGCCCCAAACATAACAACAAAATGCATTAAGCTTTGGAACTGGATGAGCTCCAATATTCCTCCAGCGGATTGGATCAGAGGAGGTGATTTCAACATGGTTGAACACAAAATGGACTGCAGTTGGTCTCAATCATCTCCTCTCTCTAATGAAGAATTTTCATCATGGCTTCATTGTCGCAATTCCTTGGGAATCTTTGACCCCCTTTTTGGATGTAGGACTTCAAGAGCAAGGAGTTGGTTCACTTGGTCCAATAATCAAGTGGGATATCAAAGGCGGTTCATCAGACTTGATAGGTTCTATGTTTGCACATTTGTGAAATCACTCCTTGCTTCCCCTCTTGTTACCACACTCAATGTACAGTCTATTCTTGATATTTACTGTGATATGTCTAAATCCAAGCTATGTAGCCACAAAACATAGGTTATTTTCATTAAAAGTACGCCTAATTTGGCTTGGATTCCCTCAACATGGACTATCATTCCTCACGGGCAGATTACATGTTACTCAGGTATCCCGTTTGGCATCCACCTCTCCCCTCGAGACATGTGGGATTAAGTGCCTAATAAAATTCAAAAAAAGGTGGATAATTGGTCTTGTAAATTTGTGTCCTTAGCAGGCAAGTTGATTGTTATTAACCGCATTTTTTGGCTAGCCATGCTTACTACTCTTCTTGTCGATTTCCCTCAAAATCAGTGTATGACAAACTCATACAACTGGTCTATGGTTTCCTATGGAATAACAACTCTGGTAAGAAAGGTATGACAGCCATCTCATAGAGCCTATGTACTCAACCTAAATCTACATGTGGGCTTGGAATTATTGATCTGCTTCAGCAAGGAAAATGTCTTACTACCAAATGGGTTACAAAAGCCACCAAAGGTACTGAGCCCTAGAAGATTCTTGTCTGGGAACGGGTTCAACGTGCATCTCATAAGGGCTCTTGGACCTTCATTCCTTGGGAAGACAAAATTTTAAATGCATCTTACTTTGATATTTCTAGTTCTTTTCTCCTAAGATGTAATTGGGTAGCTTAGCAGGAAATAGCCCCTTTCCTTCAATGGCATCATCAATCTCTTTGGCATGGATTGAGTATGCCCAACTCTAGTATTTGGTGGAATAGGGTTATTCAGTCTAATAATCTTCCCTTTGTTGTCTAGTCAGAATTCAATGCGAAGTCTTTTGCAAAAAAAGGCATTCATAAAATCAAGGATATTTGGGATAAGGACACTGGCAGTTGGTTGTCTTGGAACTCACTACGCCATAATTTTGGGTTGCCTGAAAAACTTAATCTAGTTTATGTTTCCCTTATTCAGCTGCTTATCCCTGAGGTTCTCTTTAAAATTACCATTAACCCTACACCCCCTTGGATAGATTGGTGATGGCCAAACCAAGGTGCCATTACCATTGCCTCACCATGATTTTTGTATCATCTCGTTCAGCACCTGCTTCCTCTTGTTAACCCTCTCAATTCCAAATGGTTTATGTCATTTTCTAATTCTCAATGGCAAGACATGGCAAATATTATTTGGCAATGCCTTGTTGAGGCCAAGTGTGAATTATTAGTTTGGTGTATTCTGCATATGAAACTCCCTATTGGTCAAACTCTATCTAAGCTCGGACTTGTTGATAGAACATGTGTGTTTTGTTCAGCGCTTGAAACCATTCCTCGCCTATTTTGGTACTGCCCATCCTCTTCTCATCTCTGCTTCATTTCAAAACTCTTCCCTAACAATTTCAATAAAAAATAGCTTTGTTAGGCATTATCTCCCTTGTCACCCCCTCCATCATACAGAACACTTGTTGGCTGGTCATTCTATTTCATATTTGGAAAAATCGTTGTCAACAATTGTACTCTGCAAAATGTCTGGTTCTAGTTGTGCAACAAACTTAGATTAGATCCTCTCTTTATTTACAGTTGGAACAGTTCAACATCGGGAACCCTGAACTACTCTTAGTGATTGAGAAGATTAAACACAGGCTCAAAAAGTTGTAAAGGAGATAAATTATCATTATTCGTCACTGGTTCAGATTTTCTTTTTTATCATTGCATTCTTGTTTCAACCTATTCCCTTATGAGAGTTGTTTTGTAACTTGTTACTTCTTTACCTTGTGAGATTCTGATATGTTGTACTTATTTAACCCTCTACTTCTATATTCTTTTTTTTAATTAATAAATTGTAGCATTTTCAATTTAAAAATATATATATTAAACATGAAAAGTTTAAAAGATAAATAGTAATTTCATTCAAATATTATAAAAATATGAAAGAATTAGAACTTGATTTCTAATACAACCAATGATGATCAAAATTGATATTATCCCAACATATCCAAAGATTCAAACCCATTTTAAAAGTACAATTAATTATATATATATATATATATATAATTAAAAAAATTATTCATCTTTTTTTTTTAAGCTAAATGTTAAATGGTATAGTTGGAAGTGTGGATAATTTTTACAAATATTCTTATTTTGATAAATGCCCCTTATATACAAGTCATAGATATATGGGCCCTTTAAAATATAAGTCTCAAATGTGTTATACAGTGGAGAGTTTCTCATTCTTAAAATGAATAATACTATCAAAGTTTATAATTGTAAATATGTATTTTTAATGAAATGAAATAATTTAATTACATTTATGAGACCAAATAGACTATGAGACCAGACTTTGTCATAGTTATTTTAATTGCTTGTTAAAACATAACTTGAGCGATGAGTTTTTATTTAAAAAAGTTGTTCCTTCTCCGATTGATTTGAACTAGCAACTCCTCCAACAATTTTACTCATGTGGCCCTAACTCTCAATATTTATATATACTTAATTTGGATATCATTATAGGTTGGGAATTCTAGAATGAAGTGTTTATTTATCTCTATTGATCCTATGATGTAAAACAAACATATCCTCTTGTTTACACTAGAATTAATTACAATTAAATATAATTAAAAATATAAATTATTGAAATCTGATGTAGGATGATATATAAGATATAATACAATAAATACAAAGATCTATAAAATTTACATAAGTTATAATTTGCTTAAAAAAATAAAAACTAGGGCTAGGGTTAGAGAATTGTCCTTGAAACTATTTATTTCTGACTGTATAAAATTGTATGTATGATTTGATTGTATTATAAAACTTGCAAACATAAATGCATCAAAAACAGTGGCTCAAAGTCTATCGGGACAAGTATGTGGGAGGTGAACAGGAACACAGTGCGTTGTTGTCCTCTACTCGACTTTATCCTATCAGATCGTGCATTGGATATGCAAAATCTAGGTTTGTTTGCTTGTGATTGAATGTGTTATGTTTATAAATAGAGCTTAATTTGTCACGTGGAAGACCTGTAAAATCAGTGCCCTAGTCCTACACAAGCACATAGAAGATTAAATGCAAAAGGGGAAAAAAAAAAGGGGATGTGGGAATGACCGAGCTATTCTCAGAAAACTCCTTGTTAACTAAGTGTTGCCTACATAGTCCAACGGGCCTCATGTCAATGTAGTTCTCCCTTTAGGGAAGACCATATGAATGCAACTATCAAATTTGATTGGAATGCTTGACAAAAAATGCCCTCATCTTGAAATAAACAATGTTAGAAATGGCCAAACACTATAAACTTGTAATAAAATTACAATAAAAGTCTTTACTCAAAATATTTATGCTTTTAAAATCATTAAAAATATGTTTTGTTAGTAAGAACTAGGTCCTTTCAAGTGTGACCCTTGATGTGATTTTATAAAGATATTTTTCAAATATTTCTAATAATCAACCTATTGAAATGTGGGGTAAAGTCGTTAGGAAACATATCATTTTAAAAGGATAGTGGTTAGAGCATGGGGGACAAGTTCGTACTACTGCACAAGTGCATAATGCACCCCTATCTACCTAGTGCTTATTTGTCCAAAAGGAACAAATTCTCTTGAAATTAGAGTGACAATAAAGTGTATGTTGAATAGGGATGAATAGGGAAGTATGGAAGATGTTTTCAGTAATTGCAAGACTTTTGAAGGCTATCAGAATGGCGAATTGACCAAATAATTTAAAAGTTTTAAGAACAAGCATTTGTCAATCATCTATTGATTAAATTTTAGTGTCTACATTTGCCCCCCTTTGTTCTAGTGATGCTTAAAATTACTAGAGTAAAGGAAATGTAAACCTGAGTGTGTACACACACTTTGTCTTTGTCATGGAGATGTGTGTGCCCCTTGTTGAGGTATGTGGAGAAGTGTTGAACATGTGACGAATTGAGAGTAATCAAGTCTCAATTTAAAAAATCAGTGAATATGCTTGAGTTGGAAATATTATATGCTCCAACCCTCATAAAGTACTATGTAATACTTTTGAAGAGGTGAAAACCAACAAATTAGTTTGTTAAAGTGCAACCAAAAGTGGAGCGCCACTAAACTCAACGTGGCTCACTTATTAAACTAAAAAGAAAAGGTGGGAACTAGTACATGGCTTGCTAAAGTAAAACCAAGACGTGAAATGTCACTAAACTCAAACAGGGTCCACTTTCAAAGTACGAATTATAACACTATAGACTTATCTAAATTCTAACTATAAATTATTGAAACTTTGTAACTTGAAAAAGAGATATATGAAATTTGCAGAGTAGTATCTTGGACATGAATGCATATCATGCCCCTTATATTGTATAGAGTGATAATTTCATCTTTTGAAAATTATTTGCAATCTTGTAATTGTCTTTGCACAAGTGAATCTGTGCTCAAGTAGTTGTAAGAGTGAAGCACATAGCAATTTCAATGCCTTCATATTCTGAAAAAATATAAATTTTTTGGATATTGTAAACTGTTAAATATAAAATGTATTGTTTGTGAAAGCTTGGAGACAAGCCCATTACGATGCTCCTCTTTTAAGATGGTAGAATTTTCCTGCAAATCACTTGTCTCAAAATAAAAAGTGAGACCATTTGTAAAGGATGTAATCATGTAATAGTATTTTAATATTTGAATTGAATTGGAACCATAGAGATGTAACATTGAAACATATGAAAAGCTTAAATATTACATTGCATCATGTAATTTGAATATAACATTGAACTAGTGTATGAAGCATGTAAAGAACTTGAAAGTCTTGTATATGTGTTGTAGGCATAATATTAAATAGACGAAGCATTGAATCACATAAGTAGTATGTGCATTGTTACCAGAGGTTACTGAAAAACCTATCAGAACATGCTAATACAAGGATAATTGTGTGATAAGTGACAAAAGTATACAATAGACAATAATTCAAATTGAACTCATTACTTTATTAACTAAAATAGATATAAAGATGTAGGAAACATAGACTCGTTAGTTACATAACATTTGATATAAACTACATGATTAACAGAATTAGAAAATAGAGCATTCACTATGCACAAAATAATGATAAAATACATATAGGGAAAACTATTTGAGAACTATATATTAATCTCTATCACATCAAAAATATTTTATATTACAACTGAGTGCTACATATATAGTTGTTACAAGATGTCAACACTTCATATTCCAACCTTTCGTTACATCCAAAGGAAAAACTCTTCACATTATGTAGATTTGCTATGCTTTCAAGTGTCGAATACATATAAAAAAAAATATAAAAGACAAAATAGTGTAAGTCGCGCACATGTCCCTCAATTACACTATGATTTTTGAATCCCTATTCTACTCCCAATACTTTCTTGGACTTAGACAATTATCTCATCCCAAGATAAATTGGTAGAAAGTGTGCCCTACGTTGGAGCTGAAAATGTTGACTACGTTAAAAAACTGAACCATAAACAATTGTTATGATAATCTCTCAAGGTGCTATTTACCAGTTTTCATTCTTTTCACACTACTTAGTTGTCCTTTCAAGTTTTTAGCTAAGTAATATACTAGTATATTATCCTTTCAAGTTTTCAATATACTAGCCTAACTAGGTGGCCACCCTTTATGATTTTTCAACCAACCTGGCCCTGCTCTTAATGTTTAAGGCCATCCTACAAGAGTGTGCAAAAAAATATTCAAAATTGCAAAATTTGAAGTGTACCTATCGAGAAGGTGGTAGCATGCCCAACATTGAGTGGTCTAGCAACCGTTGCAATTTTCATTCTACTTGAGATGAGGAAGAAGAAATTGATGCTAAAGAATATGGTGGTGGAGGCAGTTGGTGTTGTTAGATCGCTAGTTGTGAACCCACAACCATGTTCCTATATTGGATCACTTGTTGTAATTGGTTGAGAGGAATGAATTGTGGTTATTCAACAAGTTGTGTGATGGAGCTATCCAGATGTGATAAATCTTATTTGAATATTTTTTAGTCAGTTAGAACTCCCTGCACCATAGTAAGCATTGTGCATGGTGGGACTTAGAGCATCATTAGATTCTGAACATCTTCATCTTCTATGATGGTGATGAGTGCCTTATTATTTGACACTTTGAGTTGGATATCTTGGGATAGTTCCTCTAGCCGATCTACATGCCTTTGCATTTGAATGCCAATGAATGTGCTTTAGAGGATCTCATTTTACGATGTCTACAACTTTTGTATGACATTGTCATGCAATTCAATCAAGAGTGTGAGTGTGTTGTCCATTGTTGCAGAGGTACCTGAATGATCTTCCATTAGTACTTTAGCTTTGCCCACCTTATAGAACTTTAGCTTGGCCTCAAACAATAAATTAGTGAGTTGTTGCTTTGAATTAAGCATGCCTTGTGTGATCTATTTGACTTGGACTGCAATATATCTAAGACTTGTCCATATTTTTCAAAGAGATCAAAAAGTACTTCCATCTCTACTTTGATGTTCTTCCCTTGAGTATGAAGTGGTTATATTCACCACACATATAACATTGAATTGATTGATGAGCTTACCGATTATATTTATTTTGACCTCCTTGGTATCAACCATGGTATCCTCTTCTGTATCCTCCTTTATTTTGTTGAAATCCCCAACCTTGTAATTGTTGTCCATCAAATCCCCCTGACTGATGTTGTTGTACATCATATCCACCATACTAACACTAAGATACGATGGATCCCAATTTGATTATAGGGGTTGAGGAATCATAGTGTTCTATGAGGACTGATATTGATATTGTGGGGATGACAACATCCATCCAACTAGACCCTAGGGTTGATATTATATTGACAAAGGCATCACCAAGGACCACATTATGTCACACTAGACATTTCTACCTCTTGTCCTAGAATTCCCTACATCACACTAGGTATTTATTGTAGTGCGACTACAAAGAAGTACTTATTGATGTCTTTTTTTAGTTCCTATAGAGCATAATAACTCTTCTTGTCATGATTAATCAAACTATAGAAATTATAGTACAAGATATGTGGTTTTTGAATGTACTATTGTAGTAAATGACACTTTGATGTTACATGCCCTACTACTCTGCATATGTCACATAATTCAATTTTGATTTTTGGATAATCATTCTTATGATGTCCTTCTTTAGCACACTCCATACACCATAGACCTAACTTGGGCTTATTGATCTCATGAAGCTCATCCATATTCCTGAGAAAAGCATTTATTTTTGTCTCAATTTTAGAGCTAGTTGATGGAGCATCTCCATAATCCTCAATTTGTCCTACTCAGAGCGTAGTTACTTGAGCATCAACCTTAGTCAAAAATTATGATTACACAATGGCAAATCTAATCCTTGATCTTAGCCCTTCCACAAACCAATTATCCTTATCTTTATCTTCTAAGCTAAAATTATTTTTGTTCATTACATATGAAAATATGTGATCATATTCCCATACTAATTCTCTGCTTCACTTATGAATCTCCTTTAGATCCTAAATGGTTTGATTTGAACACTTCTTCATCTTGAATTATGTGATTAATTGGTCCTTAACTTGTTGAAGACTTAGGGAATTAGCATCCTTTTTATAAATGAACTCTAGAACTTGGCCTGTTAAGACTCCTATGAGTTCACATTTCTTCACATCTTCAACAGTTGTTCCCTTACCCTGCCATTGCATATCACAAGTTAAAAAATATTGTTTAGGGTTAGAAGACCCATCACATGGTGTCAAGGTAATAAACATTCTTATGTTCAATGACATGTTTTAGCACACTTGTAACTATTATTATAAGATTCTGTGAATTAGTCTTTGCAAGTGTCTTAAAACTAGTTTTGAAAGAGAACCCAATCTCTTCTTGTTTATCGATTTCTTAGTTTATGTGCTAAGTTTACCAAATTTATCTATAAACGATTCAAACCACTTTCTACCTGTCCCAACCTCTGCACTTTGCTCTCTTTTTTGAAGATAAGATGGGTTTGGGGGATGCATACTCCTGAAATGAGTGATTTGTCTTTAACTTCTTATGTTTATGACCTTGAACCTACAATACTTCTATGATTTTGCATAATTTCCTCTAGAGAAGATTATTTTCCTAGTCCAAACAATATCTTTCCTTGCAACTGTGATCTACCATTATTCTCTAACTGCTCTATTACTAATCTACTTTCCTATTTATCCTCACTCTGTTCCATATCCTTTCTATCCCAACTTTGTCCTATTCTTTCTCAGGCCCTTCCATTCCTTGCTCTACATAATCTCAAAATTGTCTAATTTATGTAATGTGTGTAGCCTCTCTCTAGTCTCCCCTCTCTTTTACATCCTCTATTTTATTTCTAATCCCATTCACAATTACATTTGGGTTATCTTATTTATTCCACCTTCTTTATTGTCACAACTCTCTTTCTAATTCTATAATTTCTTTCTCGCTCTGCTTCTCTGCGTCTTCCATATTCTGTTCAAGTTCATCCACTCAACTCTTCATCATTCACTCCAACATCATATGTACCCCCATAACACCTAAAATGACTACTCTATGTTGGTATGGGTAGGCACCATGGCCTTTTCAATAACCAATATCTTGATAAGAGTAGGTAGTCTTTACAATAACTTCCCTCTGATGCCTCTCACAAATATGTCATGCATAGCTTCAAAATCTAGATGTCTTTTTACAATAAATTCTATAATATATTTATCGATGGTATTTTTTGTCTAGTGATATATCGCATGAGTCCATTCAATGTCTAATCATCATAGGATTTCTAGTCTTTCTTTTATCCACACTAGAAATTTTGTCCTTGGTTTAAAATAGTATTATTCCAATTTTGATAAGCACGCAGCTAATAGTCCAAGTAATTCACATCAAAAATTCTTATATATTTCATCGTAAATGTGCTCGTGAATAACTTCTTGTACAAAAATCCATATTCCTCTTGCTTCTTCTTATGTAAATTTTCAAATTATTTCATCGAACCATCTTTGTAAATCTCTTTATCCTGGTAACCATCGTAGCGTTTTAATGCTCCATGCTCACCACACCATTGGTAGAAGAGGTTCTAGGAAAACCCATCAGAACATGCTAATACAGGGATAATTGTGTGATAAGTGAGAAAAATATACTATAGATAGTAATTCAGATTGAACCCATTAATTTATTAATTAAAATAGATATAGGGATGTAAGAAATGCAGACTCATTAGTTACAAAACATTCGGTATAAATTACATTATTAACATATTTAGAAAATAGAGAATTCATTACACACAAAACAATGATAAAAGACATATAGGGAAAACTATTTTAGAACTATATATTAATTTATATCACATCAAAACCATTTTATAGTACAACTGAGTGTTACATATATGGTTTTTACCAAACATTGTCACTTCAAATTCCAACCTTTTTTTAACATCCGAAGGAAAAACTCTTCACATTTTGTAGACTATTGTTATGTTTTCAAGTGTTGAATACATATAAAAAGAGATAAAAAGACAAAGTAGTGCAAGTCACAAACATGTCCAATTACAATCTATGATTTTTGTGGCCCTTTTCTACTTTCAACATGAATGATATGTATCATGGAACCATAAATGTATGTAATCGATACCTAGTAGCACATGATAGGAATCATGGCAACATAGTAACAAGTAATGAACATGTAAGCAAAAATCACACAATGTCATGCAAGAAGGCACAAATGACATAGACAAGGGACATGTAAGATGTCACATATAACTAGAAAGTTTACATAAATGTCACCCATGAGGCCCAAAGGTTGAATACAGGGACATGCAAATGTCACACAAACATAGAAGGCCAAGGGACACACACATAGCATTATTATGCCATACAAGGAAAAAGGTGTATGTTGAGAATACACAAAGCCAGGGGAAAAAAACAATAGGCAAGCAAGTTGAAGCATGTTATGTAATGAAGGAAACATAGAGAAGCTGAAACTAACATATTTTGAGAACATGTATCTATGTCCATGTTAGCAAATAGCATATTCATCATGATACATGTAAAGTATGAATTTCAGAGAAAAATATTTGTTTTTGTTATAGCTCAACATGGAAAATAGAGTGTGGATAGATAAAACATGTAAAAGAGTTCATATAAAGGGATGAAATTCCCCAATTAAACAAGGTTGTTGGGTAAAAAGGAATGCTTAGCATTGAAACCCTATAAAAGTATATCATAGTTGGAATTCTAACTAATATCTAAGTATGATTTATACTCTGTGATAAAAAAAAAACTATAGAAAAAGTCCTTATGACTATGTTACAGTTGGAAAAAGAGTTTTAAAATACACAGGGAAAGGTTTGTGGTAGACGATAAGTGCGTAGTGTACTATTGTCTGGCTGGTGTGATTTTGTCCTGATTGACTGTATACAAGATTTTTTGATCAAGACAGCTTCTTATGTGTATGACTATTTTTTGGTTCTATAAAAATATGTCACATTGCACACTCAGATACCTTATGAGAAGCATTGTGTATTAAAAAGGTAATAAAATATGTTGTATATTGAACATAAAGGTAGCTGACACATGCAAAGATGTAATCTAGCAACATGAAAATATGCTTATAGGTCCTAGTTTTACATTTTTGCAAATATTTTAATTTTTTTGTAGTTTTTAGAATATATGAATGTTTTTGTATTCTACAATATTTGGAAAGTAAAATTATGCATAAATGAAAAGTTTTAAAAATATTTGAGAAACAAGATAGCCATAAGGTTTTGAAATGGAAGGAGGAGATTTGAACAACCCTCAACAAAGCGTTAAAGCATAACATGCAAAAAAGGAAGGCAAGTACTATGCCCCCAATGTGGGTTTATATGTAGTACAGATGGAAAGTTTGGCCATGTAACATTATGATAGACGTGAGCATGAAATTACAAATGATAGCTAAAGCATATGTATATGTGCAAGAATGATTAATTGAAGTTACCATGAAGGATTTGTATTCAAAACTTAGTAAGATAGTTGTTTTGGATTGTTCTAACTAGATTGAAAAAGATAAGGGAGTAAATGCCCCAAAATTAAAAATAGAACCAAGGGCTAGAATAAAAATGAATTAGGTGTAGAATAATAAGCAACAAAAGTAAAGATCAAAGAAGCTATGTACAAATAAGTAATATGTAAGGAAGCTAATCAGGGTCATTGGCCCAAACATGAGTTTGGGTGGGATGAGGAACAACATGTGTCCAAACAATATTCTCATCAAATAGGATGCTCATGTGTGTATCCAACTCCTTGATAATAAGGAGCAAGCTCTTGCACAAGAGAAAATGTGTCAAGTGTATAAGCTTTTGAATCGAAAGAAGAACCATATGTTGTAAAATAACCCTCTAAATCACTGCTCATATATTTGTCTAAACTTGTATACTTATGCATGGGCAGAGATAGTGTAACAAAATGTACCTATGGAGGAGCCTTCTAAATAACTTGTGATGTTGTATTAGATAAATACCTTGTGTTATGTATCGCTTTTTGCTTAGGATTAGATATCTTTATTTTTATAACCAAGGGATCATGTTCATGTGTAATCATATGATGCTAAAAATTATATGGAGAAACTAAAATATCTTCATGTTCATAACTAGGTGAGGAAACTGAAATATGTTCATGCTCATAAGTAGGTACAAAAACTGATTTTGAACTATGTTGCTTTGAATGTAAATCATGATCTTAAATAGTTGTATAAACTTATTCATTATCGATTTACTCAATAACTATGCCAACCAACTATTTTGGAATAGGAGTAAGTACCATTGGTTTTATAGGATATTCATATTGAATGCATGAAATTTTAACCACTTGATTATCATCAATATACTTTAGACATTTATGAACTATAACAGGGACTGCTCTTATTTTTTGTAACCAAGGTCTCCCTAATAACATATCAAAGACACGTGTGCTTGGTAACACTAAGAAAGGATTGGGCAATATGAGAGGTCCCACTTGTGAAGGTAATTTGATATGCCCAAGAGTATCATGTAGATGACCATCAAATGCTTTCACAATTCTAGATGTATGTTATATATCTTGCTCTTTATAACCAAGAGAATTTAGAAGTGTTATGGTGCACACATTTTCACTTGATCCATTGTCTATCATAACTATATGGATAGGTTGTATGCCAATATATGCTTTAATGAATAATGCATGTATATCAAAATCATCATCAACAATTTTATAATCATCAAATGCAATATATGGGTGAAATTTTATCTTGCTTGTAATTGGACTAATGATGCTATCAAGTGGATGCCCATATGAAGAGGAAGGAGGATGAGCATTATATACATAATGTACTTCAGAATTTTATTTGTTATCTTGTGCTTCATGAATGGGAAAATAATCTTTATACACTTTAAGCTTTGCATTTGCATTTATTTGTGGTTTAGCCTCTTCATTAGGTTTACCAATGTCAATAATGTTCTCATCAATGAGTTATTGAATTTTGTTCTTGAGCTTCACACATCTATTAGTGAATTTTCCAACACATCTATGATAATCGCAAAATGTATTTCCTTCAATGTTTATAGATTCAAGTCTAGATAGATCTATTTCAAATGGTGTTGGAATTATAATAACATGACATTCAAGAAGTTTTTGTAGTAACACATGAGGAGGTGAAGGTAGCCTTAAGAATTGCCTCCTTGGTGGAGCTTATCGTTGAAGCTTTTGTGGTGGTTGTGATACATCATTAACTGTAACTTTAGCCTCATTTTTTATTTCATTAGATTTGATCTTATAATTAGGGTTGCTTGAAATTTGATAGTTGAATTAGAAGGAACATTGGAGTTATATTTAATCTTATTCAATGTAATCAATTTGACTTCATGTTATTTAATTGTATGACATAGTTTGCCAAAAGATTTGAACTTATCAAACATGATAAACTCATGAAGAGGAGTAAGAAAGCTTTGAGTAAAAATATCTTGAAGATCTTTATCAGCCATTTGATTTGTCATTTTGGAAATCATAGTCTTGTATCTTAGAACATACTAAGTATCTCATTTTGACCTTGTTTGAGTTTTATAATTTGAAGATAATTTAACTTGTTAGCAATATTGATTGAAAAATGTGCCCAAAACTGATTTGCCAAAGGATTGAAATTTGTAATTTATTGGAGTGGAAAGATCATATAACCATATAATATCATAATCTTTGAGACTTTGTGGGAAAAGCTTAGTTAACAATCTGTCATTATCTGCATACTCTAGACAAACTACATGGAAGGCATGTAAATGCTATTCAGGATCACCTTTACCGTCATAAAGAGGGAACTTAGGATCCATAAAGACATTTTGAAGAGTATAAGATGTAATTTGATGATCTAAAGGGTTATTCAATAAGGTACAATAATCTAAGGAATGGATAGCATGAGAAATGGTATGCTCGGTATTAGCTAGCTTAGCTTGCAAGAGAAGAAAAGTTTGCTTAAGGGAAGCATTAGTTGTGGTAATAGGGGTGGGGAAGGGTAGGGGTGACCAAGGGTGGAGAAATAGGGACAGATGAAATTGTAGAAATAACAACATTGGAAGGACTAACCAAATCTTATTTCTTAAGTTCATCTTGAGAAATATATAGAAATGAAGCAATCTTTTCTAGATGTGCCCAAGCATAATCTTAAATTTTAACATGATTGGTTTCAATATTATATTCAAATTAAGGGCCATGATTTTCTTATCAAGAATATAAAGGATGGGCACTAAGGCATCCTACATAGGTAGATGCATGATAACGACCTCTTTTTATTCCCAAGTCATTGAAGATTTGACAAAAACTATAGGAGTGAGAGGATGATAGGAAAAGGTAGAACAATTAGTTGAATCAAGAAACAAAGGTAAATCATAAGACGTAGCTTCTTTAATTGATTTATATTTGGACCACCAAAAAACATAATGAATATCATAATATAAATAAATGTGAGATGTTTCAAGGAATTGCATGATTCAATGTAATACATAAGAAAAAATGTATATGATAACCCCAAGATGAATATCAAAATGAAACAGGAAAATCTAACAACTATGAAAATAGTGCAAGAAAAAATCAAGGATAAAGTGTGATCTAGACAAGGGTTTGATTGATTTATAGGCTCTCATATATACTTGCTCATTTTTTTATTAGTGTCAGCCCAATATTTTAGAGCACTAAATACAAAGGTATAATTATGTCTATAGCCCACTAACTACAAGTGCACAATTAGAGCTATGCAGTTACACTAACAAATTCCTTACATGACATAAACCTAAAGGATGCCAATTTGTATGCCGCATGGTAGGAGGAACTTGACATGTGGATGACAATCAGGAATGTGTTTGTGTGCATATGAGAGATGTGTGGTAATCTATGTGGCATTTTGGTAACGTGTAAAATGAATACAAGTAAAGTTTGATGATGTGCATGTACCATAGACAAAAGAGTGGTGTGTAGAGTCCAAGAATGTGAGTGCAGAAGTAGGTGATTCATGAAAAGTGGGAGTATTGTGACAACTAAAATATATATCTCAACCCTGGCACAAACTATGAAGTGTTGTACATGTGTAATAACCAAAATAAAGTTGAGAGGACCCACATGTAACCTACACACAGATCATTTAGGATTTATGTATTGATTTAAGGTTTTGGTTGATATCTTCTTATCTCAATTTTTTAAACTTAAACAAGGACTTAGTGATAATGTTTGTGATTATGTGCTTAAATTCAAAATTATGCTTATGAAAATGTTTCACCAAATAAGTGAGTTATAAATTATTTTCTTCAACAGTTTAGTTTAACCTCTTAAATACAAAGTAATTTTTAATATTTACTAATCGTTTGATGAGATTTTCCATATAGTTCACAACTTCGAGATTAAAATTTTAGAGGCTAACATGTAAATATGGGTCTAATGTCCCTACCTCTACTACCTCAAAATATCAAAATAAATCAACATTAAAAGCTAAGGCTAATGGTGGTTAAACTTTTCAAGCTAAAAATGAGGCAAAAAATGTAAACATAATTTGATGACCACCTGACAAGCTAGTTCTTCCACTTTGTCGAGAATGTAGGTAATTTACAACATTAGTCGAGCCTCCTTACCATGTGTTTATAAGTTTATTTGATTGCAACATGATATCTTTACTTCCACAACGCTAGTTAGATACATCTCAAGACGTAAATCAATATTATTACATTTTGTGACCAACATACCCCATTTTCAAAAAAATCATATACGGACCCGTGCGTTCTAAAAAAATTATATACTTAATCCTTATCAAGACATGAATTGGCTTTGAAACTTATAAAATCATTCAAGCCTAAGTTTATCACCACTCTATTTTATTATTATTCCATAAATTTTAGGCTTAAAATGAGGTAAAAGTTAGTCTAGAGATTGTATGTTGATTATATGACTTTATTTTACGAACTAACTTAACCATTTGATTGTTAAGTTTATCAAGTTTTACAAATCTATGGATAAGTGTTTCTTGCTCATCAAAAATTTAAGGATCATTTAAATGCATTTGGACTTCAAAAATAAATTCATTTTGGCATGTTGCCTTAGCGAAATCTTTCCAAGTATTCACATCTCGGTGCATTACCATTATTCAGTGGAAAACTTGATTAAAAAATCTCATGATGAACTGATTGTATGAGATTTGGCCATGTGTCTTCACATTATTGTATCACATATCTCAATCTAAAATCTTGAGTTATAAAAACTAACGACCACCCAAGTAAGTGAGATTGATCCATGAGTCTCCATCTAGTTTGATCATAGGCTTTGGGGAAGAAATCTAAATCATAAAGACAAGCGACTGAACAACTTAGTGATATCATCCCAAGTGTTAAAATTTCACTGCACAGAGGTCAATACAAAAAATGATAGAGCTCAGATATATAAACCAAGTGATGCAAAGATAGATTGTCACATAGCATCCCTTGCATAGTTAGCTACCAAGTGTCATTTATTAATTATTCCATGTGTCTCCCTGTTAGGTTGTGGAGCTAAAAGCTTCACTGTATGAAAATATGGAGAAGGTTGCTGAGGTGCAAAGAAACTGACATTGGTCAGGCCAACCGACGTCAGTCATATTCAGAGCACAGGGCTGCCGACATCGGTTAGGATCGGCCGACGTCGGTCATCTCCAGGCAGACAGGGACCGACGTTGGTTGCCTGTGCAATTCCAGAACTGCTAGTTCACGAACAGTTTGTTAACGAACCGATTGTTTGCATGTTAAAAGCTAATTTTAGCCTTGGAGCTGCGGATCTAATTATTGTAATTGGATGTCTAATTATTGTTTGCATGAGATCTATTTAAGAGACTCATGGGCTATATTGTAAGGTGTGCTAGTTGAGTAAGAGCAAGGTTAGCTCCTTCAGAGTGAAGAGAGCAAGGTGTGTTCCTCCTAGTGCCACAGTGCCAAGTGTGTATGATCAGGTAGATCTGCAGGTTGTTGCAAGATCTGGTAGAGATCCACAGGGGTGTTGGTTTGGAGAATCAGAAGGGTTCTTCATGTGTGTGTGTGAGGTCAAAGGAGATCTGCGGGGTAGCAAGATCAAAGGTGATAGCAACACTTTAAAGAGCAAGAAGAGGAAGGCAAGGTAGATCCTTCCAATTGTAAGATCATTTGAATTGCAGGTTGTTGCAAGTTCATGGGAGATCTACATGGTAAGTAAGATCATTTGAGTTGCAGGTTGTTGCAATTTCATGGGAGATCTACTTGAAGTACTTTGAGTACTTGTGTACTGGCAGTAGTGATATTAACTGGTTGGAGGTGAACACCAACTCTGTGTTTGAGTTGTGTGTTGGGACCGTAATTGAAAGAGTGAGCTCTTGAAGAGATTTATTGTTTATGCCCTAGAGGTGTGGGAGCCCTAGAGGTGTGTAAGGAAGAAGACTGTGGCATCTTCTTTGTTGTATTTTCTTCTGGTAGAGTATTAATACAATTGGGTATTGTCTCTCATATTCTGTGTTATTTCTGAATTCTAGTTACTTGTGCATTCTGGTTAAATTCCACATTTAGTTGCTTGGTAATCAATTGTGCTTCCTAGATCCTATCAAAGTGGTATCAGAGCATTTATGTTCTAGATTCCTGATAGGATCTAGGAAGCACAATTGATTACCAAGCAACTAAATGCAGAATTTAACCAGAAGTAACAAGTAACTAGAAATTCAGAAATAACACAGAATATAAGAGACAATACCCAATTGTATTAATACTCTTCCAGAAGGAAATACAACAAAGAAGATGCCACAGTCTTCTTCCTTACACACCTCTAGGGCTCCCACACCTCTAGGGCATAAACAGTAAATCTCTTCAAGAGCTCACTCTCTCAATTACGGTCCCAACACACAACTCAAACACAGAGTTGGTGTTCACCTCCAACTAGTCAGTATCACTACTGCCAGTACCACCAGTCAGTATCACTACTGCCAGTACACAAGTACTCCACATACTCCATGATCGAGTACACACCGTACTCCAAGTAGATCTCCCCTGATATTGCTACATGTTGTGTTGCTGATCTCCTTGATCTTACTGCCACCTGCAGATCAACTTGGTTTTGCAACACCTGCAAACCTAGACCACGCACACACACACACACCTGCAAATCAATGATCTTACTTACCATGTAGATCTCTCTACACCCTGAAGAACCCTTGTCCTTGCCTCACCAAGTCCTTATGATTCTCCAAACCAGTACCCCGGTGGATCTTCTACCAGAACTTGCACAACCTGTAACTCTACCTGATCATACACACTCGGTACCCCTGTGGAACTAGGAGGAGCTACCCTTGCTCTCTTCACACACTGAAGGAGCTAGCCTGCTCAACTCTAACTAGCACCCCTTACAATACAGCCCATGAGTCTCTTAAATAGATCTCATGCAAACAATAATTAGACATCCAATTACAATAATTAGATCCGCAGCTCAAGACTAAAATTGGCCTTTTACATGCAAACAACCGGTTCATTAACTAACTGTCCGTGAAACTGACAGTTTCAGAACCGCATAGGCGATTGACGTTGGTCCCTGTCTGGCTGGAGATGATCGACGTCGGCCAATACCTGACCGATGTCGGTTGCTCTGCTCACTGGATATGACCGACGTCGGTTGCTCTGCAACTCAGCAACCTCTCAACAACCTCCTCCATGTCTGCATAAGTGAAGCTTTTAGCTTCACAACCTAACAAATGCCAATACAAAAAATGATAGAGCTTAGATATATAAACCAAGTGATGCAAAGATAGATTGTCACATAGCATCCCTTGCATAGTTAGCTACCAAGTGTCATTTATTAATTATTCCATGTGTCTCCCTTCATGATAGTCATTTGTCACGTACCATGCTAAGTGTCATGATTTTTCTACTTTATTCACTGATACAATCTAAGGATACAATGATAGGTATAAATCAAGTGATAAAATGAAAAGGTGCCACACATCTTATAATGACACAGTTCATAGAAAAATATGTGATTTAATAACATAGCAATAATTGTAAATAATATAAGCACATCAAAGATTAAAAGGATGACTCATCAACCAAAGAGAGTAAAAAATCACCACGTGTCAAATAAACTTGTGACCATTTGTGTCATAAAATCAAATTAAAAATTGGAATGGATAGGTGACTAAGACCGTTGCGTTATAATTAATTCTCACACATGGAAGATTCAAGCAATGAATTCACATAACAAGTAAATGGGCTATGTGTTGTCCCAAATTCAAATTAAATTACATATGCCAATTAATAATCTATGAACTATTATCTAGAGTTCCATATTGATAAAAATTCCTAAATTTTGAAATCAAGCACAAAACTCAGTCCAGTCAAATAATGGAAGTTGAAAACCAATAGCCAACACCTTGACTATTTTTCTTTGGAACTAGCCAAGAGTTTAAAGACATGAAATTCAACCATGTCACTTTGATTAATGTATTCAAGAACTATTCGGCCATTTATGTATAATTAGAGATTGTTTGACCATGCAAAGATGAGGACAACCTGTCTCTTGAGGAAAAGGAATACATAGATGACTTGATGTTAATTAAATCCATTAGAATACATAAAGTGATGATCAAACCTGAGGTATTTCCTTGTGCAAATTTAGTTTACAATGTGTTTACAGTAGGCACATGCATAAAATAAGAACGACATCATAATGCCAATAACATATGTGGCTAGCTTAGCCTTTAAAAAGTTATATAGACTAACAAAACTAAACATACCTTACAATAATAAAACACTTAGTGACTAATTCAAAGATAAAAGTGTTAGGGGTGCCTAAATAGGATGGGCCCATAATCTCAAAAAATTTACTATAAATAAGAGGGTCTCAATTGCCCAATTCAGACCCAGTGTCAAAATTGTAATAGCCCTGTTAAAGAGGTTACATAGAGACCCATCTATGACTGATGTGGATGAGGTCTGGGTCCCTTTACTATATATAATTTTGGAAGTCAAAGGCATTCCCCCATTGTGGGAAATCATTATTTATAATATAAAAACCTAGATGATCATGCATGACCAAGTAGATAACAACTTCTAGATGCTTTCATATCTAGTGGATGCCATCTATGGGACTATCAACCCTATCAGGACCCCCCTTGGGAGCCAAAAGGATTGAAAAAGATATATGATGACTTTGATCATTTTTAAATCTACAAATATAGGTTTCACATGCAGAGGATAGTAAACTCCTTTTATCCCATGGTTTATAAGGCAATAAATGGATACCTAATGTCAAGATTATCAACAGAGATCAAGAGATCACTAAAATCATTAGGTGACTACTGGTTCTATTTAGACCATACAATCATTAAGGTTAAAGTTACATTGATGGCCCCTTTTTATTTTCATAGGCATGTGCATGACAAATTAGCTGACAAAGAGATAACTTATCAATTATGTAATAGTGTAGATGAAAATTTGAGAAGGGCCAGATTTGCCAAGTATCACAAGACAACCCTCAACATTGGGAGGCAATAGTTCCAAAATTAGGAAATTTTTGCCAAAACCTCAAGACACTGAGGTTATTTCAAGTTTAGACAAGCTGAATTCAGATTTTTGGACCCAATATGGTAATTATGCAATAAATATAGAAGTTTCAAAGACAATTAAAACAAAATTATGGACATGATGAACATGAGCATGATTTGTTTTTTTTGAATCTTGAAGATGATTCTAAAATTTATATAAAATGAATAATGTTGAAATGATTATGAGGTTTTCTTAGAGGATAAAATATGACCCCTCCATTCAAAGGGAGGATGAAATTAGACCAGAGCAAGGGGAAAATCCATCGAGCAAGTTGAGCAACCCCAAGCAGAGGAGAAAACAAAAGAAGAAACTAATGAACAACTAATCCCTAAGAATGTTTCAAAGCCAAGGGATCCATGGAAACATGATCTAAACATAGGTACACCTTTAGTCCCAAAATTAGCCTTTGTTTTCACACCAACATTTGCCACAAATCCATCAATTCAAGCTCTAGATGTCATGTCTTGCCTTATGATACAAGGTTTTTATGGGATATTGTCCTTATCCTCACCTTGTTTATCTTTGTATGTGTTTTCATTTAAGAAACTACCCTATAGACTTGACTATGTCATAACATAAGGGATAGTTCGGTTGATATTTCAATTGTAGAAGCATGCTTAGCCGCTTGTGGTTTACATGGTGTTTTACTAAGGACTGATAATTGCCATGGTTGAAGGAATTCTATTGGTGTTGGTTGGTCTTAAATACCTTATTATTTTTCCTTCATCTTGAGCGACCTAAGGGTCGATAAACAAAAAAGTGGAAGTGACAAGAATTGTAACACCACTTCAAAAATGTGTGATGTAGATATGTTCTCTTATTTTCTCTAAGTGGATATCAATGTATATTCTATAATTACATCTATGATCCTGATAAATATTCCAATTTATCTACTTCATTGGATACAATATGTTGCATCCTCATACTTGTAAAAGAATTAAAATAGGTGTAATGATCATCAACAATAATCTTGAATTGTCTTCTACAAATTGGCAAGATCATTTAGTAATAGATGGATTCTCCCTAATCCAGTAAATCTAGTCTGAAGTTATTTTTATGCTTCATTAATGAATCCCTAAACAGAGGTGTTTAAAGCCTTAATGATAATCAATTAATGGGAGATCGCCATAACATTTTGGGTTTTTGTTGTTAAACATAAAATAATTTAGTAATAGATGGATTCTCCCTAATCTAGTAAATCTAGTCTGAAGTTATTTTTATGCTTCATTAACGAATCCCTAAACAGAGGTGTTTAAAGCCTTAATGATAATCAATTAATGGGAGATCGCCATAACATTTTGGGTTTTTGTTGTTAAACATAAAATCAGCATGGTATCAAATGATATATTAACTTTGAGTTTGTAAATCTTATCTTTACTAGGATATGGTATGTGATGTTATCTATTTAAATTTGAGGGGTTATTTTGTATAAAGTTCTCACATATTGCATGATTCACACACAAGCCAACACATATGGAAGAACTACATAAGTATGAATCCCTCTTTGGAGTATTGTCTATGTAGGCAGTGCTCATTGATAGAGGGGTATTTGGGGCAGCTCAACACTATATGCCCACTAACCCATTTTTCCCAAGGTCACTATGAAGATGAAGAACTAGGGTTTATAATTTCATGAGGAGTGATAGTCCATGACCTAGATCTGAATGTACCAGAGTGAAGGCGAAGACAAACCTAGAAGCATCTAAGTGGTTGCATCTTTTTCTAGAGGTATTACATATTAAACACCTGCATCTAGTTTAGACAGTGGTGTTAACGCTAACATCCAAGGTTGATTCTAGTGTCCATGGCTCTAAAGGCACCCAATCCATAATTTGGTGACTATTCTAGAATCCTCTTCCAGTCTGCTTTTTATCTATTATAGATCTAGAACTATATTAGCATCAAAACTAGCTAAGTACATTATTTCTATCATTTCCATGTTCAACATAGTTGTACTTACTAATTTTATCCTATCTCAATTTTAAAAAATATACTTATGTTATATCTAAGTTTAACATTTAATTGAACTGTTGTAGATCTTATTATTGTCATTATGAGTTGTCATTTTTTTATTCTTAACCACATCCACCCAAGTAGAATCCACATCTAAAATTTAGGGTTAAACATTTGGTGAACCCAATTCATGTGTATGAAAAAAAACTCTGATTTAGAGCTTCCGAGCCTCCTAGGTTTTCAGCTTGTTGTGATGAATTTTCATAGCTGAATCTTTATCCTAAGGTTTTACCCTCCTTTGGTCATAAGGGTTTCATGTGTATATGCTTTAAATTGGATTATTCATTGATTGGTACATTTCACCCTTCAAATAGATCTATTTTAAAATTAATCATCTATATTTTATACTCAGGTTGGTATACTCAAAAACCTCTTTTTGTTTGCCAAAATTTGATACAGATTTTTCAAGATTTATAATTTACTATTTTTAATAAATATTGTCATATAAGGTGAAGAGTGTACTTATTTTGTAATTAATTTTTTAGGTTTCATCAAAAATAATATTTTATTTAAAAACCTCTCTTATATCTTTGAAACAAATTCCTTTTTATCAAAAATATTGATTCTTTATTGAGAATATTCTAGGGTTTTGCATGTGAAGAATTTCACATTGTTT
The DNA here is from genome assembly GCA_037957365.1 of Torreya grandis. NCBI lineage: Eukaryota > Viridiplantae > Streptophyta > Pinopsida > Cupressales > Taxaceae > Torreya > Torreya grandis. The sequence goes on along the minus strand of JARHVA010001337.1, from coordinate 614,225 downwards.
GGCTTATTTCTAGTTCTTAATAAATCAAATTTGAAATTAATCAGAGGTTTTTCATTATTAATTTGGTATAGATAAAAATGTCTTTTAGTTTGCTAAAATATTATACAAATATTGTGAATTTAGTATTTTACTATTTTTAATAAATTTAGACCTACAGGCCATACACTGTGCTTTTGTTTCTCTATTTTTCTGTGTTCATCTCATTTCCTGTTTTTCTATAAAAACTCTCTCAAATTTTCAAAAAACTTAGCCAATATTTTGAAAATTTTATATCCTTATTGTGTCATGGTTGATTTCTCCTTAGCATTTATATGTCTTTCTTATCATATACTCATATCAATTTTTAAAACATTTAAAATGGATACAAAGGAGCCTCTTGCTCCTCCTAACCCTAAGGAAAGTGATAAATCTCATCCCTCTAACTAGGTCCAGGCTATCACTTATCCAAGGGGTAAGGTGGCCAACCTTATAGTTTCAAATGAAGGTAATCGATCTCAATTGCCTAGGATTTGTGTTTATGAAGCCCTAAAAGATCAAATCACCAGTATGAGTAAATTAATAAAAGAATTATAAAATCAAATTTCATACATGCAAAATCACTTTAATCATGTGTTTGCATCTTCCTCTAGTAATATTGTGCCAAATAAGGTTTCTTATCCAAATTCAAAGTTACAACAAAACACATCTAAAATAAGTGATCTAAATATTATACCAAAGGTTACTAAGAAACCAAGTGAAATCCTAAGAGAAATGATTTGAAACCAAGTGATCAAATTACCTCCTATACATCATATACACATATCCAAATATTATTTTGCATACCATAGAATGCATGGGCATCATACATATTATTGTTTTGCATTGAAGAACAAACTACAAAATCACAAAGGTAGTGGTGATCATAGCATTGATACACCAACCAAGAAAACCACTCAAATTATGAGTACTTCTCCTAAAACACAAGTGCCAAAACAAAAAAATATGGTTACCAAAATACAATTCAAAGCAAGATAAGGGTCAAAATAACAAAGAAATAACTAAAATACCATTACCAAAGGAGCCAATAATATTTAAACCACCAAAAACTAAACCATGTGAGACCCCTTTGTTGATCAATACTGAACAAGAAAAGGGCACAATCCAAATGATTATGACAATGGTAATATTATTCCTAATACTAATATGGTAGATGAATATTTGAACAAACTTTATCTTGATCCACTTGATACCTTACCACGTGATCTATTTATTCCTATAGGACTTGGTACATATTGGTCGAATCCATATCCAAAAAGTATAAAACCAAATGCAAAAAGGCAAGGTAAACCATATAACTCAAGATTTGCATGAGGTATTAATATATAAGGTGCACACAAATAAAAATAATGGCATACCAAAAGGGTCACAAGCACAGTATGACAAGGTTCTTTATTCATATACAAATACTCCAAATGGTATATCACATGTTCAAGAACAACCTAAGAAGTTACATTTTTCCTATATCAATGATTACATTGATGATTATGATCCTCATAATAATAAAAATCAACATGACCTTGATGATATTGATTACACAACATATGAATATGATACACTTGATACTACTATCGATACATCAATTACAATGTTATAAATGAAAACATAAACCTAATTCCCACATGATCATTATAGTCGAGCATTTTTATTCCCAGCTAGATTCCATTGTCTATGGTGATTACCTTGGTTATCACTAAATCAATACAAATGATCCAAACTAAGGGTATAATATTCCGAAAGTACCAAAAAAAATCAAAACATTCAAAAACCAAAAAAAAAAATCAGCCTAAACGTGTTTTATTGGCTCCCTGGCATCTATGTGTTAGTTCTATGTTGATGGATGACATATCAATTACTTCTACATACACATGTGTGTCACACTTCTACTTGAGTGTGATATAGGCATACACAGATACATGATCTATTCCTATTCCAAATGTTGGGTCTTCCCTTTACTCATGTCATGTGGACATTGGGGGCATCCACTTTTGTGATATTAATATTGATAGGTTATATGATTCGATGATCATCTTTCATTAGCATGTTTGAACTCTTATGTAATTATACATGTCTTTACCCATAATTATATCTTATACAAGTTAATTGATATGCTATGCACTTGACATTTTTTACTAACACATTTGATCCATGGGCTACTATGATGTGTTTATGATAGTTGCTTATTCTTTCCTTATGTACTTCCTTGAGTGTCTTGCCTTGCTAGTGTCTTCCTTATTTGAGAATTTAAATATGCTCCTTTATTTGTGGCCCCCATGCCTATGTGTGCTTTATTTGACATTTAAATATGTCATTATTTTTTGTATGGACATTTGAATATGTCATTCTTGCTATTTTGTACTTTTGACTTAGTCATGTCCCTTCGATTCTATGACATCTGAACATGCCCCTTATTTATGGTCTCTTAAGACCATTGTATGCTAGCTTGTTTTTTAGTGCTCTTTTGTGTGTATTTGTTTGATTATCGAGCTTGTCTTATTATTATCTAGGCATTTCCATAATATTTATCATGCATATTAGGCCTTCGTGTCATCACATTATTCTTTGTGTTTTAATGCTACATTGACCTAGACATGTTCTATATACTACATGGTTCCATTCACAGATTATGCAATTGTATTTAACTACCTATTTCTATTCTTCCCTTGCCTAAACATGGGGGAATGCCATAGAGGCATATTCTCCACATTTAGCATAGTTTTCAAATTCAGTGGAGGCATGCTTCAAAATCTTGTTCTCCATAGTTATTCAATATTTGACACACCTAGATTCAATGGGGGCATGTTTTGGAAAAATGTCCTCTACATTGACACTTATATTAGTTTTTAGATTTCTCCATATATAGTGGGGGCATTCTTTGAAGTATGTTCTCCACATTTACATAGTTTCTAAATTGGCCAAAGCACATAGTTATATAATTCAAATTCACAATTGTGGAAAAAATATATACATTGGTACCATTGTTATACACAATTATAGCATGAGACATATCTAAGGTGCATATGTTATGCAATGTGTTCCTAATATTACAAAATTAAAATCAATTTCAGATTTTAAAACTCTCAAGGACTATCACCACCCACCATATTGGACTTTTATGGACTGTATTGAGCCAATCTACTACAGTAGTTGGTTCATTTTTTGATATAGATGATATGATTAAATCACTCAATCTTGCTAAGTTTTAGGTTGTACTTGATTGTATCATCCATCCTCTCTAGTTTTATAGTATGAGTTGACTTTGTTCACTCATGTTCACCAAGTTATAAGTATGATTGGGTTGCATGGTTGAGTTAATATCAATTGTTGGGTGGCAACTCACCTTTTCTCCAAGGTTGGGGGCATGTTCCTTCCAATCTCTCTCTATCTCCTTAGATATATGCACTTTACAAATTTATATATTTTTTCTAATCTCAATTTCAGTGATTTATAATGATACATTTTAAAAATCAAGTTTTCAATAGGCAAGGCAGTTGCATTGATACACATTTGTACTCCTAAACCTTGCTCTTTCAATTTCAATCATTCAAATGCTTTTAATTTTAGATTATATGCACTAATTATATACTATAACATGCTCTTGGTTACAAGTCAATCACCAACAAAGGACTCAAGTTGGACTCATGCAAAGGCAAGGTGTGTTATACACACCCAAGTACACATTTATTCTACTTCAAACCAACAATTTCATTACTAGGTTAAAGGGGGGATGTAGATATTTATGAATTATATAACACCTCAGTCTTGTATACTTAACAAACTCAGACCTTGGTTTTTCCTCTTAGTTCTAGACCTTTCCCACTTTTAGAAGTCTCACATCTACTCTATATTATGCCCTTTGGCATATTTATTGGTCTGACATGTCTTATGTTGATGACTCAGATCTTTTATCTTGCCCAAAATACTTAAAACATGTTTATCTTATACCCATAAAAGTTTTGAGCATGTACCTCTTTTCTAACTGTCAAGACACAAGATTTAGTCTCAAACCCCTACATTGACACTAGTGTCCTACCCTAATGCAGGTCTCTAGTGCTCTAAAGTCATCTAATTTGAAAATGAAACATATCCTAATGGTCATCCTAAGTTATTTAATGTGATATATTTCATGATAGGAGTGGTATATATTCACAATCACTCTTCATTCATTCCTCACCTAACATTCATACCAAAAAGCATTCAATTGAGCAAAGATTTCCTATTTATTCATATTTTCATATCATTCATAAGGACTGCACATCTATAGGTATGAAGTACTAAAGGAGTAGCCTAAAACATTGATTTTCTAAGTCATAAGCTAGGACATTATTGTACTTATTTTTCACATATTGGATGATTCACACACAAGCCAAAACCTATAGGTGTTGGGTTCATTTAGTCAGTTCTACTACGGTGTTGAAGCTTTTCCCCAACAGACTAGCATGTTGGCCCTATCACACAAGAGGTAAGTCTTACATGCTCACCTGAAGCGTGCAGTGAAAGACTGGTTCCTGAAGGCTTTGGAACATAATGTTATGTGTTTGTTCATCTCTTGTAACATAGATTTTAAGTTGTTCAATACCATAAATATACCACTATTATCCTTATTATCCCAGACTTGGCTACTACAATAACTAGGATCACCATTACTATTCAATAATAGTAATAAAAACAAAAGATACCCATGACTTAGAAAAAAAACATACTCATCATTTAACAATTAGAATATTCACAAATCATCACATGATATGGAAAATACTAATTATTTAGTGACTGCTTAACAGATTACAAGATAGAATATCATATCTATTCTCTAAAGGTCCACACATGCAAATGATTACAATAGGGGTTTTTATACTTGTTTTACCCTGACCACATGTCAAGATTATAACTATCATAGACAAATGGTACATGGACTCCCAACAGGTTGAGAGTCATGGCTCTCACAACTGAATATTACTATAGAATCAAGCCTCTGCACCCCTAGATGTTTGCTCTATGATATGTTTTTGTGGCCAAGTATTCCATTCCTTGTGGGCTAGTATGTAATCTCTAATTGATGAGGTTAAAGTTTCCTACTCGAGTTACTCATCTAACTATTCTTGCATTCCTCATGCTCCACTTTCCTCATGCTCCCTTAGTCTTCTATTTCTTGTTCTGAGTCCTCTATTCCTATGTACCTCATGACATGTTATTCTTTGACTAGGTCCTCTCATGTTGGATTTCATGCATCATTATCCTCTTGTGTTTGGAAAGTTCCATGCCATAATATTTTAGCACGCCATGGTCCTCCTACACCATGTTAGTACTTGTGATAAAATGGACAAAGGTCCTTCCACACCACATGCCAAGATTGGAATAATACTTATACAAAATTTAGGGGTCAACATTACCCCACACTAAGTCTTTAGTCCATCCTAGACTAAACCGCACTAGCATCTTCTAAAAATTATAGCCCCTTCTGTTTGAGCTCTTTATTCAACCTGTCCCAATGGGACAATGCATCGAGAACTTTGGCAGTTATTTGTTCAATGGCCTCCTTTGATTCTTTCATCTCCTTGAGTTGAGTTAGAGTCTCAGTCTTTTTCACCTATTCATCCAGGGTTGCATTGGATTCCTTTTAGACATCTTCAAAGTTGGAGACCTCCTTGTCAACCTATCCTCAGAGTATGGCAAAACTTGAGTTTATTTTTTGATGATGTTTATTAATGGTGTCTTTCATCATCTCTACATCCTTGAATGCTTTCATACACTTGATGTGGTCTTTTATTAATAAGGTAACATCAGTCGCTTGCTGCCTTAGGACCTCCTCATCATTGAGTCAATCTTCTATTATTTTATTTGGGTGTGTCAGGTGCACAAAAATGTCATCTAAAACTAGGATAACCTACCCAACTCTCTCTAAAATACTTTTACATATATCTATCACCGTGGTGAATTGCTCAAGTATTTCTTGGGCCTCATCTCTGGGTGAGGGACACTCCTTATTTTTCTTGAGCAATAGCTCAACCAATGTTTCCAATTTTTTTATGGCATCCCCATCCAATGGTACACCATCTTTCAAAATTGTCTTGCAAAGGTTTAAAATCCTTACCTTAGCCTCGATGGCCTCTTGAATTTGTTGCTTCAAGGAGGCCATTTGCTCGACTAGTGCTTGCTTTTCAACATACACTTTATTATACATTTCCACAACTCTACCATGTTTCTTTTCTACCGTGCATGCACCTGACTCTAACAAAAAAAATTGGTGTATCATTTCCATGGCTAGTTTTAAAAATGTGGCACTTGTCATTATTGGTGAGAGCCATTATGGATCAATTCTCATAAGGTCTAGCAGACCTAGAGCATATGGGCCATAAAAAATGCAATCCAAAGGAATATCAACTTAAGGCTCTTTGTTATACATTTCCAAAAGGAAGGATAACTACATCCTTGTTTCTGTGGTTACATATTTGGGGTGGAAATGCTTCCAAAGATAGAGATTTTTATCTTCTACATCGAACTAGTATCATTCATGCAAAGTGGACAAACCTCTATGTTCTTATTCCCCCTTAGTTGATCCCTTTTTGGGTCTCACTCAAGTTCTCATTCTTGATGGATTTTAGTGGCTATCTCAGCTGTTCCTATTCCATCAATATCAACTTGATCACTAGATGGGACCTCTTGCACTGGGGTTGGAGTCTTCTCTGAGTTTGATCCCAAATCATGAATTTATTCCTAAGAGGGGTCCCTTCAGGGCACTTGACTTGGAGAGTGTTATGGCATTGATCCAGTGGTAGTCTTTGGAGAAGGTGGAGGTGAAGGTGGTCATAAAGGAGGAAAGGTGGGGAAGTTGGATGAGGAGATGAAGGGTTCAGGGTAGGTGAGTGGGAAGGAGTGGAATGAGAAGGTGAAGATGAACAGATGGTGATGAGATGTGAGATGGAGATAATCGAGATGGTGAAGGTGAATGATGAGGTGGAGATGGTGAATGGTGAGATGGATGTAGATGTGGCATGGATGGTTGAGAAATAGTGGGTCAAGAGGGTTGTACCTCCACCATCTTCTATTTTTTATGAGGGGCCTACTGCCCACTTGTGTTGGCACTTGGCTCAGGTTGATTCCTCCATTTTTATGATGCCTAGGGGAGCCTCTCCTTGGGGTCTCCATCATGAGGGTACTAGCAAAGGCATAACATATAAAACAACTTGTGGACCTATTCCCCAACTAGGATATTCTTAACCTTAATATCGATTAAGTATGTTTCTCCCCTCTCTATGAAAGCCCTTTTGCCTAGATATATGAACATATTCTAGAGGGTGTGGCACTTTGCATCAATCCATTCTGCTTATAGATTGATTGGCTATGCATCATAAATCCTATTAACAGAATCAATGAAGTAGTACATAGAGAAGGCATATGGCAGTTTAAGCCATGCTAAAAGTTATCTCAAAGTGTTCATTCAAATGTGTACCAGAGAGTAGTGCTAATTCACAATGAATTCTATTTCATCTACGGTCAGGGGGGAAATCCTTTGGAATGCATCATTCATTCCCAAAAGTTGCCTTCATCCCATTAAACCAGTACCTCATCTTCAACTTATATGTTGGGGTGATGTGTTGGGGGTAGGTAAAAGCTTTGAAGCATTCAACAAGGAAATTGTGAGTGGGGAGGTACACCCACTTCAAAGATCCTAAATTGCAGTCAAGCACACCGATCTCATCAAAAATTAGCAATAAGAGGATTGTTCCCCAAGGAAACTTGTACTTAGGCATTTTGTGTGCCTTCTCTACATCTTCAGCTATCTTCTCGACAAAATATACTGCCCAGTTATATTATGTGTCCTTAACCACTTGGTGAGCAATGTACAAGTGGCCATATCCACCTCCTTCCATTAGTTGGTCCCTCTGATCTTGGTGGAAATGATCCATGCTATTACTCTAAGGGTAGGATCATGTAGGTTTCTTATATGCATTGCATGCCCCTATTTTTGGTACATCAATGCAATGGCAGTCTGTTAGATCTCGTCTGTATCCACCAAGTCACCCAACACATTGACCCCTGAGCATTGAAGCCTCGTGACTTTACTTATCCTCTCCACGTTAATCTTCATTTTACACCCTGCGAAGTGGATGTAGTCCTCATGAACATGTGAGAGGAAGAACTAAACTACCTTAGTAGGCTTGCCAAAGTATGGTAGGTCAAATATTTGGAAGAGGTCGGTGTTGTCTAGTTGGTTCTTGATGGACAATGTTAATCACAGGATATACTAAGAGGGGAGATGAATCAGTATATCATATATCTTTTAAATCTTTTACTTAATTTGATTTATTTTCTTTAACCACATAATCATACATTCAAGATATGTAATAAAATTGAAATAATAACATGCACCACGCAAGAGAGAGAGAGAGACACACTAGCTTTTTATGTGGAAACCCACTGTGGAAAAAATCGCAGAGAATAATCTCAAGTATATGAATGAGCACCAACTCAAATTATAAATTTCACAAGCACCAACTTATAAGAGCACCAACCCCTTTGTCGAGCACCAACACAACAACTATTTGTGAGCACCAACCCCTCTTATGTAAAACACAACTATCTCTCAATGTTGTTTTCTCAACAAATGATAAAACTCTACTATATCTCTTTCTATTCTCTCCTCTTTTCCTGTATAAAATAATTACAAGCCATGCACTCTTTTGCATATTTAAAATGGCTTCCCAAGCCTCCTTTTATAGCTTTCCAAACGACTTTTGGCATTCACCCTTTGTAACCCTTCAATTCATGGAAAATGGTGCCAAACTTGCATGACCGTTTGAATCCTTTCATTTGAAAAGTCACATGGTAACCCTTCATGAGCAAATGTGTCATTTCCCCTTTTGTCTTTATCTTGATGACTTTTTGAATTCCTCAAGGTGACTCTTCATGAAAAAATGAACCCTTTCCTCTTTTGTCTTCACTTGGTGACTCTTTGAATTCCTCAAGGTGACCCTTCATAAGAAAATGCATCATTTCCCTCTTTTTTCTTTATCTCGTGACTCTTTGACTTCTTCATGGGCCCTTTTTTGACTTTATGCAACCAAAATATATTTATTAATATTAAATAAATATCAACACACTTTAGCCAAACTATGAACATTAAGAACACCTTAAAACATTAAATGCTATGGGACCTTTTTCACCAATAATGTTAGGACATCAATGAAAATATTTCCAACAATCTCCCCCTTTGTCATTGATGGCAACCTAAAATTGAAATTGCTACATCCTGAAACTTGTACTACACATGCCAATCTGCACATACTACCAACTACAAAAAAAACATATAGTAACTCCCCCTTACTATAGCATCATGTACCTGTACCTATTCTTGTTCCTGTACCTATTTCTATACTTCTCCTCCTTTGACATCAATGGAAAAGGGTTTATCTTGGAGCTAACACTTAGCTCCCCCTCAACTTATGCTAATCTTCAATGGTAGGAAGTAAAATAAATTACTCCCAACTTCTCTTGTAGATAATTGAAAGTGTCCTTTGGTAGTGCCTTTGTGAAGATATCTGTAATATGTTTTATAGTATTGATATATTCCATCTTAACATGTTAATCTGCAACCTGCTCTCTCAGAAAATGATATCTGATAAGAATATGTTTTGTTCTTGAATGCATCACTGGATTCTTAGAAATATTAATAGCACTTGTGTTGTCACAAAAAATAGAAATAGGTTCATCATATTTTACCTTGATGTCTTCTAAATTTTGCTTTATCCAAAGCACTTGAGTACAACAAAATATTGTTGTAATATATTATACTTCAGCTGTAAAAAGTGACACTGAGTTTTGCTTCTTGCTTAGCCAAGATACTAAGCTATCACTGAAGAAGAAAGATCATCCACTTGTACTTTTTCTATCATCTAAACAACTTGCCCAATATGAATATGTATAAGCAACTAAAGTGAAATATCTACCTATGGGATACTACAATATATAATTCAATATCCATTTGACATATATGAATATTCTTTTTACCAACTGAACATGACTCTCCTTCAGGGCTACTTGATATCTCGTAACCATGCCTACTGCATGCATGATGTTTGGCCTTGATGTTGTCAAATATAAAATACTACCAATCATAGATCTATATAAAGATTGATCTGTAATAGGTGAATCTTCATCCTTATTCACCTTGTTCCTTGTATCCATTGGTGTGTCAACTGGTGCAAAATTCTCAAAACCAAATTTTTTCAACATTTCCTTAGCATATTTATTTTGAGATATGAAAATTCCTTTATCTAACTCAAATATTTGCAACCCTAAGAAAAATGACAATTCTCCAAGCATATACTTTCCAAATTCTTTTTGCATATTATTATAAAAAAAATATCATTTTTTCAATGTTTCCTCCAAATATTATGTCGTCAATATATACCACAATAATCAACTAATGCTCACCTTCTAATTTGATGTAGAGATTAATGTCAACAAAACCTCTCTTTAAACCTTGATCTTGTAGGTACTTATCAATCTTGCATACCAAGATCTAAGAGCTTGTTTCAATCTATATAGTGATTTCTTCAATCTACATAAATGGCTACTATTATTTGAGATAAGAAATGCCTTGGGTTGCTTAATGTAGACCTCCTTTTCTAGATTTCTATTCAAAAAAGTAGACTTGACATCCATCTGAAACACTTTGAAATTTTTAAACACTACATATGCAAGAAACATTCTAAAAGCCTCTAACCTTGCCACTAGTGCAAATATTTATTTAAAATCTATACTCTCAATTTGAGTATATACTTTACATACTAATTTTACTTTATTCCTAGTAACTTCACCATCTTCATTCAACTTATTTATGTATACCTATTTTATTCCTATCACATTTTGATCTTTTGGTCTAGGCACTAATTCCCAAGTATAATTCTTTTCTATCTAATTTAATTCTTTATTCATTGCTTTAACTCAATGCTCATCATGTCTAGCTTTTGAAAAAGTTCTAGGCTAAATTTTAGATAATAAAGAAAAATTAACTTGCTTAGATTCACTTACCATCATCCTTCTAGTGTGAACTCCTTCATTTATATTTTTGATGATGTCACTCTCAGTATGATTTCTCTAGACATATTTGGATGGGTCCTTGATGTCCTTTTGCTCCTTTTCATCTTCATCTGATTCTTCAAAATCTTCTTCTTCAATGATTTCAAGAGTGTCTATCGGATCACTGGCTCTTTGTGCTACATCTTCATCTATCCTGACACTTGCACTTTCAACTATCTTCTTGGTTTTTTTGTTACAACATTTATAAGCTTTACTTTTGCAAGAATATCCAATAAATATACCTTTATCTATTCTAGATTCAAACTTGCCTAATTTTTCATCGATTCTCTTTATGAAGCATATGCTATTGAAAACTCTAAAATAATCAACAGTAGTTGGTTTGTCTATATATAGCTCATAGGGAGTCTTGTCACTGTTGACTCTCAACAATGCTCTATTTTAGATATGCATTGTTGTGTCTACTACCTCTCTCCAATATTTATTTGGTATCTTGGATTCATTTAGCAGTCCTCACCATCTCCTGAACCATTCTATTTTTTTGCTCAACTACTCTATTTTTCTATAGAGTTTTAGCTACTAAATAATGTCTCTTTAGCCCATGGTCTTCACAATACTCAATAAACTTATCTGACGTAAATTTTCCTCTTTGATCTAATCTCAGGCACTTAATATTTAAACCAGTTTTATTCTCAACTAAAGCCTTGAATGCTTTGAAGTGGCTGAAAGCTTATAATTTTTTCTTCAAAAACATCACCCAAGTCATACGTGTAAAATCATCAATAACCAACATGAAGTATTTTTCATCTTGAATACTTTAAGTTCTGGTAGGTCCACACAGATCAGTGTGAACAAGATCTAACATCTAAGTGGTCAAGTATTATTTTGTCTTGAACCATCTTCTAACCTACTTCCCATGTTGACATGGTTCACAAAGTATGTTGGAGGGATTTGTAATCTTTGAAAGGTCTCTAATTTCTTGTTTCTTGTTGATGTTGATAAGATTGTCAAAATTTATGTGTCCCATTCTCCTGTGCCACAACCAACTTTCCTCAACTTTACTCTTACAACATTTTTTACCTTTGAAATCTGAAAATATATATAAATTATTGCCTATCTTTAACATCTACAATCAATACATTTGAATCTTTTCTCCTAATTTCACAACTTTCTACATAAAAATTTAATGTGTGTCCTAGATCGCACATTTGACTTACACCCAATAGATTATGCTTAAAACCTTCTACATACAAAACATTTTCAGTCTTAGTTCTACCATTATCTAAACTTAATGTACCTTTTCCAGCTATTCTGGTAGTGGTATTATCTCTAAATTTCACTATGCCACCATTGATCTTCTTTAGAGTTATGAACTTACTCTTATCCCCTGTCATGTGCCTTGAACATCCACTATCAATGAATCATAGTTTTTCTTCATTTTTTGCATGAAAAGTAATTTGAAATAACATAGACTTTTCAGGTTATTTCTTTTACCATGAACATGTCTAAGCTTTTCTCTTGATGAATGAAGCCTTAAAACTTTGGTCCTTCTTGACTGACTCAAACACACTTTTGTAATGTCGGGCTATGTGTCTAAAGTTATTGCACTTGTAACATACTATGGCCTCTTCATCAAAGCTTAATAGATGAGCAAAAGAGTTGTGGCTTCTACTTGACTCTGCATGAGTTTCCTTCTGCTTATTTTTAAAATTATTAGCTCCTTTCTAATAGTCTATTTTCTTATGACCATAACCATTAAAATAAAAATAATAACCATGAAAATAGAACCTATTCTGATTTGTGTATCTTTGACTTGGTTGTCTTTTGTAGCTCTGTTCCTTCTAGCCTTCTTTGTTTGAGTTGTCATCTACATTCTTAACTTCTCTTTTTATTTCCTCTTTTGTAAGGGCTTCAAAATAGCTCTTTATCTTTTCAAATTTGATACCTATCTTATCTAATATTGATTTTTGACTTTCTAATATTTTATTCAACATATTAGTGTTATTCTCAAATTTTTAATCATTGACAGCTTTATCATTAACTACTTTATTTGTTTTCTCAATATCTTCTTTTCAAGAGGTAATTTCAACAACATATTTTTCACATTCTTCACTTAGTTTTTGTAATTGAACTGTTAGATCTTCTTTAGTGTTTTTGGCTTCTTCAATGTGTGCTTGTAGATCTTCAATTGTTTTCTTTGACTCCTTTTCATTTTTCTCGATCTAGAGCTTCAATCTTTGATTCTTCTTCTCAAGAGCTTTTAATTCTTCTAAGGCATAAATGAGTTCTCCTTCCAGATTCACCTCAGTTTCATCATGTTCTTCTTCTTGATCATCTATACTTTTGCTTGTAGAGGCATTATCATGTATGGTCATGAATAGAATCTCTTCTTCATCTGAGTCACTGACTCCACTGTCTTCGGCTAAGTAGGATCTTTTGAATATAAACTCTTCTTCTTGAATCCCTTCTTGAATTTACCTTTGAAGTTCTTATATGTAAGCTTTCCTTCTTCATTGTCACCATTATTCTTATCTGGGCACTTAGCTATAAAATGTACATTCTTACCACATTTAAAACATTTAAATGGTAAGTTTTTTAGATATTTACCTGTGTCTTTTTTAGTCTTACAAATGAATAGAGCTTTGTTATCATCTTTCTCATCGCTAGCACTGTCACTTGATTCTTGAATCTTAGCCTTATCTTTTTTTGATGTCTTGAAAACATCTTCCCTCTTTGAGGGTATTTTTTGTTCAGTTTGCATCTTATATGTCATAAGAATACCATGTACTTCATCTATCTTTAGCTTGGCTAGATCCTTCATCTCCTCAATTGCAGAAACCTTTATATCATATCTCAATGGTAGAGATCTCAAAATCCTTTGTACCATCACTGATTCTTATAACTTTTTTCCAAGATCTTGAATCTAATTAACTATTTGATCAACCTATAAAAGATAACTTGTTATATTTTCTTCCTCTTTCATCTTCAAATGCTCAAACTATCTTCTGAATGTCTAGATCTTAGCTTGTTGAACCTTTCCATCACCTTTGTAAATATTTTCAAACTTTACCCAAGTCTCATGAACAAATTTGCATTGCATAACTTTAACAAATTTTGATTCACATAAATAACATAAAATAACATTTAAAGTTTTAGTATTATTTTCATTTGCCTTATTTTTCGTAGGAGTAGTCACAAGTGTCTGCGGCTCTTCGTATTCCTCCATCACTGCTTGCCAAATGTCGAATCTAAGGGCCATCAAATAAGTCCTCATCCTTATGCTCCAAAAGGCATAATTTGTCCCATCAAACAAAGGTGCCTTATTAATAGAAATACCTTCATGTGATCTAACCATCATGCTTTCCCTGATCTACCTTCAAGTTGTTAAACTTTTTCAAAAGAACCTATTCTAATACCAATTGTTAATCATGAGATATACTGAGAGGAGGGGGTGAATCAGTATATCATATATCTTTTAAATCTTTTACTTAATCTGATTTCTTTTCTTTAACCACTTAACCGTACATTCAAGATATGCAATAAAACTGAAATAATAATATGTACCACACAAGAGAGAGAGATACCACATTTTCAAGTGGAAACCAAATGTAAGAAAAACCATAGAGAACAATCTCAATTATATGAATGAGAACTAATTCAAATTACAAAGTTCACAAGCACCAACTTGTAGGAGCACAAACCCCTTTGCCAAGCACCAACACAACAACTATTTGTGAGAACCAACCCACAAGAGCACCAACCCCTCTTATGTAAAACATAACCATCTCTCAATATTACTTTCTCAACAAATGATAGAACTCTACCATATCTCTTTCTCTTATGTCCTCTTTTCTTATATAAAACAATTACAAACCATGCAATCTCTTGCATATTTAAAATGGCTTTCCAAGCCTCCTTTTATAGATTTCTAAATGACCTTTGGCATTCACCATTTGTGACCCTTCAATCCACATGGAAAATGGCACCAAACTTGCATGAACATTCAAATCCTTTCATTTGAAAAATCACATGGTGACCCTTCATGAGCAAATGTATTCTTTCCCCTTTTATTTTTATCTTGGTGACTTTTCGAATTCCTCAAGATGACTCTTCATGGAAAAATGTGTCCTTCCCTCTTTTGTCTTCACTTGGTGACTCTTTGAATTTCTCAAGGTGACCCTTCATAAAAAAATGCATCCTTTCCCTCTTTTTTATTTATCTCATGACTCTTTGACTTCTTCATGGGCCCTTTTTTACGTTATGCAACCAAATATATATTCATTAATATTAAATAAATATCAACACACTTTAGCCAAACTATGAACATTAAAAACATCTTAAGACATTAAATGTTATGGGGCCTTTGTCACCAATAAAATTAGACCATTGACATCAATGATAATATTTCCAACAAACAAGTCATAGACCACTTAGTTTCATGTGTTGGTGGCCTAGACCTAATAGTCATTTTGGAACTCTACTTCATTGCCAAACTAATGGTGGTTATAGTAAAAAATTATTGCAGTTGACACCTTGGAAACCTAGTTCTCTGTGTGTAAGACTGACTCTAGGTACTGAATCTCTTCTATTAACAAGGATGGAGAGGGCATGTTGGGAAACTTTATGATGAAGAGCCATGTGTCTACTTTCCCTTTTTTACCATCTTTGCTTCCTCACTCTCACTCACTTCTCCTTCTATACTCTCTCTCAAGACTCCCGAGTGTTACACTTCTAGTATTTCTTTTGAGCCTCCCAAAATTTATTCTCTTACAGGAAACCAGGCTCCTCTACTCACCTCTTCTTCCTCTGGTGTGGTTGGAAGCTTCTCAAGTCTCTTAGCCTTTTTCTTCAACCGCATTACCCTCTATGGTGCTCAAAGGTTAACCCATGGTCATCCCATGTTTCCAAAAGAGTTTGTGGTGGTGATCCAACTTGCCTCGGCTCTCAAGCTTCATGTTTCAACAATGGTAGAACTTGAAACCTATAACTTCAAAAATATCCACTTCTACACACAAATCCAAACTTAGCAACCTCTCTTCTTCACCTAGAGACCCCCATCATGTCTTTATCAACTTTACAATCAATCTGTTTTGTAATAAAATTGGTCACATCGATCTCTGGTTCTTTGGTTTGTCATTCGCACTTAGCACTCAAATATTTAAGTAAGGTAAAGTATAAAATGTCTTTGGCAAGCTTATTTATAGGTGATGCAAGGGGAATTACCTCCATTTATTCTTCCCTCCCCTTGTCACTTCTATTCATTAATGCATATCTTTTAACGGCCTTCATACTTCAATTATTGTAGCGAGCATTAAGTGCCTTAACCAATTTTTCATATCATTCCACTCACACACTTCTCACCATAACTAACATTGTCATATTAATGGTCCATTCTTTCTTGTGCCTTTTTTGAAAGTGGATGACAATTATCCCACCTTTTTGATGAAGTGGAAGACAATTGTCACCCAAATGGCATAAACCTTTCAAAATGATTTCAAAGTACATTTAATGACTCACGCACCCTTAATCACTTGCATGCCATATATGACTCTTATACCTTTGAAACTTGCATGCCTATATGTCATGTCTTGTATTTATATGCATGATGCCTTACCCCACACTAAAAATGATTTTTGGTCCTCTATAAAAACACTCAGGAAGTAAAAATTACATTAAAGAGTTGTGCACCTCAAGGGCACCACTTTTTATTTAAAATAGTAAATCCTAACCTAATATCCTTGAGCCTTATTGAATACAACATAAACTTAAACAAAATCACAATACGATTGAAGTCAACTTTCATTATAGTGCCTTGGGAGGAATTGACCATCTATTTGCTTTAATCGCTAGGTTCTGATAGGTCAGGTGCTATGTATTATGAATGGACCATCCCAATGGACTCAAAGCTTCCCAAGGTGGCACGTGAACTTAGAACTGTATAACAAAACTTGCATGCCTATAGAAAGGACTTTATACTTCAGATGGTGATCATGCCATGCTTTTTGTTTATGTTTCTCAACATCTTGACTCTAGTGGATGAGGAATTGAGCTTCATTTAGTTTCATAAATTCATTGAGCTAAGCTTTCAAAGAGGTTTCATCGTCATGGTTTTCCACACATGTTATCCAAAGAGATGGAACTAGGAACTCCACTAGCATTTCTCCCTTTCCATAAACTAAGTTGAATGGTGTACTTTTTTTCAGGCACTTATATGTAATTTGGTAAGCCCAAAGTACTGTAGATACTCTATCATCCCAGTTAGTGTGGCCAACATTACAATTTTTTGTCAAATTGGTATCGAGGATCTTATTGAAGGCTTCAGTTGTTCTATTGGCTTGTGGGTGGTATGGTGTCATCTTGGTGGTGTGTGATCATGAACTTGGCTAATAAGATGTGAATTCTCTCATTCAAGAAGTGGGTGTCATGATCACTAGTGAAACTTAGGGGACATCTAAACCATGTTATAATATTTTCCTAGATGAATCATGTGACAGTTACTGTAGTATAGTCTTTTGTTGGCACTACTTCAACCCAGTGCATGAGATAGTTAGTTATTGCAATGATGTACCTAGAGCCCATTCATCATCCTACTAGAGTGATAGGTCCCACAAAGTCAATGGCCCACTTTTCAAATGGTTCTTGAGAAGGAATAGGGCACAATGGCATAGCATCTCTTCTGTTAGGTTTTCTTATGTGCTGGTAGTTGTCACATTTCCTAACATAAGTTTTTGCGTATTTGAATAAAGTTGGCCACCAAAGTCTAGCAAGCAACACCTTACGTGCGATAACCTCTCCAACATAGTGTCCTCTGATATTACCTTCATGGAATTCTTGTAACACTTCAGGGTGCTCATGTTGTAGTACATAGTAGAGAAGTACCTCATCACGGTCCATTTTGTACATATCTCATGTTATGAGTTGATAAGGTGTTGCGTGGACTACAAGTTGCTTTTTTCTTGTAAACTAACGGCGTCAGATATGCAACTAGTGTTGATAAATACCATAATATCCTCCATCTATTTAGGTACTCAAGCAACTAAAAATAACTAAACATCAGGAAGATCATCTTCTATGTCATGTAGGGGTTCTCCATTTTCAATTCAAGATAAGTGATTAGGTCCACAGTTGGTCTTCTCAGGCTTCACTACTATGAAAAACTAGAATTCTTGGAAGAGTATAACCTAATTACAAATACTTCTATGCCATACTAGTTTATTATCAAGATACTTTAAGGCCTCATGGTCTGTATAAAATATAAATAGAGTGGCCAAAAAGTACTACCTAAACTTTTGTAGAGTGTAAACCATAGACAAAGCTTCACACTCGATGGTGGTATAGTTTCGTTCTACTGATGTCAGCTTCTTACAAGCAAATTAAATTGGGTGATCTAAGTTTTCATCACCTAGTTGTGTAAGTATCATACCGACTGCCATCCCAGATGCATCAACATAGACATGAAAAGGTTTTGTCCAATCAAGAAATTGAAAGATAGGAGTTATAACTAACCTTTTTTCAAGTGTTTTGAAGGCTCCTTTGCAAGAATTAGTCCATATAAATTATTCATTATTTTTAAAATCTCTTCCAAAGGCATGATGATCTTGGCATAACCCCAAATGATATTTTTGTAGTAGCTTATGTGTCCTTGGAAGGTGCACACCTCACACTAAGTTTTGGCGCTAGCATACATAGAATGATGGAGACCTTGGTTGGATCTAGCAGGAGTCCCTCCTTACAAATGATATGCCTAAGGAGTACACCAAAAGGTGTCACAAATAGGCACTTCTTCAAATTCAAGGAAATTTACAACACTCAACAATGCTCAAACAGGAGCCTCATATTAGCACAATAGTCCTTGATCAACCTGTATACCATCTAGTCATCTAAGTAGACTTAGAAAAACTTATGTATAAAATCTTTGAAATCCTCAACTGCTATCCGTGAGAACACCATCGAGGAATTTTTCAACCCAAAAAGAATACTGATATAGGTAAAATATCCCCATTCAATAGTGAAATTAGTCTTGGATCGATCTTCCTTAGCTATCTAGACTTGGTGGTACCCCAAGAACCTATCAGTAAAAGAGTATATCTCACAACTGGTAACACCTTCTAGGATTTCCTTTGTGAATGGTATTGAAAAAGGATATGTCACATAGGATGCATTTAAAATAGGATAATCCATACAGATCTAGATACGCCCATCATTTTTTATATTGATTACTATGGGATTCACCCAATCAGATTCATCAATGGGATTAATTACTTTGATGCAAATCATGTTATCAATCTCCTCTTTTATGTGTGTCTGGAGGTTAGGATTCATCTTGTATGGACATTTTTTCACTAGGTGAGCACCATTAGTCAGCTTTAAGTGTATCTTCCCTAGAAAAGAGTGAACTCCTTTCATTTCACTATAATTCCTCAAAAATTCACCCTAATATTCTTTTAGAAACTCAAAAATCTATGATATTTTTGTCTTAGTCCAAGAATTTCCAATTGTAGCCATCCTAGGCTCTTGCTCTATGCCAATGTTAAGTTGAATAGTTTGAATGGGCTCATGATAAGGGTTGTCGGTTATATAACAGGTGTCCTAAATAATTTATGAACTAGTACTTGTAGGGACATCTAGATGATTTGTCAAGGGGTCGAGTGAGGTAGATCCTTCACTTTCATATACTTGGAATACAAGTTTTTGATTTTCCAAGCATATCTCTCTACAATGTTCTTCATTTAGAACTATCGATGGTATAAGAATTGATGGTGTGAGAGGCTCGATAAATAAATGCAAGGGTTATTCAAGTTCTTGATGAATATGGCATAGTCGATCTTTGATGAGACTTGGATCGCCAATGATTACTTCATGCATGGCTTGAAGGGTGAGGTGCAAGTCCATGCTTGGTGAAAATAAGAAAGTGTTGACATCATGTTTTCCTTTAATAACTTTTAGAACCTTGTATCCATGTGCCTTTCTTCATGAATGTACCAAGCCCATGCCTAAGTGCACAAAGTCCTATAGAATGCATGGACCTAGAGGTATTATAGTAAGAATGTTTCTTCAGCTCACCATATTTTCTCACAAGCTTCAATGTGAGGTCCAGGTGCTTTCATGCCACTGTAACTAAGTGTGCCTCTAATTTGGTTGTCATGGTGAAATCTATGATGTAGAGCAACTCACACTTATTCCCAATACAAAAGGTGTTTTTTATGACTATGTCACCATCTAGCAGTAGTACCATCAAAAATGTGATTTAAAGACCTCATCCAATCATATTTGGTAGCTATAGAGTAAAAAATACTCTACATTTTATTTTGATTTATAGTTGAATGATCCAAAAATTTTGTCCCTGCACATTTTGGTTCAAGACAGTGAAGTTTGGACTCAGAGCGCGAGCTCAAATTTCTTTTCGCCTAAATTTTGTCTAAGTAGCTAAAGAGAGTGGAAGCTATCAAGTGTCATCAGCTGAGGCACTTTTCATAATTTCTATAAGTTGCTCAAAATATACCATGTGTCCCATAGTAACTCAACAGAGTGCAACAAGTGTCGGCATCTGCATCTCATGTTTCTTATACGTTTTAAAGGATTCTTTTCAATAAGCTTTTCTCAGGATCAAGCAGAAGGTGCCAGGTGGCAACCGCAAAAGGTTTCAATATGCTTTTCTAAAAGCAATGGAAGACGCCACATATCCCTAGTTGAAGAGAGTGGAAGCTGCCATGTGTCAACATCTGAATTATCTTCACTTGGTTTCATTGATAAGTAAAGACTGTGGTGGGTCCTGGGTTCTATTTTTGAGGCAAGCAAAAGCCACCAAGTGTCATTTTTTATGTAAATATGAAATGAGACCTAAATGTTTCTATAGTGTAGATAGAGTGACACGAAGACCACCAAGTGTCACCTTGCGCAAGATTTTCAAAAGATAGCTAAAAGCAGTAGAGACTGCCACATGTCCCTTATTTAAAATGTGCAGAAAGCGCCACCTGTCTCTGCTCCTTTTTTGAAGTTTCTCGGGTGAAAAGTGTTGTGGGTCCCAGTTTCTATAAGTTGTTTAAGTTTTGGAGAAGCGGACGGTGACAAATGTCAAGGATGGAACACTCCTAAGTGAAGACATAATAAGAGTATAGGTTACGCAAAAAGTGCCCTGTGTATTCAATAAATGCTGCAAAAAATGCCAAGTGTCATTTTTCGGTGCCTCCTAAATAATAAGAAGGTTTTCAAGTAAAGTAAGGGAATCATCCAAGTGTCCTCTCCCGTTTGAAAGTGGGAAGCGTCCTGGGTATCTAATTCGGCCAATGAACTTGCAAAAAGATAGAATATTTCAAATCTAAGAAATATCTTGTGTTAGACACTTCCAATTTAGTTAGAGTTCAGTTAGGCCGTTGGATTGGGAACGTGCAGACAATCTAGAGCTAATCTAAGGCTATAAATAGGGGCGTAGAGATAACCAGAAAAAGATCAGAAGATAGAGAAAACTTTCTACGAGAGATTATTGTCAAGAGTTTTTAGACTTTTTAGCTGTGATCAGGAATATCATTTGCCTTTGTTTTATTTTCTTGAGTTAGAAAGTTTATGTAAATGTGCATGTTTCTGTGCCTTTTATGTGACTAGAGAATTCATAAGAAGACTGAGTTATGTGCCTTTGTTGATATTTTTCTATGTCACTACAAAATTAGTCTAAGTTGTGAGCCTCTGTTTCTATTGTTTTTCATCTTTTACATTGATCATGCCTTGCTCATTCTTTAATGTAATTGAATCTTACATATAGCTTCATTGTGCTCAGAATTAAGGGTCGAATTAAATTTAGGCGCATCGCTATAGTTAGATTTTCTTTCATTACACTTGTTTTTCTATTTAATTCCTATCCCTTTTCCCATTATACACTTGATATAAAGAAGAGCCAGCTTCTTTAAAATCTGGAGGTTGTTTCAGGTTGCAAGTGGTGTTAGAAATAGCAAAATTTTAATCATCAACAATTTTTGGCACACCCAGTGGGACACCATCTTGAATTTTCTTTCAAGACCGTATGAACCAGAGAGCTACAAGGAGTCAAAGCTGTGGACCAATAACAAGATCTCAATCTGTTGTAAATCCAAGTATTCTTTTTTCATCATTGGTAACTAGTCCAAGAAGAAGAGTCAATCAGTTTATACCAATACCAAGAGTAAATATGGGAGCTCCTATACCCCCAAGGAATTATGCAAGTTAGAACACTGGCAGTCCTTTGATCCTCCCAATACCACCAGCCACTTGGGACCCTATTCCAGTAAATGCCTTGAAGGCTCTGCCCAAATTCAGTGGGCAAGATTTCAAAACACCTGAAGAACATCTTCATGATGTTTCTAATGTATGTGCCATACATGTTGTCACATAGTAGAATGTGGCTATAAGATTATTAGCAGCTTATTTTAAAGGAAAGGCTCTAGAATGGTACCGATCTTTGACCCCAAATACAATATCTACATGGGATCAACTTGGAGATCTTTTCTTTGAAAGATTTGAAGAAAAGGGTGAAAATTCTTCTTTGTTACAGCAATTGATTACCATCTAAAGAGCACCACAAGAAGTAATGACTGACTTTAATTCAAGATTTCAAAAAACTTGGGAAAGAATCCCTACTACAACTAGACCATTACCAGGTATGGCTATAGTATTTTATCTTAAAGCTTTAAATTCAGATATATCTGATATGATTCAGTCACTTAGAGGTCAGACTCTGCCAGAGGCTTATGACTATGCAGTCAGAGCTAAAAATAATTTAATAGATGCTAGAAAGTTGCCCCCAAGGCCTCCCATGCCCATGTTTCTAGAGATTACCTTGCCATTACCTCAAGAAGCATCCAATTCCATAGCCCCACCTGCGTCTATGTATAAATATCCTCAACAACCTGCTAAATAGCTTGTCCCTGCCCAATCATCTAAGATGGATGATATCAAGAATATCTTAAAGACATTTTCTAATGAGATAATTAATATAAAAAGATAGCATAATCCTTATCCTAAACCCCAATATCAGGGCTACCAAGGAAATAGATTTACATCACAGCCAAACCAGTATCAGGGTCATCAAAGGCAAAATAACCCTCAGCCAGCAAACCAATTAGTTACAGTCCCTACACCCTCACAAAATGTTCCCCCAAATCCAAATAAGAAGATTGTTCAAGGGCAAAATAATTATGCAGATAGCACCAATGCCTGGTGTTTCCCTTGTAACAATGCTCATACACCTAGAGATTGTCCCATGGGTAATCTACAACAAAAGGTAGTAGAACAAAGAAGAATGGATGGACAATTTGCCAGTACTTCAGATGCACAAACTTATCAGTCTCCTGGTATGCAAAATTTAGTCCTAATAGCTCAGATGCAAGGGATGTCTCTACAAAAAGAAGAAGAAATAGCCCTTGAACATGCTTTGTTTTCATGGGTTGAAGATGAAGAATCAGTATTCTTAAATGAAGCTTTTGCTTCCAAGAAACTAGTGGTGCAATCAGACTACTATACTAGATCAAAGAGAAGAATGATGGAACAGCCATAAGTTGCAAATAGTCAAGTTATGGAGAATCCTCCATTTCAAGGTCAAAGAAACATAGCTATCAGACAGGAAGTGCATCAACCAGTGTAGAATCAAGTAGTTCCTGGACAAGTTCAAGAAAAAGCAAGGTACCCTTATTTTCCAAGAACTTAAGCATTAGGACCAATGAATGTGGTGGAACAGCTGAAGAAGACTCCAACACAGGTATCAATATGGGGTATATTAGCTATTCCTGAACAAAAGACATTGTTACAAGAAGCTCTACAAGGCCAAGCAGTGCCTAAACATAATGGCACCAAAAAAGGACTTGCTGATAAAGAAAATCTCAAGGACACAATTCCTCTGAAGACAACAACCTTTTTGAACAATGCAGTAGAGGTAAGTAAATCCAAACCAAATCCTTTCTATTTGACTCTAATAGTTGGAAAGAAACTCTTGCATAATGTGTTGATAGATTTAGGGGCTAGTACTACAGTAATGCCTAAGCAAATAGTTGATGCTTTAAAAATAAAGTATGAACCACTTACTAAAGGAGTTATGCAGCTAGATGGAAAATTAGTACAAACAATAGGGAGAATTAAACAACTCCCATTGCAATTATATACTTGTCCCAATATAATTGTCAATCAAGATGTAGTAGTCATAGATATACCTCCTTTTTTTGTTTATGTTTATCCAGAGACTTTACAGCCAAAATAGGAGGATATATGGTCCTTGATTGCTCTCACCTCATCCTAAGAACCAAATATGGTTCAAAGATAAAAATTCTATCTGAACCACTATCAAAGGATCACATCACCAATGAACCAACATCAAAATTAGAGGCAGATCATGCTATGTTGAATAAAGAAGAAATAGTTTTTGTTGAAGAATTGGGTGATTGGACTGAACATGATTAGGAAGAGGAAAATAACCATTTGTTAGCTATGATGCATAGTGACCCATATAGAAATTATGACTCTACTGGTCTGGGCACTTACGTCATTTTTGATGAAGACCATGAAATCCCAAATGTTTTAAGAGAAGAAACACCAAGAAAACATAAAAGGCTAAGGTTCCAACTTGATTCAGAGGAGAGGGCAGAACCCTCACAACACCAATCACAAAGTACTTTGGTTACTCAAGTAAGTATTGTTTCTCCTCCTCCTTCTCAATCTCTTTCTTCTCCTATAGGGGTGATGACTCCATCAGGCCAAACACTGTCCCCTGCCACCTCCATTGTGCCCATTTCTCATTTTACCCCATCTATCTATACTCAGGCTATATCATTGCCTAATTTCCCCCCCTTTATTCCCAAGAAAGTACCTCCTTAGATTGCCCCTAGCCAACATTTGGCTATTCCATATGGCTTGCCACAAGGTTATCCTTTTGCGGGTGAGCACATTGCCTCTCTTTCTACCTTCCAAATTCAAGCAGATACTGCTAAGAAGGCTAGAGAAGCCAAGATGGAGAAAAAGAGGAAGAAAGATAATAAAGCCTTGGCTACACCACATCTGAGGTCATAATTTGACCCAATCCAGTAGCAACTGACGGTGACTCATTTGTCACCAAATATAGTCAAGCCAAATGAGCAGATGCAGCCCAAAGATTACATAATGAATGCATTGGCTATAGACATGTCCCTGTTCAGACCACAAGATAGGGTCGAGCTGCTAATTGAATCCACTTTTGCATTAGCTAAAGATTATTTGAAAATATCAAAGAAGCTACAGAAAAATGGAGGCTAACCTAGCCCAAGAGAAGGCAAACTGTAGCAGTTTGACTACAAAGATTAATACTAAGAATAATGAAATAGAGAGTCTAAATAAATAGTTGCAAGATATTATTTCTCTTCAGACTCATTAGGCTATCTAGGCCCAAAATGATTCTTTGAAATCAGGGCTAATGCAGGTGAAGGATACAGTGACAACCTTAAGGCGGAAAAAGGCAGCATTTCAGGAAAAATGTGAGGAAAGCCTGCTACAGGTTACTCAACTTCAATAGAAGCTATTGAATGAGTAGAATAATACCGCGGCTATACAGGCCCAACTTAAATTTGAGTAACAAAGGGCAGAACAATTGACACTTGAGCTGGCCAATAGGCCAAAGAATGTAGGGGTGTTAAATATGGTGAAGGAGCTTTATGAATGAATATGGAAAAGAATCTCTGTAGAGATTATTTAGCTCAGACCTTCTCTAACCTTTCTGCTAAATGCACAAAAATTGTGCAAAAAGGTGGAGACTTCATTTGAAGACACTCTGTCTACTATTTCTGGGAGAGTGTTTGACTCTCAAGTGCTGCTGCAAAAGTTATATGATGCAACTAATGGAATGTTGTTAGCAGTAGGGATTAGTGATAGAATGGTCGCTGACAAAAGAGTGAATGAAGTTCTCAATTACAATTCAATGGCGATTAAATGTGAAGAGCTTCTAGATGTGGTGAAGGAAGGAATCAAAGACATGAAACCACACATTGAAGATCTGGTGCAATTAGGTCTTCCTTCCCCTTTTCCTAATGACAACATTGTATTAATGATTGATGAAATTAAACCTTTGTTGTTGGCCAGGCAGGATGATCAGACAGTTTTTTTGGATTTAAGGGATGATTCATTAGTCCCTGAAGTAGAAGCTATTTTGATTCTTGTTTCCC
The DNA here is from genome assembly GCA_037957365.1 of Torreya grandis. Lineage (NCBI taxonomy): Eukaryota > Viridiplantae > Streptophyta > Pinopsida > Cupressales > Taxaceae > Torreya > Torreya grandis. The sequence continues at coordinate 587,997 of JARHVA010001337.1, read as the reverse complement.
AGCTTGAATTTAAATTGAAGGCTACAGTTCAGATTTTGTAGAATTTTTCACACAAAAGATATTATCAATCTTGATTTAGCCTTTTACGAATTGCAAAATAAGCAGGGATTATCTGATGATGAGTGGTCTACTTATCAGACAGCCTTACTGAAGCTATGATTTTTTGTCATTTTGATCATGTGAGAGTTGTGGATTCTTTTTTAGCAGGCTCAAAATTCCTTGGGGTCACTAATGACTATAGAGTAAAAAGTACTCTACATTTTATTTTGATTTTCAGTTACGTGATCCAAAATTTTTGTCCTTGCACATTTTGGTTTGAGATAGTGAAGTTTGGACTCAGAGCACGGGCTCGAATTTCTTTTCTCTTAAATTTTATCTAAGTAGCTGAAGAGAGCGAAAGCTGCCAAGTGTCATCGACTGAGGCACTTTTCATAATTTCTATAAGTTGCTCGAAATGTGCCATGTGTCCCATAATAACTCAACAGAGCATAACAAGTGTTGGCATCTACATCTCATGTCTCTTATACATTTCAAAGGCTTCTTTTCAATAAGCTTTTCTTAAGATCAAGCGAAAGGCGCCAGGTGGCACTACAGAAGGTTTCAATATGCTTTTTTAAAAGCAACATAAGATGCCATGTATCCCTAACTGAAGAGAGTGGAAGTTGCCACGTGTCAACATTTGAATTATCTTCACTTGGTTTTATTGATAAATAAAAACTGTGGTGGGTCCTAAGTTCTATTTCTAAAGCAAGCAGAAGCTACCAAGTGTCGTCATCTATATAAATATGAAATGAGACCCGAATGTTTCTATAGTGTAGATAGAGTGATGCAAAGACTGCCAAGTGTCACCTTGCACAAAATTCTCAAAAGATAGCTAAAAGTAGTAGAGACTGCCACATGTCCCTTGTTTAAAATGTACAAAAAGCACCACCTGTCTCTGCTCCTTTCTTGAAGTTTCTCAGGTGAAAAGTGTTGTGGGTCCCAGTTTCTATAAGTTGTTTAAGTTTTGGAGAAGCGGACGGTGATAGATGTCAAGGATGGAACACTCCTAAGCGAAGACACAGTAAGAGTATAGATTACGTAGAAAGTGTCGTGTGTATTCAGTAAATGTTGCAGAAAATGCCAAGTGTCATTTTCTGGTGCCTCCTAAATAATAAGAAGGTTTTCAAGTAAAGTAGGGGAATCAGCCAAGTGTCCTCTCCCATTTTAAAGTGGGAAGTGTCCTAGGTATCTACTTTGGCTAATGAACTTGCAGAAAGATAGAACATCTCAAATCTAAAAAATATCTTGTGTTAGACACTTCCAGTTTAGTTAGAGTTCAATTAGGCCATTGGATTGGGAACATGCAGATAATCTAGAGCTAATCTAAGTCTATAAATAGGGGTGCAGAGATCACCAGAAAAAGATCAGAAGATAGAGAGAATTTTCTATGAGAGATTATTGTCAAGAGTTTTTAGACTTTTTAGCTATGATCAGGAATATCATTTGCCTTTGTTATATTTTCTTGAGTTAGAAATTTTATGTAACTTTGCATGTTTTTGCGCCTTTTATGTGACTGGAGAATTAATAAGAAGACTGAGTTATGTGCCTTTGTTGATATTTTTCTGTGTCACTGCAAAATTAGTCTAAGTTGTGAGCCTCTATTTCTATTGTTTTTCATCTTTTACATTGATCATGCCTTGCTCGCTCTTTAATGTAATTGAATCTTACATATAGCTTTAATGTGGTTAGATTTAAGGGTCGAATTAAATTCAGGCACATCACCATAATTAGATTTTATTTTGTTACACTTGTGTTTTTGTTTAATTCCTATCCCTTTTCCCATTATACACTTGATATAAAGAAGAGCCAGCTTCTTTAAAATCTGGAGGTTGTTTCAGGTTGCAAGTCCCACATTCCTAAAACTTTCCATTGTTGGTGTTAGAAATAATGCAATTTTAATCATCAACAATAGCATAAAACTCTTTGAGGTGCTAGACAAAGTCACATACCTCCATTTGTCCTTAGAACCATAGAGCTTCCTCTAGTATCTCTAGTGGGTGGTCCCTATAGTGGCCCTCTCATTGCTAAACCCATGAGGTGCACAAACTTGTGATATTTAGGGAGCTACTGTAGGATCTTTTCTCCTATGTTCATGGTGTTTTACAATCTTTCAGTTAGATCATAGTCACCATGGGTCCAACAATTACAAGCATTACTTGTAGTATCCAAGATAGACTAGTTATCTATCCACCAAATAACACCATCTGACATTGGATCATGTTGTTCATCATTTCAAACAATCACATTATACAAATTATTAATTTCTTCATCAGTGATCATAGGCTCGATATAGGGTGGTCCCTATGTTTGGTCTAAGGGTATTACCATGTACTAATCGGGATTCTCAAAGCTAATGTATAGGTTTTAAAAGCTCAAATCTGATTGATTTTTGTAGCACTAGGGCCTTCCCAGTAAGGTTGAATATTCATCTACTTTTACCAACTCCAAAACCTTAAAATATGCTTTGAAGGGAACCCCAAGTATGTTAATGGTGGAATTTTCTAGGACTCTAATAGGATGTGCTTGAGTCTTATTTGCCATGAACAGGGCTTTAGGGATAGACTAGACATCTTTCACTAAGCATCTTTAGTGAGAACATTCACCTCCACACTAGTATCTACTAGAATATCCCAGATTACCCATTTGTTGATTGTTACATTAACTAATATCTCTCCATCTTCTGGGGAAGAGAAACTAGGAATTTCCTAATGTTGAGCATGATTTAAATAGCATTTTTTTATTTGTTGACTGAGGTGATGGTGGAATTATTTTGTTAGGTAGGCTTGACCTTTAAGCCAAGCATTGATCGAGGGAATGATGTCTTCATCGATCATACATTTGTATAGTTCCTAAAAGTCATTTTGCACCACAAAAAGTTTAGCTTATTTTTACACTACAGTGTGTTGTGTGACATTTTTATCTTTGAGGTATTGAATCTTGCCTTGGAGCTATCACACAAGTGCCATTGTATCATGAAGGACATCCTTTTGTTGTTATCAATTAGGGTACTTCCTTGCATGTGGTTCTTCTTGATGTACCTTCTCGATAGGTTTGGTTGTGGATTGAGTTTGACCTCCACTACTAGTGATGTTCACTTGTTGCACTATGGGGATGATCAGTTTTACATGATATTGTGGTTTGTCTATGTGAATCATGTTGACACCCTTTTCATTTTGGTCCTTAGTGATGGTTTCATATATATCAAAGCGTTTTTCCAGTCAATGATCTTTTTTGCAAAATACACTGGCTGGCTACTTTGGGCAATCTCTTTGATAGTGGTTTGGTGAACCGCATTTTTAATAGGTTCTTGGTGTAAACTAACCACCACCTTGCCCTTATCCTCTCCCTCACCCTCAGTAGCCACCATTGTCTTGAGTATTGACAACTAAAGTTTGATGTATACTATGCACTCAAAATTCATGAATATCATTAATCAATCGACATTCATTGGTGTCATGTGTGAAAGCATTACAAATATTACAATACTCAGATACCTTTGTGTTTGTATCCATTTATAAAAGTAGATAAGAATCGACATCATGTTCTTCATGAAAAATATCACAAGTTTGTTTTTGTACTGCACAGATGTTCTTGCATGAGCAGTTGCTCCTCATATGCCCTTAAGTCTTATAGTCGGTACACCAAACACCACTGCATGTCTCATGTGTAATTTTTGACATCAACCTTTCAAGTTGATATGCCATGGATGGTATATGTGCCTCCATAAAGGGACTAATCCTGATATCCATGCTTCCTATTGCTTTAGTGTAAAAGGCACCTCTAATGCCTCACATGTGCTTGTGAAGGTTCTTTGTGACAAGGTTCATTGATAAGGTAGTAATAATCCTCCCATGAACCATTGTATATGCTAAACAAGATTGATTTCAAATGATAAATTAAAAAATAAGGTTTTAAATCATGAATCATATTCATGTATGCTCTTTGTAAGTCCCTATTTTATGTCTTTCAACACCGTTATACTTTATTGCTCAAACTCAAGAATGTCAAATTCCTACAAGAAGTCTACTTTGAGTTGTTCATAGTTGATCACTACTTTTTGAGGGTTGAATTTGTGATACCATTTATGCACATGCTCTAAAAGGGTGGTTACAAACTTTATTGCCTTTCATTCAAAAGACGTGATGCCACGTTCCCTCCAAATTAATTCACACTTATGAACATGCTCAATTACATTCTCTACCCCATGATATTTAGGTAAATGCAATATCATCTCATAGTAGACTATAGTGAGTTTTGGTTGATAGGATGGTTGCTGGGAAGATCCAGTTCCAGTTTTAGGAGGGGGTCCACTTCCTCCAGTACCTCCTCCTATTCCTCCTACAGTGCCTCTAGTAGTAGTGTCTATGGGAAGAGGCATGGTAGAGGGTTGATTTCCCAAGTTTGGTCCTATATTCTGGCCTTTAAGACTAGATCCTCTTGGCATTCCTAGCTATGCCATAGAATTCCCTTAAAGAGGGAAAGATGTAGATTCTAGTTTATCACCTAATGGCCTAATTTAAATCTCCCTTACCCATTTAGTTTTTGAGTCTGTACTATTTGTATCCCAATTCTGTATATGTATTATGTCTGACTCAAAGACATGAGCATGCACTATGGTGTGGGAGCCTGGTTCACCCATAGTTCTTCATCTCCATCAATCTAATTCATTTCTCCTTCACATGATAAAAGTGGCAAAGGACATGGCTCAAAAGTGATGGATTCCCCATTTGCGTCTCGCTCCCTACAACTCTTCATAATGCTCCTTAAGTTTTCTCGATCTCTTGCAATGCCTCTAACTCCCATGATCCTCTATCGAGCTTCATCATACTTCTATTTCCATAACATTCATTGGCTTGTTACCATATTTAACCCACAATCTTCAATCAACTGTTAGTCTCCCCTATAAATGTGTGGTTCATGCACAAGAGATTTTAGCCTTCCATGAGTAGAGTTTTCAATCCAAGGTCAACAATTAACTTCTTTACCTCAAAGGCAAAAAATGAAAGATATCATCCCCTCGGCTCTCATAGGAATTGGAACTTTGTTTCCTCAAGATATGAATAGGTGGTCACCACATATTCCAAAATATAGCTATTCTGAACACCTGTCCACCAATAGTTAACCATTCTCATCCAAGAAAATTCAAGTCATGCTAAATTCCTTTGCCATTCAAGTGTCCTGATTGCCTTCATCTAAGATTTTGAGATCATCCTTGAGCATATGCTAAAGTCCAAGAATGTAAGAGAACTAGGACCTCGAAAAAGAAAGTCTCATATAAAGAACTATAGAGATTCTACTCTACCCACTATCATGCAAAAGTTCCTGGTTTAAGATACAGAATCACAAAGTTGTCTTTGACACTGGTAACCCATTCTTCAATATTCTCTAACGTAATGTACTCAGCCATTTCCCATGATTATGCTTTAATTAATTTAGGGCTTGACAATGAAACTAAAATGTTGGGTTCATTTAGTCAGTTCTACTACGATGTTGAAGCTTCTCCCCCAACAAATTGGTATGCTAGCCCTATCACACAAAAGGTAAGTCTTGTGTGCTCCCCTGAAGCATATAATGAAATACCAATTCCTAAAGGCCTTGGAACACAATGTTATATGTTTGTTCATCTCTTATAACACAAATTTTAAGTTGTTCAATACCATAAATATATTACTATCATCCTTATTGTCCCAGACTTAGCTACTACGATAATTAGGATCACCATTACTATTCAACAGTAGCAATAAAAGAAAAATATACCATGACTTAGAAATAAAACATACACATCATTCAACACTTAGAATGTTCATGAATCATCACATGATATGGCAAATACTAATTATTAGTGATTGTTTAAAAAATTACAAGACAAAATCCTATATCTATTCTCTAAAGGTCAACACATGCAAATGATTACAACAAGGGTTTTTATACTTGTTTTTCCCTGACCAAGTGTCAAGATTCTAACTATCATGTACAAATGGCACATGGACTCCCAACAGGTTGAGAGTCATGGCTCTCACAATTGAATGTTCCTATAGAATTAGGCTTCTATGCCCCTGGATGTTTACTCTATGTTATCATCTGGTGGCTAAGTATTACATTCCTCGTAGGCTGGTTTGTAATCTCTGATCGATGGGGTCAAAGTGTCCTACTTGAGTTACTCATCTAACTGCTCCCATGTTCCTCACGCTTCCTTCATCTTCTACTTCTTGTTCTGGGTCCTTTATTCTTGGGTCCCTCATGACACGTTCTTCCTTGACTAGGTCTTCTCATGTTGGGTCTCATGCACCATTGTCCTCCTACACTTGGCAATTTTTTCAACATAGTACTCTAGTGCACCATGTTCCTCCTGTGTCATGCCGGTACTTGCGATAAAATCGACAATGGTCCCTCCATGACAAACAATACTTGTACAAAATTTAAGGGTCAACAATGGGAGAAATACATAATTTTGAGGCCCTCTTCAGAGTATTGGCTATGTAGGCAGTGCTCATTAATATAGGGGTCTTTGGAGAAGCTCAACATCATGTGTCCACTAACCCATTTCCCCCAAGGTCACTATGAAGATGAATCACTAGGATTTTATAATTTCATGAGGAGTGATAGTCCATGACCTAGATCTAAATACACTAGAGTGATGTTGAAATCAAACTCAGAAGCATCCAAGTGGTTGCATCCTTTTCAGTAGGTATTCTATATTAGACATTTGCATCCCATTCAAATAGTAGCATCAATGTTAATATCCAAGGCTGACACTAGTGTCTATAGTTTAAGAGGCACTCAATTCAGAATTTAGTGACTATTCCAAAATCCTCTTCTAATCTTCTTCCTACATGTTCTAGATCTAGAATTGTATTAGCATCAAAACCAACTAAGTACAATATTTTTGTCATTTCTATGTCTATCATAGTTTTACTTACTATTTTTAGCCTATCTTAATTAAATAAATGTAGCATATGTTGTATCTAAGTTTAACATTTAATTGGCATGATGTAGACCTGATTATCACCCTTGTGCATTGTCATTTCTATATTCTTAACCCTATCTAGCCAAGTAGGATCCACATCCAAAATTTAGGGTTAAACATTGGTATTGGAATTGAGCTTGGAATAATAGCCATAGGGGTGGCATTTTACACCTTATTTAGATAATTCTTCATTATGACCAATGTTATGGTTAAATCATGTTATGAAAGGAGAATTAATGATCATAAAGTCCATCTATTATTTGGTCATGTGTGTGCTTAGATTATTCCTTTTTTCTCTTTATGAAGTCTCTTTGCCTTTGATATAAGATCATTCAAGGGAATAAATTGGATGCTCATGAGACTTATACTCATACCCTTGATAATGATTCCAAAGAACCTTTAAGGTTATGACTCTAGTGGTAATTGGTTAACATTAGAATTAATATCTATAATATATTTTTAGAACATAACGGCTTATTCTTTATTGTATATGTAAATTTACTTACCTGATTAGGATTACCATCCTTGAATGGTGATATTGGTTGGACTATCCATGACTCCAATAAGAAATTAATTAAATTGAGAGAGTTTGTTGTGTTCTTATGGATGAATGTGGTATTGAGGATTGTCTCCATGAGGTGTTCATCTTTTTATGTGGTTTAGGGATTGAGGAATGCTAAACATTGTTTAACCATGGGTGAAAATAACTTAACAAAAATTATTGAGATCCTTCACATATATGTCAATCCTAAGTAACTCCATCTTTTTTATGGCTTTGCTACCAAGTAATCACCATTGTTAGTCATGTTTCAAGATTCAAAAATATTTTTATACTCATTGAGAGGATGTTACAAAGTCAATACATGTCTTCCTATCAATATGAGAATTTTAACCTTGCTATGAAGATTCATTTTGTTTTTTATTATATTATTATTGATATGTATGTGCTAAGTGTAAAAACAATGTTGGTTGTGTTTGTGGTGTGTGTGTGGAGGTGGTGTGTTATACCAAGGGTTATTTATTTTCTCTCTCCTCCTTTAATACACATTACATATATTACAGTTACCCCTCTTGTGCTAATTTATGCAAGGAGGTTTTCTCCTACCATTCCTCAAGTCCCTATGATTATGCAAGAATAAATACCACATCCTAACTCATTTGTGTCCCTAGACATTCCTTACTCAGTCACAGAGGATGACTATGTAGAGGAATATTTATCATAAGAACATTTGGATGAGTCTACCGAAGAAGGGAATTTGGAGGAAAGTTATGAAGATGACCCAAAAGGAGAATCTATAATTGATATTTCTCAAAATGTCCCTCCATAGGGAACCTTTGGTAATTCAAGCCCTAACCCTCCTCACGCTTAGATTTTAGAACAATTTTAGATTGGGAAGGGAGACCAAACTTCTTCAGTTGATAAGGATGCAAACCAAATAGGTACAACAATTAACGCTTTGGTGTTTAAATCAATCACTCCAATCATTTCTCAAATGGTCATTACTTCTAGTATTTCTAATGTATTTACTCTTGTAAGTTATCTAGTTTTAGAATCTTTAGTCAGTCTAGTTAATACTTCCACCATTGATCCAAATATTTTCACTTGTATGCATGTTACATAATTCTTGCAAGGGCTAACACAAGTTGTTATTACACAACCTATTTTTTATACACCTAGCTTAATAACTACATTAACTAGCCCACATTTTGAAAATCTAGTGTCTAAATCAATTTTTGTTATAGTGCCTCTACAGGTAGACCTTTCCACCCAATTAGGGTTACCAATAGTGGAAAGTTTCTAGAGAGAGTCACCAATATTCTCAATTTATGAATCTCCTAACCTCACCAAATATGTTCTTAAGACTCTTTCAAATACCAAAATGTCTAAAGAGAAGATGGTCATCCCACCTTTCCCTTCACCATCCATGTCTCCCAATTTAGATCCTCTATTATACCCCTTCATTCTCATACCACCTCCATAGATTCCTTCATCCCCTACCACTTTATATTTCCCTCAGACCTCTTCTCATGACTTGTTGGTGACTCGCACATGGATACAAAAACTACAAGTAGAACAGTCAACCATATAAGACTTGGTTATCAGTGAAGAGCCCAAGTTAATTATATAAATTTATGAGACTTCAAACACTAACAATAGGAGGAAAACCAACTGAGTTTATAAGAAAAAAGGAACTCTTCTCTCTAACAAATAAGAGGAAAACTAGGCCAGGAGAAGAAGATGAGATCCAAGAGGACCCTATTTCTATGGTTTATGTCAATGTAAGAGTCCTAAATTTTTTTTGTGGCCTATAAAAAACCAATAAAATATTGGAATCACAGTATATAATTTATCCCCCAAAAGATATATTGAATAATGTGCAAAGTTCTACCAGAGCCCTGTATAATATTATATGTTATATATGACAATGAAGGGAAAAATCAAAACCACAATGCGGAAAAATTGTGAGATTTTATGAGTTAATAAATATCTTAGATGCCAAATTCAACTTCATTAACAAGGTAGTAATTCAAAATCCATATCAACATTTGAATCTACTGCAACTCCCAGACATTGCTTTGGCACAAAACTATATGACTAATAAGAGGGATCATCTAATGAGTGGCATAAGTAGATGTAGGATTTGGTTGAATAATTGACAAGACATTAGAAAAAGGCCATCCAAATATGTGGATATATGTACATTAATGGCATATATACACCACTCAGGTAGGTTGTAATCAGGGTATTTTTATAATTTGCTCTAGATTGTTGTAAATTGTCTCAGTGTAGAAGTTGAAAGTACAAATTTTGGAAGCAATGATCAAGTGATCTAATTTTTATTTTTTTTAATGATAAGGTTTCCCAAGTAGAAATATTAAATTCTTCCTTTAGGACTTCTATGGCAATGCACAGGAAATTGATTGATAAGTTCTTGTTATTGTTCAAATTACCAATTATAAATTATGAAGCCATAAAGTTGGATTTTGTCATATGTATGACTAAATATGAAAAGATAAAGGAACAAGATTGATTGGCCACCCTAATAGGATCTTCTTATTCATGGGCTCAGACTTTTACAACTACATCTTTTATTCCTAGATGCACTACAGTCTACACTCCAACAGGACCTATATTTGTTACAATTCCTTTAGGCACAAATTATTTATAAGTTCAGTTAGGACCAACTATAGTGGAAAATGCAACAACATCTCCAAGTAATCAAATCATAGTAGCCATGAAAATACCACCCAAGACAAGTTCCAATTCAACATCTTCTGCTATTGGTGTTTTTAGTCAATTATTTCCAACTACAATCTACTCTAGTTTAAGTGCAGTTCCAACTACCATCTCTACTCAGACTTAGTAAAGTGATCACTACAGTTTAAGTTTGATAGGGTTATTTATATATTTGCATACATTAATTATAGATTTAAATTAGTACTCTTTTATTTATAATCATTATACATCATGTAGAGTCTCCATGATAAATTAAGGGTTCGTCTTATTTTAGAACTTGTAAAATTGGATAAAATTTTAAGTTGAGGTGACCCCATCTAAAGTTATATATATATATATATATATATATGTCTATTATACATTTTAAATATTAGAGAATTTAGCAATTAATAAAAGCGAAGAAATTTTTCTACAACGGTTTTGTGAGTTTGTGTGAATGTGTTCTCTCTTCCAACTTTATATGTTTTATTGAGGAATTTCCATTAAGTTGATGAATATGTACTACAATATGTGTGTTGTCTATAGGGATAGTATGTAATACTTTGTTATTATTATCATTTATTTGGTTATAGATCATACTTACTATTTGTTAGTGACATTAGATATGCATATGTAATCAGATACTAACAACATCTTTGATTGTAATCACTAAGTCATCCTACAATCATTCCCTTAGACTCTTCATTGTATTTGATTTTGTTTTGTGCTTACATCTAATCCACAATATACATTTTTTTATTACATGTGCTTATCATGGTATAGTAAGTTAGCTTAGAAAGGTTTTAATCTGTAATTAGATCATAGGACCTCTTTTTTTCTACCTTACTCTTCCTTCTTTTTATCCATTCTTTTGGGTTTGATTCACCTAGTTTAGATCCACCCATACATCTCAAGTAGAATTAAATTTAGAGTTAGACATTCATCATCTTTAAACCATCCAGGGTAAATAACCATTCCACTCATCACTATTCCATCACATGGTTATTTGTAAAATCAATCCTGAAACTTATATCTTGGAGTGAAACTTTTCACTAATCCTAAAATGTTAGGGACCTTCCCATAAGGATATTTAGTGTGCATAAAACCCACACGAATATGTTTTATCTGATGCTAGAATGAGGGTCACAATATTCAATCATTAAATTCACTTGATTTGTGTACACTAAATCCATTAGTAAGATTAACAAAGTCTAATTCTAAATTTGGTTTGATATTAATATCACCTTTACAGGTTCATCAAAGACCCAACTCAGATAGAGGTATCCTTATGAGAGTTGTAACTTAATCAAATTCACCAGTCCATGGGAACTAAACTCAACATTTAACTATGGCCTGGTTAGATGGTTTTTCCATTGCCATAGTTGGTGTAATCCATGACTTACCTACGAATCCTAAAAATTACCTCCCTTCATTCTCTTTTTTTGGAAGATGAACTATAGAGTAACATATGAAAGCCTTTAATAGTTATTTAGGATGATTGAATGCGGTTCATGAAGATGATGCATGCATAATATTCCCTTTCACCCTTCAATATGTTTCCCATGATTGGTTCCTTAACCTTCTAGAGAACTCTATTACCTAATGGAGCCAATGTCATGAAACATTTATAGTACGATTTAGGTAGGTTATTGACCATAGTGTGGTTTTTCTAGTATGAAAAGGGAACCTAAAAATCTAATTAGAGCATTCAATGCAAGATTCTAGAAAATGTATATCCATGTTGATGTTGCATATAGACATGCTACTGCATTATCCCTTGAGATATCTAAAAAAACTTGGATTATATGACTATAATATTCTTATGCAGAGGTCAAAACATCAAAAACCTATCAAATGCTTATGATAAAGCCATCAATATTTATCATCAATTGAATCCCTAACTATAGGATTTAGACATACCTAACATCAATTCAAATTTCCCAACTTTGAATCTTATTCCAAGCACCAATCAAGACGTCATGGTTAACAATCAAAACTAGATCTTCACTCAATTACCTTTAGCTCATATTGTGAGAAAATAAAATCTAAACTATATGAATAATCTTGCATCTATTCCTAATCAATAGAATCAAAATAAATCCTTGGTTCCATTTGATACTTCTACCATGCAAGGTATAATTTTTTATTCTACCAAAATTGAATTGGATGTCATCCAAAAAATGGTTCAAAAACTTAACAATGAGTTTTTTGGTATGTAGAAACACTCAGGGAACATAGTGGGAGAAATATTCAACAGTAATTTCACATTCCAAAGGTCTAACAGACCATTTAATATGCTAAACAACAACCCAAAGTTATCACTCAACAAGCTCCCAAAAATAAACATCTATGAAGTACCCTTGCTCAACTGGTGCAAAGTCCATGACATGCACAACATGGTGAATTAGACTATATAAAATTATTTATTGCCTATTAAATATTCCAAAAGGATATGGAGGGGTATAATATTATGCCTAGTCAATCTGATCCATCCATATTTATTGCACCCAACCCTTCCAATACAATAATGGTGTTTAAGGCATATGACTTCCAATTTTCTATTGAGGATGAGAATGAGCTAGAAGAAAACACATACAAGATTCATGCCTTTCATAAATTCCAAATAAATAATTACAATCTAATAAATAACAATCAACAACATGTCACAACTTATACACCTCTAAACAACAATGCATTCATTCCTCTTGATCTAAAGGTCAATAATAATCCACCTCCTCTTAAAGGAAATGATCAGAAACAAAAAGGTGATCCACACAATAAGATTGGATATAACATAGTTGAGGACTAAATAAAATAAAATCTAACATTACCCTTCATTTATTGGCTTGGATTACAGAACAAAGGGAACTCTTGTTGAAAGCCTTAATTAGAAAACCATCTACTGACAAATCTAACACTGCACATGCTAACATGGTTGTTTATAAAGACCAACCTAAAGTCCCACCTTTATTATTAACTATCAGAATATTTTTTAAGAATGTGTAAGATCTCTTAGTTGACTCAAGTGTTTTGTCCAATGTGATGCCCATTGGAAAATGTAATAAACTACATTTAACCCCAAATAAGTCCAAAAGAGTGGTCCTAAAAATAGACAAATATTTAGTCCTAGTTGTTAGATAATTATTTAATGTCCACATACAACTTGCCTCTGAGCCACGTGTCTAAAAATATATTGACATTCTTGTAGTTTAAATTCTTGAGGCTTATGGTCTACTCCTTAGCTTCCATTGGACTAAAACATTGAATGGATATAAGGAAACAGACTTTTGACATATGTGGTTACCTTGGAAAGGAGTACCCAATAAGACTAGAATTATTGGAGAACCAAAGATAAAATATACAATCACAAAATATAATGTTAAAAATGAGAGAGTGAACTTTGTTTCATGACATGTAAGAGTTTACACTTTCACAATAAGGCTAGAGAATAATGAACTAGAATTTAAACATCCTTCACAATTTTGGATCTTATATTTTGATGGGACTCACTCCAAATAAGGATCGGGTATAGGCATATCTCTTATTGACCTTTATGGGAAGCAATACCTTTCCACTTTCAATTTATATTTCCCATGAACTAACAATTGTGCAGACTATGAAGCTTCAATTCTAGGGCTCCAATTCACTTTAAAACACAATGTCAGGTAATTGTTAATGTTTGGAGATTCAGAGTTGGTTGTTAACAAAGTTTGAAGTAGATATCAATGCAAGCTATCATATCTAAAAAATTATAAGTACAGATATTGGGATTTGATTAAATCATTTGAAGATTTTAAAATCAAATCAATCCCAAGAGAATAAAACTAGATGATAAATGCTTTGATTGCCTCCACAACAAATTTGGCCCCACTTCAAGAGTCCAAAATGTAGACATTTTTGTAGAGTTGGTACCATATCCTTCAATCCTTGATAATGTTAAATTATCGATGATAGGGATTTTGATCCAATGAACAAAGAGGAAAGTGAAGATGATGGCATATTATAATTAAAATAAAATATATATACAAAAGAATCGTGTCATTGGAATGAGTCTTTGACATGAATCGTTCAACTAAAAAATAAAAGCAATCTAAGATCGATGACTTTGATTTGCTAAAGTGAATTTATGAAATGAGGAATATCCAAAACATGTTAATATTGGATTGATTTTTTTTGAGTGAGAAAAATAAATATTGAAAGGATTATTGACAAAATACAAAGATGTGATTGCCTGGACTTACAAAGATTTAAATATTTTTGATCCAATGGTCATCACACATATTGTTCCACTCAGAGAGGGATATAAAACTTTTGAGAAAAAGACAAAGTCCATTTAATCCCATTCTTTAAACCTCATTCAAAAATAAATATATAAACTATTAGATTCTAAGATCTTATTTCTAGATAGACATTCTTCTTGGGTGGCTAAGCTAGTTCCTATGCAAAAAAAGAATTTTGAGATCATACTTTGTGGATTTTAGAAATCTTAATCGATATTTATAAAAGGATAACTACCCATTTCCCTCCCTAGATGAATTAATCCAAATAGTGGGTTTGAAATGATGTCTTTTTTATATGGATTTTGAAATTATAATAAGGTGTTAGTATAAGATGTTGATCGAATGAAAACTGCTTTCACTACTAAATGGGAGACTTTTGCATGCAAGATAATGCCTTTTGGACTAATCAATGTAGATGCTAATTTTTTGTGTGCCATATATTTTTATTTTTAAGGGCTCATTGAAAAGTAAATCATTATTTATATGGATGATCTAACTATCTTTTCTAAGGATAGAGCAGATCATGTGGCCCACTTGCAAAGGGTATTTAATAGATGCAGAAGTTACAAAATCTCATTGAATCCTAATAAAAGTATATTTGGAGTTATGAAAGGTAAGTTATTGGGCCATGTTATCACCAAGGAAGTTATTTTTATTGAACTTGAAATATTTCAAGCTATTTCAAGATTTGTAAAGATTGTGAAACTATTGAATGCTATGCTAAAATAGGATGTAAAGGTGGAATGGAAATTAGAAGTAAAAAAATATTTCTTGGATGTTAAAAATGCCATTGCTCAGGCCACAATCCTAATCAGTCTATATTTTACAAAGGATTTCTTCATGTGCTTATTTGCATCATAACATATTATGGTAGTTGTGCTTACTTATAAATTTGAAGACAATGAACATCTTATTATCTTCATGGGAACCAACCAAAAAGAATCAAAATTGAAGTACTCTATGATTGGTAAGCAAATTTATGCCTTGATTGAATCTATGAAAAAATTTAGGCACTATATCCTGTGTAATAAGACATACATTATTGTCCTACACCCAATTGTTAAGCTTACACTTAGGCAAAATGAATTAGGAGAACCAAGAGGTAAATGGATGGCCAAATTGTAGAAGTTTGAACTGGATATTATACTTTTCAAAATGGTATGAGGATAATTTATAATTAAATTGATGGAAGATATTGATCCATGCATCTCCATTGAATAAGTTAACCAGTCTCAGATAGTTGGTAGTGACTAGTATAACCAGACTATTCACTACTTACTCACATTCATATGTCCCCCTAAATTGAATAAGGAATAAATAAGATCATGTCCATATGATAAAAAGAGGAGTGTTGTATCAAAAAAATTATGAAGACATCTATTTAAGGTGTGTTTCTAAATAAGAAGTTGTGGATATCCTTGACAATTTTCATCAAAAGATAGGAAGTGGACATCCCTTAATCAATGTTATAGCTCATAAAATCTTGAGGATAGGGTATTACTAGCCCACTATTTTTAATGATGCACACAGTCATGTTAGAACTCGTTACTAATGCCAAGTATTTGGGAAAATAGAAATATATGAATCCATGCCTCTACAACTTGTGATTAAAGGATGCCCTTTTGCATAATGGGGTTTAGATTTTGTAGGGGTTATTAATCCCAATTAATCAGCCATACATAAGTTTATGTTAATAGCTACAGACTATTGCAAGAGATGGATAAAAAAAGTTACTACTACTAACTCTATAGCACAAGATGTAATAAAATTCATTGAGGAAAACATTTTGACCAGTTTTGGAACACCAAATTCTCTATTATGTGATAATGGTCTAGCTTTTAAATCCATTGAATTTACTAAGTGGGTCTAAAACAATCATATTACTATCAAGTTTTCATCAAATTATTATCGATAAGGGAATGGATTTGTTGAATCTACCAAAAATAATTTAATTGATGTCATAAATAAGTCTGCATAAAGTAAACCAAGATATTGACATCTATTCCTGAAGTATGCATTATGGGAAAATAGAACTAGACATAAACAAGCTCTTAAAACTCCTATTGGTATATGGATAACAACCTATTTTCCCCATTACTCTCAAGTTTTGCACATACCAATTAATGCCATATTTTATGGAAGATAATGATAAGATTTAGTCCAAGCTATTGGACATTGTTCAGATGGAAGATGCAAGAACAAAATCTTTAGATAATTTCAGTAAACATTAAGACATTGTAAAAATATGGTCTAACAAAAGATCAAAGATTAAAGATTTAAACATTTCAGCCTTAGTCCTTCTATGGGATAAATCACACGAGAATAAAGGACATCATGATAAGTTCACTCCATCATAGATCAGACCATATCATATTTCTAAAATATTGGGTAACAACGCTTTTCATTTGAAAGACCTCCTAGATAATGACTTGACTTTTCCAATTAATGGGTAGTTTTTGAAACATTATTTCATGGTTGCTCTAACGAGGAACATCTCAAAATTACTCTGAGTTGTGACTTAGTAATAGGGTTATATTATATTTCATGTTCTCCTGTATTAGATTTCATTTTTTCATATATTCTATTTCCTATTTTAGTAGATTAAATTCCTATTTTCCTAGATTAGATTTCCTTTCAGTTAAGTTATGGGCTTCAATGAGGTCATTTTGACCACATGCAGATAGATTGCCAAAATTTATCCTAGAAAGTAGTTAATCACACTTAAGGATATTCATGGATTTATTCATGATGATTTTATGTCTTAGAATTAATGTTCATATAATGACTAGATAGAAAAAATTATTTAGATTAAATAAAGTTATCAGAGAACGATGAAAGTTGCTTTGATATTTTTATGCAAATTTTAAAAAGAATTCTCATTTTGAAATATCAAGTACATGTTTACATGCTTAAAACTTGTTTAATAGATAATAAACATTGAGAAAGACAAAATATGAATGAAATATCTAATTTACAATGAATTTTATTCCTATACACCTAGCCAATGTTGGTTCCCAACCCTTCTTCCAAGATCATAAAAAAAGAAAAAAAGAAAGAGGGGTGACTTAATTAATATCTATTAGGGATATGGATGCTTGGTTGGAAGAAGAATAATTCTTAGAGTGGAATTAAAGGTATCTATGTCAGGGTTATGGATGTTTGGCTGGCAATAAAGTAATGCCCAACTTCTCATACATATAAATGTAAAAGTTAACATAATTAAAGCTATAATAGGGCAAACAAATATCAAATTTTGTCTAATATTTGATAAAACTCTCAAAACAAGGGTAAATAACCTTTATATAATCATACATGATCTAAAATTTAAGAAGACTTAGTATGTTGCATGATTATGATGAAGCCTCTTTCAGTTTTCTAATTAAATTTTTTCTTCTTTATAAAATTGATGTTATGTTATGGTAGGTAAACCAAAAAAATTAGTTTCTCAAATACTCAAAAGTATTCCCCATTAAGTCACCATTTTTTGTGACCAACATGCCCTATTTATTAAAAAATTCAAATAGGGACACATGCATTGTAGAAACATGTCTCTATAAGTACTAAATAACTTAAAACTTATATAAGTACTACATACTGAATAAGTGTGGAGCACATGCTTCCAAATCATGTCCCCATTAAATCTAAAAATTGTGCCAAATGTAGAGAACATGTCTTTATGACATGCCCCCCACTAATATGCCCCTCCTTTGAGGTGAGGGAAGAATATAAATTGGTAGTTAGCTCACCTCAAAAGGGAAAGACAACTGTATAATTTGTGAGTGTAACCATGGAGCATATATAAGAACACGTCTAGGTAAATATATCATTGAAGTGCATAGAACAATGTTATCACATGAAAGCCTAACATGCATGTTAAATATCATGGAAACATTTATATAATAATAGTATAATCTCAACAAAAAAATTAAGCACACGTATAAAAACACTCAAAAGTAAGCCAAAAGGCAATGGTATAAGGAGATCGCAAACAAGGGGCATGTTCAAATGCCACACAATTAAAGGGACATGACTTAGTCAAACATCTATAAAACCAAGTGTGACATATTCAAATGTCCATAAAACAATCAATGACATGTTCAAATGTCAAAGAAAGCACACATAGGCACAAGGCCCACAAATAAAGGAGCATATTCAAATGCTCAGACAAGCAAGACAATAGCAAGGCAAGATACTCAAGGAAGTGCATAAAGGAGAGCATAAATAACTAGCATAAACGTGTCATAAATATCCTATAGATCAAATGTGTTATCAAAAAATGTCAAGTTCATAGGATATCAAATACCCTGTGAAGTATATAATCATGGATAAAGCCATATGTAAGTACTTATATGATCTCAAAACATGATAATGTATAGTGACCATAGAACGATACAACCTCGAAGTATCATGATCATAGAGGTGGATGCCCCCAATGTCCATATGATATGAGTATGGGAAAGTCCCAACATTCAAAATAAGAATAGACCATGTATCTATGTATTTTTGTATCACACTCAAGTAGAAGCGTGACACATATGTGTATGTAAAATTAACTGATATGCCATTCATCCACATGGAACTAACACATAGATGCCAATGAGCCAATAGAACATGTAGGTACCAAAAATTTTTTTTGTATTTTTGAAGGTTTTTGATTTTTTTTTTGTATTTTTATAGTGTTTGAAGAGTTCTCACGTAATATGTTTGCACAAGTGCATAATATTCATATGACTTTTTAAAGGTTTTCTTTCAAGTGTATCAAGGCAACATACACATTTTCCCAACTTTTATGTAAATGTGAATGGTCCCACCTAATTTGGTTTTAACTTTCATTTACTGTCTTTTTTGCATTGGTATTATTTTGATTTTTTTTAGTACCAGGTCACCCACATCAAAATCACATGGTCGAACCTTTTTTTTATATACTCATTTTACATGGTCTTGATAGACACATAAGTGTATCATAGGATTACAAGGACGATGTTAGTTTCTATTGTTAGTGAAATAAATAAATAACTCAATGAAAATTAACATTCCAAACCTAATATCTAGGGTGAACAATATAACAAACAAGACAAAAAGGCAAAAAGAAGACAAAATGATACTTTTACCTTCCTTGTTAATCATCAATGCTTATTGGCATGAAAGTTGGCTTGTGTTTGGCTTGTGGACAATGGAGTCTTTATTGATGTTAGTGCTTTGTGGGAAGCATTTCCCTCTGTTCACATGTGGTTTAGATTTGGCATGAATTGGTTGTGTGAATATTCTCTTGCAAATTTTACATTGTAAGTGTGCACAAAAAATCTTATTTTAGAATGGTTATAGCACTTATATTTATAGTTTTCCTGAAATGGCGAGGATCAACAGTGACCATCCAATATAAGATCTAGATGTGTGGCTCACAATTGGCCCAATTTTTGAGGTAAAAGGTTTTAAATGCTTTAATTAAAAATTTTAAGAATGGATCAATCAATAGTCATGGCTTGTCATTTCAGATATTTGTTTTCATTGTCTTTTTGAGTGCTTGCCAACTTTCAAGGTGACATCATGATGATATCATGACCTAGTTTTTTGTATTTTTAAAGTTTTATTTTTAGATATTCACTAATTAAATAGGGATTTTCACTTATGCATTTAATTGGGTTTAATTAATTAAGTGAATATGATTAATTTTTTGGCCCTTTCTATAATTTGATTAAGTACCCCACTCAATTAGTCAAAAATATCAGTTTGCTTGGTCACAACATGACTTGGGATAAATATATGAGAGGTTATCATTGCATACAGGGTAATAACCCAAATAGGGAAACTTTTACATGATTCTAAGCACTTACATCTAATGTGTGGATGAATTTGGGTACTTGTGTGATTTTTAGGCTTGATTTGCATTATGTGCTAGAAATTGGCCCGATATTCAGCTAGACATGGAATATAGTCAAAATAGAGTGTTTACATTTTTCCCTTGTTTGAGAAGGTGTTGCAAGACACATGCACAGTAACATATTCTCAAATAATGAAAAATTCATTATGTTAAAAAAGAAGATAATGATTGAGGAATGATGCGCCAAACAAAGTTTGGGAAGATTATGATGCCTACTCAAGGGAGTGGCCAAAACATAAGATTGATGGACAATCCCTTGAAAATAAGTAAGAAAAATAAATGAAATTAACCCATGGAGGAGATTAACCCAATAAAGTTAATGTCTGCATGCATTGATTTCCAACAATGAGAATAGAATTAATGTGTTGACAACCATAGGTTGTTATAAGTCACTAAGTACATATTCATACTTGAGATGGTGGTTTAGATTGAATAAGGATTTTACTGCAATAGGGTAGATTTGATCATGATAAATTTAGTATGCCCCAATAGGGTGGATTGGTAAGTATAACTCAATGATATAACCTATTCCATAGATTAAAAATGAGCAGGTGAAAACATAAGTATGATGGTATAATGAATTTTCAAAGATTGAAGAAACCATAACAAACCAGGCACATGAGGATTTTCAAAGTGATGAAAGATATTATTGAAAGAACCCACAAGGAATAATGGTAAAAATGATAATGCTGGTGATGGTCAAATTGCGTTGATATATGTCATGTATCCAAGTGTTGCTTATATAGTCTAAATGGACCTCAAGCCAATGTAGTTCTCCCAAAAGTGAGAGAAATTAAAATGAAGAATAGAATATAAGAATAAGAATTGATCAATGTGCATGATTTAGTTGTACCTACCAATGTGGAGATGCAAGTCTTAATTAACATTGATATAACCAAAATGGTTAATTGGTTTTGAATTGATCAAATAAAAGGGGATAATTGCCAAAGTGAACAAGGGGAATTATCATGACACCATCTCTTAGTAAGATCACCTATTATTTATTTAATATAACATGTGATGCTATTCACCATGATGGCTTGGTCATAATGTGCATAAGGATTTACTCCCAATCTAATAGACAACTAAAAACAACACACCAATGATAAAAACCATTATGGTAATGCTTATGTATGCCAATGGATGGACTTAAGTACAAGCACAAAGAATCACCTAGTGAATGTATATGCACAAAGTCAAGGCACAACAATGAAATCAAATATATAGGCAAATAAACAAACAAATAACTAAGTAAATAAACACACACAAAGATTGAAAATAAAAGTAATAGAAAGCATCAAGTTGTTAACCAAGTCAATATCTAGGTGTGAAGGCTAAATGGAATGATAACGAATGGTGCCCCATAGCAAGGCTATATGTAAGGGAATGACATGTGGGGATAAGATATCTTAGTATAAGCTCCACACTTTGATTTACCCCAATAGGGTGAAAGCTATGAGCTTGTTCTAAAAGTGTGAATTAGATGGTGTCCCTAAGCAAGGATACATGTGAATGGAAGGACACGTACCCAAGGATATTTGTCCTAAAAGTGAGAAGGGAACTAACCATGAATATGCCTTTGTAGAGCAGATTTAGGAAGGACACATCCCAATGTCTTATACAGGATTTGGTTGAAGGATTAAGGTGTCCCAAAATTGGTGGATTGAGAATTGTTGACTAGGTTTAGGACAAGATAAATGTATTTGGATTTTTGTGTATTTATACCTCTATAGGACATTGTAAGCCATTTTCAAATGTTTAAGTTTTTTTGGATTTATATCTCCCATGGAGATTGTAAACCTATTCTAATTTTTAGGATTTTTGAACTATTTTGAATGTTTTTGGTGTTTTCAAATGTTTAGGGTTTTTCGATATCTCAACTCAATAGAGGATTACAAGATACATAATGGGTTAACTCATAAAGAGGTGAGACTATTGGCTTAGGTTGCTCACAAAAATGATGAGAGTGTAGCTTAGGTTTCTCACAAAATGACAAGAGTGTGGATTAGTTTGCTTTTAAAATAGTGAGAGCATGGCAAAAAAAGTTGGCCGAATTGTCCTCAAAAAATACTGAGCACTGCCTACATATTCTAAATGGACCTCAAGCCATTGTAATTCACCCTACAATGAAAAATCCTAACTAAGTAATAGTAAGTTGGAAATTGGAAAATGGAAAAGATATGAAACAACACTAAGGCAAGGTAAAGCTTTAAAATAAAAGCAATAGAAAGCATCATATCATCAACCACATCAGTACTTACATGTGAAGGCTTAATAGAATGATAAATAGATGGTTCCCCCAAGCATGAATATATGCAAGGGAACAACATATCTGGAAAAGATATCCTGGTATAATTTGCACACTTTGATTTGCCCCAACAGGGCAAAAACTATGAGTTTGGCCTAAAAGCGTGAATTGTATGGTGCCCCTAAGCAAGGATACATGCAAAGGGAAGGACACACCCCAAAATATATTTATCCTAAAATTTTTAATGGGAACCAACCACAAATTTTCTCTTGTAAAGTGAATTTTGGAAGGACAAATCCCAATTATTTCTAAAAATAATTGGCTCGATGACTGAGGTGCCCCAAAGTGGGTAGATTGAGGATTGTTCACTAAGTTTAGGACAAGACAAATGTTTTTGGATTTTATGGCTTTATACCTCTCTAGGATATTTCAAGCAATTTTAAAATGTTTAGGGTTTTGAGGTATTTCAACTCACCAAAGGATTACAATATACAAAATGGGTTAACTCACAAAATAATGAGAGTGTGGCTTAGGTTACTTGTAAAATGATGAGAGTGTGGGTATAAGGCATGAAATAATAAGAAGGGTAAGGCATAATGAAAATGTATGAAAGGAGGATAAGGCAAGGCAAGGTGAGGAAAAATACAAGGCATGATTTTATGGTACTTGTTAATGTGGAGATGCACATCTAAATTAACATATGATATAACTAGAATAGTTAATTTTTAAATTGCTAGCCCACACCCTTTTTGAATAGTTGTTTTGTCAAGAAATTGATGTTGATTTGAACTCCAATAATGTCATTATGATCTTCGTTGGTTGTTGATTCTATTTTGTCTAAACCTTTAGACAATATTTAGTCATAGCCTCGATGAAGGAAAGTGTTGCCTAAAATGGTAAATAAGGGTATGGATTAGATAAAAGGCTTGATTTGACAATGTAATATAGATCTTGAATGAATAAATGGATCATAATGGAATGTATGAGGTTGGGAAACAAATGAAGATTGAGATTTTTAGTCACACATAATTTTGTTGATTCTAGATTCAACATAATTTTGGTTGTGGCAAGGCCAAAGACTTATGAATATGATCTTGATATGACCACCAAATTTTTTTGTTGTTTGGGCCTAAGAGATGTGGCAATCTGATTATGATGTAAACTAGAAGCCATATTTATGTAGACTTCAATAATGTCTTCATCAAGCAATGAATAACTGTTGTACTTAACTATCATTACCTTGAAGAGGTTTTCACTAATAAAGTTGTCTTTATTGTCCCATAGCACCTCCAAAAAGGTTTCACTAAGGAACACTGATATTTAACTTTGATTGTCTTCTAGCACCTTATATCAGGGTTCACTAGAAGATGTTGAGTTTAGACTTTGATTTCCCCCTAGTGCCTCTGAAACGCTTTCACCAGGAGATTGTTCTTTTGTATGAATGTGGTCTTGGTCCCCCTAATTTTATGCAACTGGTATGTCACCATGGATGCAGTTCAAAAATGTGTGACTATGTCAATCCCATTTGACGTTTGTGAGAGATGGACTGTTAATATAATGCATATGTTAATTAGTGTCAATGAAAAGTGGAATGGTAATTGAATGGTAAAATGTATCACAATCCAGAGAACTTGTGTCCATGCTAAAGAAAACATCCTCAACAATCATTACATGATCACAATTGTCTGCTAATTTTGAAGCTAATTCTAAGTTATAAGACTCTGAATCTAATGTTGAGACTAACATTGATTCTACTTCTGATGCTAAATCTAATATTGGTTCAAAATAGAACCTAACTCTAATGTTGATTTTGTTTTTGATGTATATTCAACTACAATGATGTCCTATTGAATGTTTGGAAATATAAGATTAATGGCTTGTGACATAATAATACATTATTGTTCAGAAATAAGCTCATCTAAGAGTGGCTCAACAAATACTAGCTTGTCAAAGTGAGGCCCCTCAAAGGTATAGGAATGGTCAAAGGGTAATTCAACAAAAATTGGTTTGTCAAAGTGAAATGCCTCAAAGGTAAGGGAATGGTCTAAAAGTGACTCAACAAAGATTGGATTGTCAAAGTGAGGTTCCACAAAGGTAGGGGAATGCATGAAGGATGATTTATCATAGGTTAACTCATCATGAATAAGTGTTTCAATAAAAACATCAAGGATTGGTTGGTTCTATTAGCCTTGGATTACATTTATTTGTAAAATATTATATTTGGACACAATTTACTCTCTAATAATTTATGGCTCTTGGAGAGGTAACAATTGGATCTATTTTGGCTCTAATACTGGACTGGATGTTGGAAATTGTTAGGGTGTGGAGACTAAAAGCTTCACCAAGGAGCACACTTATCAGTTTCGGGTCTACACAGACACCGACGTCGGTCAGGAGCGACCGACATCGGTCAGATGCAATTGGAGAGACGCCGACGTCGGCAGAGGATCGGCCAACGACGGTCACAGGCAAGCAGCAGAAACTGGCGTCGGTTACCTGTGTGTCTAGAAAGCTATTTTCGAGGACAGAAGCGAGTGTTTGCATGATGACTTTGAGTTGTAGTCTTAAGCTCACGTCTCTATTATTAGTAATGTTATTTTTAGAGCCCTTGTTCAAGTGGCTTAACTGTTTGTTGTAAGTGCATGCTCAAGTCTCCTAATTCTATATGTAGAATTAGATCTTCTTAGCTTATTGGTATTATTGAATTCGTATGTTGAAGAACAGTACAGAATTGAATCAATTCAGGTCTGTTGGAGTTGGTTGTTCTTGAGAGAGATAGCTCTTGAAGAATAGAGATCTAGTGAGAGATCTATACATCTAGGAGAGGTGTGGAAGAAAGAAGTTTCTTCAATTGTATTCCTATTGTAAAGAGTTTATTAATACAAGTTTTCAGGGTGGTTTCTTGTATCTCTTGTTCTTGCCATTTATCATTCTAGTTACTTGTCTATCTGATTTAATTCCGCGTTTATTGCTTTCACAAGTGTAATCTATTGTTGGTTGATCCCCAACAAGTGGTATCAGAGCTCAGGTTCACTAACAGGTGGTTCAAATCTGTGTAGTGTGTATTGATTACAGGTTCTCACAGAGGTTTTTGCAGGGATTTCTATTTGAGTGGGAGAAGCAATGGCAGATGAAAGTAAGCTTAGAATGGAAAAGTTCAATGGCAAAAATTACCAACATTGGAGAATGCAGATAGAGGACTATCTGTATCAGAAAGATCTCTACTTACCGTTAGGTGGGGTTGTAAAGAAGCCCAAAGACATGGAGGATGAAGAATGGGAAGTTCTTGACAGAAAGGCTCTAGGGTCTATAAGACTGAGTCTAGCATCCACTGTGATATCTAATTTATCACAGGCAAAGTCTACAGTAGAGTTGATGACTACGTTAGCGAATTTGTATGAAAAGCCCTCTGCTTCCAATAAGGTATATCTTATGAAGCAGTTATTTAATTTGCATATGAATGAAGGTGGATCTGTTTCTACTCATCTGAATGATTTCAATGGAATTGTGAATCAATTAAGTTCAGTCAATATAGTGTTTGATGATGAAATAAAAGCTCTTTTAATATTATGTTCTTTGCCTGAAAGCTGGCATGGCTTAGTAATGGCAGTAAGTAATACTGCATCTGCATCAAATATTTTGAAAGTAGAGGATGTTGTTAGTGTTATCTTGAATAAGGAAATACGCATGAAAAGCACAGAAGAGACATCTAGGAACGCTTTGAATTTTGAGAGCAGGGGAAGGCAGAAAGATAAGAGCAAGAGGAGATCAAGATCTAAGTCTAAGGTGAGAGGAAGATCCAAGTCCAAGAATGGCAGGAAGCCACAATGCTGGAATTGTGGAAAGATTGGGCACATAAGCAGAGATTGCTGGTCAAAGCCTAAGGAGGATAATCAGCATGAAGGAAAGGAAGAAGCCAAGGTTGCAGGTATTGCACAAGATGCTTTAATTTTCTCTCTGCATAATAATATAGAATCTTGGGTATTAAATTCTGGTGCATCTTTTCATGCTACCCCTAACAGGGAATATTTTTGTGACTATATCCATGGAGACTTTGGAATAGTGTATCTAGGGGATGATGAACCCTGTAAAATAATTGGCAAAGGTAAAGTGCAGCTGAAGATGCAGAATAGCAACACATGGGTGTTGAGAGATGTAATGCATGTTCCTAGCTTGAAGAAAAAATTGATTTCTGCAGGAAAGTTAGGGGATGAGGGTTGTACTGTAACTCTCACAGCAGAATCTTGGAAGGTGACCAAGGGTGCACTTGTTATGGCTAGAGGTAAGAGAGAAGGTACTCTCTATTTGTGTAATTGTGTTACTAACAAATCTCTTTCTGTATTGTCTACTTCAGATGTGGATGCTAAATTGTGGCACTCAAGGCTTGGCCACATGAGTGAGAAGGGGATGTCAATTCTTAAGTCCAAAGGTATGCTTTCAGATTTAAAAGGCATAGATCTAGAGTTTTGTGAGCACTGTGTATTTGGAAAACAGAAAAGGGTTAGTTTTCTCAAGACTGGGTCTACTAAGAAGAGGCATAAGTTGCAGCTTGTTCACACAGACGTGTGGGGACCAGTTCAGGTTGCTTCCATTAGAGGATCACAGTACTATGTATCTTTCATAGATGATGCTACAAAGAAGGTATGGATCTATTGTATTAGGAGAAAATCTGATGTATTTGAGACTTTTAAGAATTGGAAAGCTATGGTTGAGAATGAAACAGGTAAAAGATTAAAGTGCCTGAGATCTGACAATGGCGGTGAGTTCTGCAGTCATAAGTTTAGAGATTATTGTTATATGCATGGAATCCGCAGGCAAAAGACGGTTCCAAGGACACGTCAGTAGAATGGGATTGCTGAAAGG
The DNA here is from genome assembly GCA_037957365.1 of Torreya grandis. Lineage (NCBI taxonomy): Eukaryota > Viridiplantae > Streptophyta > Pinopsida > Cupressales > Taxaceae > Torreya > Torreya grandis. The sequence continues at coordinate 560,499 of JARHVA010001337.1, read as the reverse complement.
ATGAACAGGACAATAATGGAGCGTGCAAGATGTATGAGATTGCATGTTGGCTTGCCCTTACAGTTTTGGGCACAAGCTGTTGACACTGCAGTGTACCTAATTAACAGAGGACCCTCTATAGCTCTAGATGGTGGAATTCCAGAAGAGGCATGGACAGGTAAAAAGGTTGATCTCTCATATCTCAAAGTTTTTGGTTGTGAAGCCTTTGTGCACATAGATAAAGAAAATAGAAAGAAGCTTGATGCTAAGTCTATGAGATGCACGTTTATTGGCTATGGCTCAGATGATTTTGGTTACAGATTGTGGAATCTAAAAACTAATAAGGTAATCAGGAGCCGTGACGTTGTTTTCAATGAAAGAGTGATGTATTGTGATCAGCTAAGGAAGCTGAATCAATCTGAGCAGAGCAATGGTGAATTGGACGAGGTGAAAGTCCAATATGAGCTCGCGGGAAAAAGAAATAATCACTTGCAGGAAAACACAGAGACCGACGTCGGCAAGTTTGGAACCGATGTCAGCAGTATAGAGACCGGCGTCGGCAGGACAGAGACCGACGTCGGCAGGATAGGCACCGAGGTCAGTCAGGCAGAACTGACGTTGACCAGTAACAGGTCTGGAGGTGACCGAGGTTGGTCACTGTCAGAAAATTTGGGTGGACAGCGTGTTGTGAATGAGTCTCAGACACCCATCAGGAGGTCAGAAAGGGTGAGTAAGCCTCCAATTAGATATTCTCCTTCTTTATTTTATTTATTGCTAACTGATGGTGGAGAACCAGAGAGTTTTGAAGAAGCAATACAGGTGGAGTCCAAGAGTCAGTGGGAGCGTGGCATGGTTGAGGAGATGGAGTCCTTAAGAGAGAACCAAACATGGGATTTGGTTGAATTGCCAGCTGGTAAGAGGACACTGAAGAACATATGGACCTACAGGTTGAAAGAAGGTGAGAATGGACAGATGAGATACAAGGCCAGATTGGTAGTGAAAGGATTTGCACAAAAGCCAGGTATTGACTTTGGTGAGATTTTTTCTCCTGTTGTTAAGATGACTTCTATAAGGGTTGTATTGTCTTTGGTTGCTTTTGAGGATTTGCATCTTGAGTAGTTAGATGTTAAGACAACATTTCTTCATAGAGATTTGGATGAGGAAATTTATATGGAATAGCCAGAAGGATTTGAGGTCAAGGGTAAGGAGAAGTTTGTGTGCAGATTGAAGAAAAGCTTATATGGCCTCAAGCAAGCTCCTAGGCAATGGTATTTAAAATTTGACATGTTTATGACTGAGCATGGCTACCGTAGGTGTCAATCAGACCATTGTGTGTATTTCAAGAGATTTGATAACGGTAGATATATTATTCTATTGTTGTATGTAGATGATATGCTGGTTGCAGGATCACACATGCAAGATATCTCTGAGCTTAAGGTGAAATTAGCTCAAACGTTTGCTATGAAGGATTTGGGAGCAGTAAAGAAAATCCTTGGCATGAGCATTAAGAGAGACAGGAAAAATCACAGGTTGATATTGTCTCAAGAAGATTATGTGGACAAGGTGTTGAAACGGTTCAACATGCAGGATGCAAAACCAGTAAGCACACCTTTGGCTGGACATTTTAAGTTGAGTAAAGAACAATGTCCTAATTCACATGATGAGGTAGAGTACATGAGTAAGGTTCCATATTCTTCCGCAGTAGGGAGTTTGATGTATGCAATGGTGTGTCCTAGACCAGATATTGCCCAAGTAGTGGGAGTGGTAAGTAAGTATATGGCCAATCCAGGTAAGGAACATTGGAAAGCAGTTCAGTGGATCCTTAAATATCTAAGAGGAACTAGCAGTAGGCACTTGTGCTATGGAGGTTCAGATACTTCTCTACATGGTTATGTAGATTCAGATATGGCAGGTGATTTGGATGGCAGGAGGAGCACTACAAGTTATGTTTTTACTGTAGGTGGAACAGCAATTAGTTGGATATCTAAGTTGCAGAAGGTTGTTGCCTTGTCAACTATAGAAGCTGAGTATATTGCAGCCACAGAGGCTAGCAAAGAGATGATATGGATGACACGGTTCATGAATGAGCTTGGTAGAGAGCATGAGAGTTGCAAATTGTATAGTGACAGTCAGAGTGTAATCCATTTGGCCAAGAATTCGGCCTTTCATTCAAGAACAAAGCACATACAGCTAAGGTACCACTTCATACGACAGGTATTGGAAGATGGTGAGTTGAAGCTGGAGAAGATCCATATAGATAGGAATCTAGCTGATATGTTAACCAAGCCGGTTACAAAGGAGAAGTTGAATTTTCATTCAACTTCTATTGGTCTTCATGATTGAGTTGAAGATGGAGGAGCTAGAAGATGTTGCTGTACAGGTACTGGTGCAGCTGTTTATCTCCAAGTGGGAGATTGTTAGGGTGTGGAGCCTAAAAGCTTCACCAAGGAGCACACTTATCAGTTTCGGGTCTACACAGACACCAGCGTCGGTCAGGAGCGACTGACGTCGATCAGATGCAGTTGGAGAGACGCCGACGTCGACAGAGGATCGGCCGACGGCGATCACAGGCAAGCAGCAGAAATCGGCATCGGTTACCTGTGTGTCCAGAAAGCTATTTTTGAGGACAGAAGCAAGTTTTTGCATGATGAGTTTGAGTTGTAGTCTTAAGCTCGCGTCTCTATTATTAGTAATGTTATTTTTAGAGCCCTTGTTCAAGTGGCTTAATTGTTTGTTGTAAGTGCATGCTCAAGTCTCCTAATTCTATATGTAGAATTAGATCTTCTTAGCTTATTGGTATTATTGAATTGGTATGTTGAAGAATAGTACAGAATTGAATCAATCCAGGTCTGTTGGAGTTGGTTGTTCTTGAGAGAGATAGCTCTTGAGGAATAGAGATCTAGTGAGAGATCTATACATCTAGGAGAGGTGTGGAAGAAAGAAGTTTCTTCAATTGTATTCCTATTGTAAAGAGTTTATTAATACAAGTTTTCAGGGTGGTTTCTTGTATCTCTTGTTCTTGTCATTTATCATTCTAGTTACTTGTCTATCTGATTTAATTTCATGTTTATTGCTTTCACAAGTGTAATCTATTGTTGGTTGATCCCCAACAAAATATTTCTTATTTCTAAAGAAGGTTATTTGATTTTTCTTTAGGAAAGTTGGATGGAAATCTGGCTCTAGCTCTCAATAATTTTAGAAGGGCTACATCTCTATTCTCAACACACCATTTCTTAAAATGGATTTGAAAATGAGTTGGTGACACACTAACTGGCTTAGATGGGTGGGTGTTATAAGGTAATAATTGGTGTGTCCATGGCTTAAACATGATATCCCCATGGTCAATCAAGGTTTGGACATTTTGTGTGAACCTCACACATCGATTAAGTGAATGGCCTTGAATCCCATGATACTCACAATATTCATATGTTCGGTACTAGGGAGGTTTGAGATTATTTTCACCAAAAGGTTGAGTATGTGGACACATAATTATGTTTATTATGACTAATTGATAAAAGATGTCTCTTAAGGTTTTGTTGGGTAATTTTTCCATTCAAGGCCATGGTCGGTTTATGATTTAACAATTTTGGGAATATTAGGTATTATTTTTAATTTAGTTAAAGGGTATAAGTAGTAAAATCAGTAAATAAATATTAAATAATTAAGCTATTGATTTGTGTAAATTAGAATGCAACTTGAACTTTTCTAAAAATAGTAATAAGGGGAAGAAAACAAGACTTAGCTAGAAACAGATTGATCTAACTGAGACAGAGGGTGGAATTCACTGTGTAGGACTGAGACACTATCACAAACTAAGATCTAAACTTCATTTTGTGATTGGATAGGAGCACCAAAACTAAACAAGATTGATACTGATGTTGTAGTCCATCTCTGCCATTGTTGTCTTAAGGATCTAAGCTTTATGGGTTTTGTTCACTATGTCTATGTGACCTTGTCTACAGAGTTTTGGTAGCTAAAAGTCTATAGAGTTCCTTGCAGAGTAGATTCTTTATTCAAACCCTATCTTCCATCATGCTTTGATCAATTTTGAGCAAGAGGGGGGTTAGTGTTTATAAGATTCACTAGACGTAGATCCACACCCCTTATGTGGGTACGTTGCCTACATACCACTACTTCGAAGAGAGATCAAGCCATATGTAGTTCTCCCACTTGATGTGCTTTATGCAATTATGTGTATGAAGATATAGAATGCTAAACTAGATATGCTTAAAGTGGCTAGGGATTGATGTAAGGATTTGGATAAGCTTGTAAGTGTGTTGGCTAGCTATATGTAGAGAATAGGTAAGATTTCATGAATAGTCTTTCTTGTATTCTTGCTTGCTTGGTGATAATTAACAACCCCTTTCTAAATGATCTTTGAATAGGCATTTACAAGGATCTATTGGTCATGGTTTGAATGTACTCGCATTAGGCCGATAAGGAGAAGGATGGGGAACTAGAAGAAATTGACCATTAGGGCCATAAATAGACTTGAACAACATCACCAAAAGCATAGAGGAGTGGCACTAGTGTTATATTCCTAATGTGGCACTATTATCTTGAGTAGACGGGACCTGGGGGATGGATCTATCATGGAAAAAGGGGTTTGGCTCAGCTGAGATCACATCTAGAAGGCTATGGATGACTAGAAATTAGTGAAAATAGGCCTATGAGGGTCATGAGAGCAAGCAAAAGGGACCTATGGGTTAGGTGTCATTAGCCACGCTCAAGTTACTAACTTTTGTATTTTATATGACTACATTTGCCCAGTTTTTATTCTAGTGATGTAACAAAGCAAAATACTAGGATAATGGAAAAATAGAAAGTACACCTAAACTTACCTGTAAGGATGAAGCTCATGAAGTTGTGTGATGCTAGGTATGTATAGAGAGAGCATGTTGTGAAGTATGAAACTGCATAAGAAAATAAAGAGTAGAACAATTCTTACTAGATACATTATATCTAAAATAAGGACGTATAAAGTTGGGTAAGAGAGAGAGAGAGAGGAAGAGAAAGAAATGAATACACCTCACTTGATACACAGACCAATACAAAACCTATTGTGATGCTAAGTGATACTGAGTAATGATGAGTAATGTTGGACCAAGAGTAAAATCATGAACAGAGCTGAGTATTCAATTCCCTATAAGTGGCTCAAGAATGCAAAGGCTGGCCCTTCGGCTCCATCGTCACCTACTAAGTGAAGCTAGGTGGTCATACATATGTTGATTGATGTTTCTAATATGTGTCTAATCCCTTTGAATAGATGGCTCAAGAATACAAAGGCTAGTTATTCCTTTGGCTCTATCATTGCCCCATGAAGTAAAGTTATGAACTGATATCGGTATGAAATGTGTGTCATATGAGATGAATCTTGAAGCTCATGGATGTATTATAATTTAACAATGTTGGCATGGATAGCCAAATGTATGCTAGAAACTAAGCCACTCTTCTCCTCTTCAAAATATGGAGATTAGGCTTGTATGAAAGCCACTCTAAATTGGTGTACTAGGCTTATATGAATGCCACTTGAGAACTCAAGAATGTGGATGTTATGCTCCTATGAAATCCATTCCAAATGATGCCAACCATCTGCAGATGGAATAAGGCACACAACTATTAAGAATGCCTAGGTAAAACTAAACTTGAAAGGAAAAGAAAACAAATGTGCCATGCATATTGCCCACAATCACTAGTGTTTGGAACTTGAATTCTGATCTAGAAGTTATATTAACTATCGTGTCTGAAACTAGAAGTGAGAGCCATCATGCTATGCATGATACCCCTGTATCTAGATTCTTTGAGCAAAAGTGTACTAAAAACTACTGATTCTAAATAGTTTTGGCTGTGCAAAACTGTATTTGAACCTACTTTTTTTCCTGCTTCTAGAAATTTTGGTTTTTTTATTATTTGGACAGGAGTGCCAAAAGTGGTCACTAGATGTATTGGTATTGTAGTCCAAGTTAGGCACTATTGTCTTGGGTTAAATCTAGTAATTGTTCTAATATTTTCACTATTTGTTTGGTCTATTATGACTATTTTGATGTTTGGTTGTTGTTCTAGGTGTGTTGAATGCTAATTTTTTTATCGTTATGAGCTGTGATCTCTATGATAAAACCCCTATATGTTTCCCCCTCTTATGAGGATAGGAATGAAGACACTACAATAAATGCCCTTAGAAGAAAGAGCCCTGCAAGTGTGTTATGTTACAAAGATACATGATATAATAATGATAATTGACAAGATATCTCAAAATATAACATGATTTATATTAAGAGATTGTTATATTAATAGGGGTATGCCTAGATGGATATAATAATGTAATAACATGTGCATTATACTGAACTGGAAATGTAAGTCTGATTAGTTGTTAGTTGTTAGTTGTTAGTTATTAGTTTTTAGTTGTCATAGAGGGATTAAGCATGATGTCCATCATGGCATCCAAAAAAGCAAAATAAATACATGATGTGGATCATGGCATTGAAAATAATAAGAAGTAAGCAAGAAAACAATCACACAAGGCAAAAAGTAAGAAGCATATAAGGGTGGCCAAGGGGCCAAGCAAATAAGGGACATGGGCACATGTCACTCAAACTAGAAGACAGGCATACAAGGCATATTCAAATGCCACATACATATACAATTGAAATCAGTAAGGTTGGAGTGAAAGCCACAATCATATAAAAGAGTATAGGCAAGGGACATTATCAGATGTCCAAATGCACACACAAGACATAGAAGCAAAGGGCACTAGAAAATCTTATAAGGCACATACAAGAGGCAATCAAGAACTGAGAAATGCAATCATATATAGCTATGCAAAGTAAGAAAGGAATCATGTAATAATTAGAAATACAATCGCATCTAACTAATCAAAGCAAGAAGGAAAGTATGCAAGACATGTTAGTACAAGACTAGGTATATGCTAAGAAATACACAAGTGTTCTATACTAGTGAGTGTCGATAGAGTAATCTGTGTAAGTTAGTAAGTAATATACATCAACATGATAACTAGAGTGTGTGGTGTAGGAATAGCATAACTTGGATGGTGTAGTCATATAGAAGATGCCTCCAATGGGTATGTATATTGATATATGTCTCAATGTAGAAGTAGGATGCCCCCTCAATGGGTAGAGTGAAGTAATCAAAGAGCTGGATGTCACTGCACACACTCAAAAGAGATCAAGTGAATCATGGTAATGTAGATAAATCGACAAACAATAACATAAAACAAAAAATGTAAGTCTAACATGATATTAGAAATGTAAAGCATGGATGATGCATACAATCAAAATATTTTTGGTGTTTTTGAAATATTTTCATGTTTTAATATTTTGAAATATTTGAATTTTTTTCAATTTTTGATATATTGTATTATTTTTGGATTTGTTGATATACTTCAATGTTTTTGAATTTTTGAATATGTTATAAATTATGTACAATCAAACAATAGAAACTATGTATAGGTAAGTGGGGAAAGGATGATACTAACCAATGAGTCTCATGGGAGACTCCCTATCATGGTGTCTTATAACAAGGAGAGAAATCATGCGTGATCATGAAGCATGATGGAAATGTTGAGACTATGGCTTTGAAAGTTGTATATATTGTAAATGCTCTAAAATATTTGAAGTAAAAACCAACTATGGGGTCCCCCTATAACTCTAAGAAGTAGATGCAACCATAGGGCTCTTAGGGACCCATCTGGTAGGAGGAGAAGCTTTCTAAACATGTGCTCTATGTGTAGATGCATGATATCTCAATGACATTGCCTTGGGTGTGAATACTATAGATAGAAGTTGTTTAGAATCCTAAATATATGGAGGTGTATGAACTTTCTGTACTGGTGATGGATGCCTCAACTATGTCTAAATCAAAGCTAGAGGAGGAACTATAACTGGTGGAGAAACTATAACTAGAGGTTGAACTAAAATTGGTGACTGCAAAGTAGAAGATGGTTCTAAAGTGGGGAGTGGTAACTCATATGGAACTCCACCAATTGTAACAACCTGATTAGTGTAAATAAATTTCACACATATATGAACTATAGAAGGTACTACTCAAAGTTTTTGAATCCATGGTTGACCAAGTAATATATCAAAAACTCCTACACAAGGAAAAAAAGTGAATGGTGTGGCCACGTGTGTTGGACCAACCTGTAGAGGAAGTATGATCTCACCTAATGAATTATGTATGTGCCCACTGAATCCATTGATAACTTTTTTGTTTAGGGTACTATCCTGCTCAGAATATCCCAAATGTTGTAATAATGTCATAGTGCACGTGTTCACACTAGATCCATTATCTATGAGAACACTATGAATAAAATGATTATGAATGTAAGCTCTAATAAAGAGTGTATGATAATCTTAATCATCCTTGATGATCTCTTGCTCTGAGAAGGAGATGGAAGGTCTATCTGGAACTTTGGAATTGTATACACCAATCATATTGCTCAAAGTATGTGTCTCAACTAAAGGTGCCTTGTATGTATTTGGTGGTAGATATGCATGATATACATGGTGAACCCTTGATGTGTCCCTTGTCTCTTGTTTAGAATGTTGTGGAAAAGGATCTAAAAATATTTTTAAAGATTTATCCTATGTTTTCTTTGCCTGAGGAGGCTCAACTGAAGTACCAAGATCAATATGATTGACATCAATCAAATCTTGTATCTTGTGTCTCAAACTAATGCATCTATTTGTTGTATAGTATGTTGCCTTGTAAAAACATGCAAAATACATGATGATCATATTCCCATGGAAGAGGCTTGTTGGGTTAACTTCTCGAATAGGAGGGAGAGATATGATGTTACATTCCAATAGATGTTGTAAAACTCTGGATGGAAAATTTGGTAGATTGGTGAAAGTTCACCGAGAAGGTGCTGATAAAACCACTCATTGAGGGGGCTCAGAAGCCACATTAACTATTGGTTGATTCTGACTCTTATTATCACTGACCTTGACTTTATATGGGACTTTGTTGTTACTCTTATTTGTTATTTTTGAGATACTTATATACTTGAGTTTGCCCATTGAAATTAGTTTCAATTCTTGTTCCTTTAGTGTGTGACATAATTCAATGAAGGAAGATAATCTTTTGAATATGATTGATTCATGCAAATATGGTAGAAGACTCTATTTGAAGAGATCTTGTAACCTTGATCAGCCATGGGGCTAGTCATCTTAGCCAAAATAGTCTTATATCAAAGAACATAATCCATGAGATGCTCATTTGACCTTTATTTTTGTTGTGCAACTTGGGCATATGAAACCTTATCACCAATGCTAATGTTGAAATGAGATAAGAACATGTCGACTAAAGGATTGAATGCATTGATCGACTGATTCAATAGACTATAGAACCATTTTAAAGCATAATCCTTTAGGCTTCATAGAAATAACTTGGTAAGTAGTCAGTCATTGGGTACATAGTCCAAGCATGGTATGTGAAAGGCTCTCAAATGTGTCTTTGGATCACCCTTGCCATCATATAGAGTAAGCTTAGGTTGAACAAAACCTTGTGGCAAGGCTCTCAAATGTGTCTCTAGATCACCCTTACCATCATATATAGTAATCTTGGGTTGAACAAAACCTTGTGACAAGGGTGTAGAAGCAATGTGATGTGCCAATAGTGTATGCAATAAAGTAAAAGAATCCAAAGCCTGTGTAGGTCTAGAGGCACCTTACTCAAGATGTAGCACCTTGGATAGAAGAGATCGTATCTCTTGCATAAGGGTTATCACATCAAAGCATAAAGATGTACTAGTTGTAGCTAGTGGCATAAAGGCAGGTTAGGCTGCTATAGGGGGTTGTTGAGACATAGTTGCTACCGTAGTGTCATTTTTAACTGGTTGCTCTATGGTTTGGGAAGATTAACCATTGTTCACTCTTTGTTGTTCTTCTTGTTGTATTTTAAGCATGTCATCTTGCATGTCAAGGTGTTTAGTTAAGATTTCTTGAAGTTCCCTTTTATCAATTTTATCAAAACTGGTATATTGGGCCATTGTTAAAGTAGGAAAATAATTTGATTTTTGACTGAAGTTTTTGCAATAATTTGTAACAGACAAAGTGCTACAAAATGAAATTACTAAAGATAGGAAATGTAATGTTATAAAAATAGTTAACTAGAAATTACATAAAAAGGATACACAAACACGTTTGGTGATACCTCAAGAAGCAATGGGACCAAGTATATGCAACTAGGGTTTTACAGATAATTATTTTAATAATTTACTATGAAATTTTGAAATTGAAAGTGAATTTTTAAGTTATGTATGCAAGTAAAAAAATAAAATTATATTGAAAAATTTGTGATTTAACAGGTCCTAGTAGATGCAACTAGGGTTTTGAAAAATAAATGTTTTTGAAAATTACTGTTACATTTTGAAATTTAATTGAATTTTTTGATTTAAATATGCTAGTAAAAAATTAGAAAATTATTTGAAAAATTACTAGAAAAATATTGGGACCTAGTATAGGCAACTAGGGTTTAAAAGAAAATTATTTTAAAATTACTACAAAATTTTAAAATTTAATACTAATTTTTTATTTTATTATGTAGGTAAAAAATTATAAAAATATAAGAAAAATCATTTCAAAATTTACCCTAGGGTTTATAGGGTTTTTATGTGCAAACCAAGTAAGTCAAGTTCACCAAATGATTTAATAATTTTAGAAATATTGGTGTATTATCCCTAATTTAGTTAAAGGGTCTGAGTAGTAAAATAAGTAAATAAATATACAATAATTAAGCTATTGATTTATGTAAATTAGATTGCAATTTGAACTTTTCTAAAAATAGTAATAAGGGGAAGAAAATAAGACTTAGCTAGAAACTGATTGATCTGACTAAGACAGAGGCTGGAATTCATTATGTAGGACTAGAACACTATCACAAACTGAGATCTAAACTTCATTTTATAATTAGAAAGGATCAATGAAACTAAATAGGAGTGGCATCAGTGTTTTAGTCTACCTCTATCACTATTATCTTGAGTATATAAGCTTTCTGGGTTTTGTTCACTATGTCTGTGTGACCATGTCTATGAAGTTTTGGTAGCTGAAAGTCTATAAAGCTCCCTATAGAGTAGATTATTTCTTCAAACCCTATATTCCATTATGCTTTGATAAATTTTGAGTAAGAAGGGGGGTTAGTGTGTGTAATATTAACTGGATGTAGATCCACACCCCTTGTGTGGGCACACTACCTACATACTAACACTCTGAAGAGGGATCAAGCCATATGTAGTTCTCCCACTTCATGTGCTTTGTGAAATTATGTATATGAAGATGTATAATGTTATATGTGCTTGAGGTGGCTAGGGACTGGTGTAAGGATTTGGATAAGTTTGTAAGTGTGTCAGCTAGATGTATGTAGAGAATAAGAAAGATTGCCTAAATAGTCTTACTTGTACTCTTGCTTGCTTAGTGATAATTGCCAACCCCTTTCTAAATGATCTTTGAATGGGATTTTATGGGGATATATTGGTCATAAGTTGAATGTACTCACATTAGGCCGATAAGAGAAGGATTACCAACCAAAATAAATTTGCCGTTGGGGCCAAAAATAGACTTAGACAATATCATCGAAAGCAAACATGAGTGGCACTGACATTATAGTCTAGTATGGCGCTATTGTCCTTAGCAAACAAGACCTAGAGGGATGGATCTGTCATGGAAAAAGGGGTCCGGCTCAGCTGGGATCAAGTATGGAAGGCTACAAATGACTGGGAATCAGTGAAAAGATGTCTATGAGGGTCATGAGAGCAAGCAAGAGAGACCTATGGGTTAGGTGTCATTAGTCACACTCAAGTTACCAACTTTCACATTTTATATGACTATAGTTTGAATGTCTTGGTCCATGAAGTTGGAATTGGCCCAAAGAGGATGGTCTTGGTCTTGGTAATTGGCACAACCCTAGAGAGGGCATACTTGATTTGGGTAAGTGGCCCAAAAAAAGGTAGTTTTTACATATGATAATTGGCATGGCTTGGCTTGGTAATTATAAATTAGCCCATAGAGGGCAGTCTTAACACTTGATAAGAAACTAACCCAAAGAAGGGCAAACTTGGTCTCGATTAGAAATAGGCCCAAAGAGGGTGAACCTGGTACTTAATAAAAATGTGCCCAAAATGGGTGACATTGGTTCTTAAAATAAATGTGGTATGTAGGTTTAAAATGAACCCTAATTCAGCATTGGAATGGCTTGGTTATAGGCAAGCCACGCGTGGTGAAATGGTAAGCAACCCAAATCATAGTCCCATTGGGTGTGCCAATATGTATCATAGGATTACGAGGACAATTTTAGTTTCTCTTATTAGTGATATAAATTTAAAAACAACTTAATGAAAACTAGCATTCCAAGCCTAAGACCTAGGGTGAATAATATAAAAAATAAGACAAAAAGGCAACAAGAAGACAAAACAACACTTTTACCTTCCTTGTCGATTAGAAATGTTTATTGGCATGAAAGTTGGCTTGTGCTTGGTTTATGGACAATGGAGTCATTATTGACGATAGTGTTTTGTGGGCAACATCTCCCCTTATTCACATGTGGTTTGGATTTAGCATGAATTGGTTGTGTGAAGCTTCTCTTAAAAATTTGGCATAGTAAGTGTGCACAAAAAAGATTATTTTAGAATGGTCATGGCACTTGTATTTATAGTTTTCTTGAAATGGGGAGGATCAATCGTGATCATCAAATTTAAGATCTAGATGTGTGGCTCATAATTGGCCTAATTTTAGAGGCAAAAGGATTTAAATGTTTTAATTAATATTTGGAAGAATGGAGCAATCAATAGGCATGGCTTGTCATTTTAGATATTTATTTTCATTAACTTTTTGAGTGCTTGCCAACTTTCAAGGTGACATCATAATGATTTCATGGCCTGATATTTTGCATTTTTGAATTTTGAATTTTAGATATTCACTAATTGAATATGGATTTTTAACTTATGTATTTAATTAGGTCTAGTTAATTAAGTGAATCTAATTAATATTTTGGCCCTGTCTAGAAGTTGGTTAAATGCCCCATTCAAGTAGTCAAAAATGTCAATTTACTTGGTCTCAACCTGATTGGAGATGAATCTATGAGAGTTTATCATTGCATACAAGGTATTACCCCAAACAGGGAAGCTTTGATGTGATTCTGGGCACTTATTTCCAATATGCAGATGAATTTGGGTACTTGGGCGATTTATAGTTTTAATTTACATTATTTGCTAGAAATTAGTCTGACATCTAATTATACACAGAATGTAGCCAAAATGGATTGTCTATAGTAAGTGCTCAGTAACTTATGTGCATTTTTCAGTCAACTACTCTAACTAATGTAATCTCTTTTCATGGCATTCATTATCTTTGACAATCTCTTTAATAAAAACACACAAATATAGTATCTCGGGTTAAATTGGTAAAATGGATTTTATACTGCAGGCCAAGGAGTAAGGTGTATCCTGAGTAGGTGTATGGACACTAGTTCAATATGCCCATAAAGCATATGCTATCTATTGGTGCCAATCAGTGTTATTTCATTCAATCATTTTGCCAAGTATTTTGATAATTATCTTATTGGTTGCCTCTATCTGGCTATTGTCCTCTGTGTAATAAGGTGTAGAAAAGGTATGCTTAATCTTGTGTGACAAAATGATAAATAATATTGGTCATCATAAATATGCATATGTCATACCTTATGATAAAATCAAGTGGAATTGCTTCCACCTATTTTGTAAAATATTCTATAACTATGATGATAAATTTGTGTCCACCAATAGGTACTGAATGCACCTTTCCAATTAAGTCAAAACCCCATAAGGAAAAAGGTCATGGTGAAATAACTGGTTGTAACTCATGTGATGATGCATGATTCAAATTGTTGTATTTTTTCGATTGTAAATATAGTTTTGCATGTTCAAGACATTCTTGTTCCATGGTAGGATAAAAATAGACTTGGAATAATAGTTTTTGAGACATGGCGCATCTGTTGAAATGCCTACCACACTCATTGTCATGCATTTACAAGAGTGTAGCGTGGGCCTCATCTTTGTTTAAGCATCGAAATAATTGTCTATCAAAACTTCATTTGAATAAATCATTTCTAATAATAACATAATTAAGTGCTTCATGTTTTAATTTTCATTTATCATTTCATGTAAAATGGTATGGTACATAGGATCGATAGAGAAAATTACAAATATCATTGTACCATTTTGTGTTTATAGTACTACAAGTAACAAGGATAGCTAAGGTATTTATTTTATTAGAAGAAATGGAAGAATCTCATAACTATCGAATGGTAAAGTCTATATGATCATTTTTAATAGAAAATGTGTCAAATGTTTATGTGAGCTTATCTACCATTTCATTAAATGGCCAAAGATGTTCTCTTTGGTTTGGTAATGATTAGTAGCTTGATTAACAATAAATTGGGAATTGCCAAAAAATTAGATGTCTCTTATATGAAGCTTGTGTGTTATGGATAATTCGATGATCAAGGCCTCAAATTCAGCTATATTGTTGGTGCAAGAAAAGGCTAATATGTAAGAAAAAGGTATGTATTCACCCTTAGGGTTATGAAATATGGTACCATCACCTACCCTTGTTCTACATTTTTATCCATCAAAGAACATTTTCCATGGATTAGAAGATATATTATATACCTCAAACTCATCACAAAAATATTCAGTGAGCAGAAAATAATATGGTAAGGGAGTCACATCCAATTGGTCAATTATGACCTGACCTTTTATTGAGTTCTAGGCTAAAAATTTGAGATCAAACTCTATAAGCTGCATCACCCATTTTGTGATGTGGTCGGTTAGGTGCATCTTATTCATAAGGAACCATAATGAATTTTCTTTAATTATAACATGAACCTCATTATTGAGTAAATAATGTTGTAGCTTTTGAGTAGCAAAAACTAAGGCTAAACATAGTTTTTCCATTGTTGTATATTTACATTCATAATCAAATAATTGGTGACTGATATAATAAATTACACGCTCTTTGTGATTATCATCAAATTATGCTAAGAGGGCCCTAAGGGCCTCATGGGTGGTTTATATGTAAAGAAGTAGCGGTCTATCTGGAATGGTAGGCATAAGTACTTGTGGGTTTGATAAATATGCTTTGATTTTAAAAAAACTTTGTTGATACACATCACCCCATACAAATTTTGTGTCCTTTTTTTAAAAAACACATGAAAGGAATTGTTTTATCAACCAACTAAGCAATAAAACACCGAATAGCTTGAATTCGGCTCTACAAATATCGTAACTATTTTAGATTGGTTGGTAGTGGAGTTTCTACAATAGATTTTACATTTTCAGATCAACCTAAATGCCTCACTGAGAAATAATGTATCCTAGGAGCTTTCCTTAAGATGCCCTAAAGCCACATTTTTTGGATTTAATCAAACATTGAACTTTTGCAAGTTCTAAAATATTTTTTGCAAATCAGTAGCATGGTCTAGTGGTGTTTATATTTCTTGAGTAAATCATCAACATGATCCTCAACAATTGTGTGTATAAAATCAAGAAATATATGATTCATGGCCCTTTGATATGTGGCTCCTACGTTTTTAAATCCAAAAGGTATGATTGTATAACAAAATGTACCCCTAGGAGTGGTAAATGTGGTCTTATATTGATATAAGAGGTTGATTTTTGTTTTATTACATCTTGTGAATCTATCCATAAATGAAAATGTCTCATATCTAGCTATAAAATCTACAATCATGTTGATATTAGGTAATAGAAAATCATCTTTAATACAAGCCCAATTTAAATCGCAATAATCAATGCAACAATAAATTTCACCATTGGGTTTTGTAATAGGGATAATGTTGGACACCTAATCAGAATGTACAATGGATCTTATAAATATAGTGTCTAAGAGATTTTAAATTTCATCTTTTACCAATAACGCCACTTTAAGATGCATTTTTTGATTTGTTGTTTTATCGGTTTTGCATTTGGGTACAATAATATGTTATGCATTATGATCAATGGATCAATCCTAGGCATATCTGAATAATCCCAAACAAAGATTTCAAGAAAATCATGGAGGTCTTGTGGATAGGTTTTTCCTTCATCATCCTGCATCATTGTCACAAGTAAAACCAGTTGAGGGTTCTCCTCCATTCTAAAGTTGTATTTGATTGTTTCTTCATTTAAAAAAGTATATCTCTTTGTGTTAAATGGTGTGGTAGGAATAGTGTTAGATTATTCATGTTGGACATTGGTATCATTGCTCTCACCAAAGTAAGCATGAATAGAGGTGGCACGAGAAAACCTATTCTTATGATAGAATAAAGGGAGATCCTTATACACCCCCAAGTACTATAGTAATTATTCATCATTGGAGAACTCAACCATTCTCAAAATTTTAATGGAAGCACCCTCATTGATTAGATGATGGTTTACCAATTGGAGCTCATTTTTAGAGGTATGCATATTTTTTTTTTCACCTTTTTAAAGTAAATTGTACTGTGAGATATATGCTTGTCTTGTAGCTTTTTCTAAATAACCCAAACCTTGGCGGTTTGTATTATTTTCAGGAATAATGAGATGAGCTATGAATTGCTCATTTTTACCCAACCCTTATCCCTTATACCCATATTTGAGCAAATATCAAGAACTAAAATTAGGATTATAGGATTGTATTGTAGTATTATTGGGTTGTTGGACCATTGCACAATGTTTAAAGGGATTAATATCCATTGTACATGTGTAAACAGATCCCTCGTGACTAAATTTTAAGCATGTATGTAACATAGAGGGAACCAAAAACATTTCATGTATCCAAGGCCTTTCTAGGAGAATGTTATAGTTCATATCATTTGGCATGACTTTTCACAATGTAGGTAACATGCAAGGACCCTAGTAACATTCAATGTTATTTGTCCTAGTACTCATCATGAAATATGACCATATCCCTTGATTCTCATATTATATGGTTCTAAATCTGAAGGTCCAATGTTAATTAAGGAGAGAAAGGATATGTTACAAATATTGAGTCCTAAGCCATATTCCACAAGAACTCATTTTACCATTTTTTTGAAAATGCACACCTAGATGTAGAGTGGTAGACATCTATTTATAAGATGTTGAGGTGGTAAATCCTCCTTTTTGAAGGATATATTATGGTCAGTCCATTGGATGAAATTTAAGGCAGAGGCCACATGTGGTGGTTTGACATTATAAGGGAGAATGGTCATACATAGTGCATCCAAAATGACATTTTTGTAATGGGATGAATGGTGTAAAAATACCAAGAGTGAAGTTTTAGTAATATCCTTAGACTGGGTAGTAACATGACCTAGCAAGGATGATTGTTTCATGCACTCCCTTAGGCATTTTATAGTGATAGGTAAAAGCTCATTATAAACATTATAACAAAAAGGAGTATGTAGGAACGGAGGTTTAGAATCCTTATAGATCAAACTAATTTAATTAAGCATGATATTTAAGAATTAATAACCACTATAAGGTATTGGACCATAAAATAATTAACAGATATATCCATAGTAAACATGATTACAAAATTATAGCAATCTAGGATCAACAACAGAAAAATAAAAAAACCTAATTGACTTAGAGTTTGGAGTTAAAATTTTGGGTTCGCCAAATGTTTAACCCTAAATTAGATAAGGAACATAATTGGGTAGATGGGGTTAATAATATAGAAATGATAATGCAAAAAGGCAATGATCAAATCTACATCGGGCCAATTAGGTGCTAAACTTAGATGTAAACATATACTAAATTTATTAAATTGAGTTAAGCTAAAAATAGTAAGTACAACTATGTTAGATATAGAAATGACAAAAAATTAATGTACTTAGCTTGTTCTAATGTTAATCCAATTTTGGATCTAGAATAGACAAGAAGCAAACTACAAGATGATTCTAGAATAGTTGTTAGATTCTAAATTGAGTGCTTCTAGAGTTGCAGACACTAGTGTCAACCCTAAAATGGTTATGTCAATACTACTGTCTAAAATTAACATAAATGTCTTGTAAATAATACCTAATGGAAAAGGATGTTAACACTTGGATGATTCTAGATTTTACTTTGCCCTTGCTCTGGTGCATTTAGATATGGATCATGGACTATCGCTCCTCATAATTTTTAAAAACACTAGTTCTTCATCTTCATAGTGACTCTAGGGGAAAATGGGTTAGTGGGCACTATAGACACCAATATTGTGTCAACCCCCCCTTGGTCCCCTTCTAGACGTTAACACTCCTAACCCACACTTGCACACCTTATTAATTCAAAAACTACTTAATTTAAATTAATTACCTCACCCCTTGGACACCTCACCCTAAGACCGTTTCTTAGCCTATGAGTCACCCTGAGACTAGGTCCTCCAAATCCTAACTACCCATGACCTATTCTCACTCCATCTTAACTCCCTAACCAACACCTGTGCCTCATAAACCCTTCTTTTGACCGTTCTCCAATGGCAAAGGCACTTGGCGAGTGGAGAAATGGACAAAGAGCTAAAAATAGCCCTTTTACCTATTCTCTCTCCACCGACATCGATCAACCCTCGACCGAGTCGACCGTTCTATGCCATCACCGATGGGATCACCGATGTCAATTACATAAGCCAAGCTCTAACATTGAGCTAGCCCCCGGCCTTTTTGCACATTGACATGCACACTCTGAGACCTCAAGCACCAGAACTCAACTATCGTTCTCCTGGCTACCGAAGCTCTGCACAAGTCATTCTAGAGATTGGATTGAAACATTGTACGAGGACCTCAACATCAGCCACAATGGGAATAAGCATTATGACACCGCTGGTTCTTCACCTAATAGAGCTAAGTATTTTGATTCTCATTTCAGTATTTTAGAATACATTGTTAATTAGTTTCCATTTGATATTTCTAAATACTATCTAGAGGCCCGACTTTTTTTGTGGAGGGGCTGAAAGACTTTCCCCTTATTCTCACCCCCTTCTCACACCTATCCTCTACCTTTGCCCTTCCTCAGACCTTATTCACCTTCTCGCAACCCTGCACAAACCTTCGAATTTCCAAAAACTCCTCTGTCCACCACAAAAATACTCTAAAAGCCATCCAAGGCCAACAACCCCTACCGACATTGGCAACTAACCAACGTCAGCGCCATTTACCCCACCGACCTCAGCAGACCTACCGATGTCAGGGACTGTAACACACAGACTGTAGAGAACATGTACACGTTATCTATTTTTCTCTTTCTTAGTATTTTATCATTTCTTTTTATACAACACTTTTTTCTTTAAATAGTGGACTGTCATCCCTTACGGAGCTTCACGCTTCTGAGACCGAGCACGTAGCTTGGTAGTCCACCATATCCTCTTCTAACATCTTCTTTGTCCAAGTCTTATTCTTACTACAGGTGTTTCCTCCATAGCCAAAGAGGAGCTCCCACAAAGCTTGGATACGGTGCGCACTAAATCTGGGTAATATCAAACCCAGACCTTAACTTTAGTTTCTTTCTTATCTGAATGCAATTAGCGAAAATTGAGAGAAACATTCTGGCACGCCCGATGGGATGCTTGGAGTTTTTCTTGGGTTCATTCTTCTTCTTTTAAAAAATCAAACTTTCATATAGATGCATTAGAAAAATATTTTCTTCTTGCATCCCCTCTTCTATCTTTTTGTTTCAAAAGGAAATCATTAGCATAAGTTAAAAAGAACATCTCTTTTTCTTCTTGTTACTTATTGCATGCATCATAGAGTAGTGAAAAACTCATACTCTTTACCTCTTCTCCATTTGTTTGCATTTGAATAACATATTTCGATTTAGGTTAAAAACTACTGCATTTCATTCTTACTTGGATGCACACTTAGCCCACTTAGTAATTAAAGCATTATGAATGAATCGTAGTGCACAAATGTGACACAACCAAACCACAATCACTTCAAATCAAACACTTAAACTTACTTGAGACAAGGACCATCTAGGATTTCATCACCTAGTGGATACCTTACCCCACCTGGCGATCCTACATGGATTTCACCACCAAGAGGAGCACCCACTCTGTTCTCTGGCAGAGTATAAACTATAGGAAAGGTATATTCTGGCTAAGTGGCCCAGCTCAGCTCTAGGTTTGTGAAGTGAAGGGAGAAAGTCCCAGCACCAAGCCACATACTGACCCTAACACAGATATTTTTGAGCACCATAACACAACCTGAAACCAGCCATAGACTTCCTCTCTAGGACTTATTCTACAAGCCTAACTCCCAACACAATCTCTTAAGGCATAAGCCACCATGACTTTAAAACTCATTCCTAGGAATCTAACATTTTAGAGTTTGATTGCCTAATCATCTATTTTGCTAGTTTTATCTGAGTGTCTGAGCTGGTAAGGTCATACCATTCTGAAAAATAACTCAGAATATCTTCTTCCAAAAACTATCAATCTTCTGTGTTTTTGTAATTACACAAAAACTGACATTGATTTCTCCACTGACGCCGGCAACCAAACCTTCACCAACATGAGTTAAGAGACCGACGTCGGTAACATTTTATGACTGATATCGATTAAACAACCGACATCGGTCACTGTCAATAAATAAATTTAAAAAAAAATCCAACAGCAAGCTTAAAACCCAAATTTCTTGTTGTTTAACACAAATTCTAGTTTTCTAAAACTAAAACACAATTTTTGGAACCTAAACCTCTTTCACCTTGCATGGTCTTGACACGCAGTCAAGCCAAATTCCTTATTGACCATGCGAGTCAACAACCACTCCCACCTTCACCCTTCGTGCCAAGTCATCTAATGGAGTATACTTCAGACACCAAGCATACTCCTATCCAACCTACCCTTGATCAACCTCCTATTATTCCTAAAGGGATCAAGATTTTGAGAGATTCCTTGACCACAACGTCAAGGCTCTCCAACATTATCTCGCTAGAAGCCAAATGCGAGATCCTTCAGGTAACCCTATCTATGGGATGCCAACTTCTTTGGTTGAAGTGACAATGATATCAACAGCCTCCGCTACCCAACCTAAGGCTACTCAGGCCACTGCCTTGACCAGTAACCCAACCATGGCCAATGTTCAAGATTTGGCTTCCCCTTCTATCCTTTCTTGCCCTACCTCTATCGAGGTTTTTGTACCCCCTCAACCACAAACAATTCAACCAAGTTTGACACCTTTCCAGAACTTGATTGTCTCTATCCCATCCACTCTTGCACCTATAAACACAAGAGTGACCACTTATCCTTTAACTAGTGTCGTTGCCATTCAACCACCCTTGGTAGCATCTAGTCAAGTTGTACCTTCCAACTTCGTAGCACAAGCCCCCTTGACCTCGACATCAGCCCCTATGACAAACTATCAGTATGTTGCACCTACACAAATGCAACCAAGTATGTCATACACCCCTTCCAACACCTTCCAAGTACCCTATAACTTAGGGGGTGCTCCTTATGCCAATCCATCTACCGATCTAATTAAGATGCTGATGGATAAGATGTCTAACCTTCAGACATCTATTTTAGGTTTGAAGAGTGTTCTTTCATATGAACAAATCTGCAACGAACCTATCCACCCTTTAGTTCTTATTCGACCATACCCTAGCCAGTGGGAACTTCCAAAATTTACTCACTTTCTGAGTAAAGAGGACCCACAATAACATCTATGAGCGTTTAGACACACTTGCTACCTCATAGCGCACGATGATGCATTATTACTTCGCACATTCCCTATGTCACTTTCTGGCACCGCCCTTGACTGGTATAGCTCCATTACCAGTCATTCTCTCTTTACCTTCGTTCACTGGGTCAGCTATTCCTCGATCATTTCTCAATCAATATTACTAAGAAGGTCTCCATCCCAGACCTTTATTCCATTAGACAATTTGAGGATGAGTCAATAACTAACTTCATCGCCCGTTGGAGAGGTTTGATCAACCAACTCTCTTTCTCACTACCTCAACCTAAGCTCATTGAGATCTTTTCAAGAGCATGTGCCAAGCACATCTCGTCCACTCTGTGGGTTCAAACTTTTTGCACATTCGATGAAGCTTTCACTATGGCTCGAAAGCTTGAACTCTGCACAATCAAAGAAGACAGGGTCAAATTGCATAGCAAAAATACCAACGCAAAAGCCAATGACCCTTCTTCTTCCAAATCTTCTTCTTCTCACTCCAAGTCCAAAGGATCAGTAAATGTTGTGGTCCTTAGGTCACCATCTTCTACCACAACCAACCAATCTGAGCCCTCCACTTTGTAAAACATCACTAGACAATTCCAACAATGGTATGAACAGTGACAATACACTCCAATAAGAGAATCATATGCTTTCGTATTGGATAATTAGTGAAGCAAGGAGTCCTCAACCTCCCTCAAATTTGACCACCTATCTAATTTGACCCCTCACAAGCCATCCCTACATGGTATAGGGAAAATGACTTTTGTACTATCATCGTGTCAAGGGTCATGACACAGATAATTGTAAAACCCTAAAAAACATTGTTCAAGACATGTTAGACAAAGGGGACCTTGTTTTGGATAATCCTAATGCACTGGCCAACCAAAACATGGATGTCTTTAGGCAACCATTTCCTAACCATCCCCCAAGTCAGAACAATGTTCAGACCATGGTCGATGACCCTCAAGAATGCAACATATGCACGGTCAACATAGTCTTGTCTTTCATTCCTATCTAACCTCTCCCACAATCTGAAGAGGTTGGTCAACCCATTTCTCCACCATGGGTAGAAGAGCCTATTTTACCCATACCACACCCACGCAATGAAGAGCTCCCTTTGCCTCGCCCTCTTCCTCGTGTGGATGAACCTGTTTCACCTGTATCACCCCCATGACATCAAGCACCTCCTCTACCCATTCTTCTACCTCGTGAGGATCATGTATTACCTGTTCCTCTTGCCCCCACCTTTCCTCTTCTTCTACCATTGGAGGAATTTACCATTCATACCCCACGCCCTCATGTAGAAGGGGCCATCATCCCTCTACTTCACCCTTTAGAGGAGCCTTCCTCTCCTATTTTTCCTCCACCGATGGAGGATAGTCCTCCATCCACCCCCCTTTCACACGTAGGAGAGTCTACTTTGATCTCTCCCATATTGGAGGATGCTTTGATTGTACCAACGCTAGTGGCCCCGCCTTTATCCTTCCTAATACTAATGGAGGATAATATTTTCCCCGCTCCTAGACCACACGTGGAAGGCATGATCATTCCTATGCTTTATCCGCTTGAAGAGCCAAATTCTCCAATCCCTTCTTTTCTGAGAGAAGAACTCGCCACCTCACCCACTTGGCTGAGGAAGATCCGGTGATGGTTCTCTCTCGCCTTTGGCCCATGATCATTGCGTCCAACACGTTTCTGCTCTCGAAATCGCCCAAACCTCCAAAGGATTGACTGTAAGGCCTCACGTGACATCATCTAAACCCTTCTCTCGATTGGCAAAAAACTTAGGATTCCTCCATTATAGGAACCTAGACTATTAGGCATTATGGGAACGACTTAAGGCTCCTTATCCTACACATCTAGCTTCACCTTATACTGCCAACCCTTCCACGATGATTTACCCCAAAGTCTCTAACGAAGATCGGGTTTCCACTTCTAAATCATCAAAAGTACAGCCTTCCATGTCTGAATCCAAACCCTCGCAGGTGTCCACTATGCTAAAACAGATTAGATCTATCAGTGTTCACCCTGTATCAAACCTAACTCACCCACAAGTGAAGTTAGATTTGAATCTTGCCCTGCACAATAGTGGTCCTCACACCATACTAAAGAATGATGCTAAACCACGTCGGTTTACTCCTCCCCCACCTTCACCATTGCCCTCTATTTTGGGTCCACATCCTTCCACTTTAACAGGAGTGCTCCCTATTCCAACACTTCACAAAAACAAACTGCCTCCATTACTCCCTCTACCTGTCAAAAACATATTTACTCCAAGAAAATCGACACCTCTCAACAAGAAAGTGCCATCTACACGTGCGCCCACACCACCAACCAAAAAGGTGATACAAAAAACTCCCCCTACAACTCCTAAATAGAAGTTGTCAACCCCTACTGCAACAAAGAGCATAGACCCATTAGTGGGTTCTTATGCTTCATTGTTATGCTAATTGTTGCAGTCTTCTAGCATCGTTCTCCCACCCATTAAGCCATACCAACCTCTCAGATCAAAACCATCTTGGTTCGATGACACTCAAATTTGCTTATATCATCACACACTTGGGCATGATACTGAGAATTGATGCGCTCTTAAGGTTGTCATTCGCCAACACCTAGAAAAGGACACCCTTCTCATTGAAAATTATCTTGACCATTCTTTTGACAAATTATCGACACCATCCCATGCCTCCAAAACCTCCTCACTTGAATTGAGATCCCAACGTGAGATTATGGTCACTCTACCACCTTCTCCCCCTTTATTCGAAATCAACACTATTAATGTGGCCACCAGGTCCCAAACCCTAAAGGATAAAGGAAAAGAGCAGGCTTCTACCCCTTAGACATATCCATTTTCCAAGCCTTCTCCACCACCAAATCCGAAGATTTCTATCTTGGGCACATCTCAACCAACATCTTTGGGGGCGATTCCTCCTGACCTCTCTAGTCCACATGATGTTTGGTATAAACAACTTGTTGACTACTTGACTTATTCTATCATTCCTCCTGACCTCTTTAGCAATGGATGGCGGGCTTTTATCAAGAGTACTACTTGATACACCATGCTAGGGGGTCTTCTCTACAAACGAGGTTTTGATGGCCTCCTTCTCTGATGCCTAACCACCACTAAGACATCTCATGCCATCAAACAAGTCCATGATGGGATTTGTGGAGGACATTTCAGTGGTAACTTGGTTACAAAGTGCATCCTCCGCCTGGGCTATTATTAGCCCACTCTTAACCAAGACTGCAGTGACTATATTCAGTGTTGTATCAAATGCCAACAACATGCTAACCTACTTCACGTCCCTAGCCACACTTTACAAGTTGATAAGGATTTCCAGCAAGATTACATCAAGTGTGCCTACAACAAAAATTTGAAAGAGCGAGATTTCAAAATCAGAGATCTCGTCCTTAAAGAAAACCAACACGTGACCAATATGAAAAGAAGCAAATGCAGCAAGTTTTCTCCTAATTGGCTCAGACCTTATATAATAATGCACAAGTATGGATCAGGCACTTATCATCTATCTTCTCTCAAAGGCCAGCCAGAACCTGAGCCCCTTAATGCCTTACATTTGTGACCATTCTACTGTTAACCAGGTAATCATTCACTTGATGTTTAACTTGAGCTCATCCCTTGAGCAACCCCCGTCATCCTCATTCATATTCCTTTCAACCCTTTTCCCTACAACAATTAGTTTACCCTTTTTTAAGCATTAATGCTTTGTCCTAATAAAATGGAAACCCCTAAACCTCTATAGTCTAGTCCATGACTAAAAGTTTAGTCAACAACAAAAAAACATAAAACTGGGATGCCTAACAAAATATTAAAAGGTCATAAACTATAAATGTAGCTTGCTCCCTCAAAGGACAGCTACATTATTGTTGTAATCAATAGACTACTCCCTTGAAGGATAGCTATTCAAAGAAATCCAAACATACAAAGCAAACTATAGACCACTCCCTCAAAGGATGGCTATGCCCAAATTTTGCTACAAAAATAGCACCCTCTCAGGAGCTTCCCGTATCAATCAGCTTCACATGACCACAAATCAAAACAACATCCCCAAGTAGACTTCCTGCATTGATCAGTCTACCAAAAAAAATGACTAACAAACTATTAAGTCATGGACTTGCCTATAGTCATTCTCAGGGTCACCTATAAAAGGGGCAAAGTTATCCCTGCTAAAAAGGGTTATGCTATCCTCACATATCATATAATCACACCTATTACCCCAAAATACTCAAGGGATTTTGATCTCACTTAACATCAAGTGATTAGGGTACTTCTCTAACAAAAACCAATGGTCAACGACGTAATGCATGAACGGGGCTTTTGTTTGCACAAACCCTATCTATGCTATCATTATGGTCCTTGTCAATGAAAGAGCAACGTGCCTTTCACTTCTTACACATCTTCGTCACATCCCAGTTTATCTTTTAAGACGTAGTGTCTTAAAATTATATGCTCGCATATTGTCATCTCATAATTTTCACTATAAAGTTATGAACCTAACATTCAACTCAATTTTATCATAAATAACATCACATGTTTCTGATAAAATACAACCCAAACATTTTTCTAACCACTAACATAACCTCGTGATTTATTTAATGCAAATACCAATTTGTGTTATATAAATTATCATAGCCCATTCACATTAGTTTTTATGGAAAACAATACACATGGAAACTATCAACCAAACACAATTTATGTCAAGCATATACCATCACCAATATGGAAACCTATTGAAGCATAAATAAACTCATTTCATTTTTAGCATACACCATCACCAATATGGAAAATTGCTAAGGATGAAAAACCACATAACCTATGTTACAGCATACACCATCACACCATACGGAAAAGGCTGTAACATCATCATACACTCATCATTTCAAGCATGTACCATCAAACATATGGGAAATGCTAAAAACACTAACATAACCAAAACAACTATCAACCTCTTTGACTCTTCTTCCCTTTTGGGAGAACTACATTGGCCTGAGGCCCTTAAAACAGGGGCTATGTAGGCATCACTCAGTTGACATGGGGTCTTCTGAGGTTAGCTCGGCCATTCATTTATTTGTCTACCTAATGGACCAACTATCTAAACCCTAGGCTCACTGCCTACCCTGAACCCTAGGCTCACATATCTATCTCAAACATAGGTTTTCTCTAACCTGCCCAAAATCATGACCAAACAACCAGCCATGACACTGTAGAAGTCACCTTAAACTTCTCATGGGGCACATTGGAGATCACATACATCTCCCTAACCACAACAAACAACACTCGAGATCACTTATATCTCAGCCTGACTTGACAAACTACCTCAGAGATCGCGACTATCTCCTCAGACCACGACCACTTTCGAGACAACTTTGCCTTGGTTGTTTTGATTACATATGCTACCTCACGAATAGTTAGCAAATTGTATGCGCCCCTCACACCTATTATCGGATCATGCTCAAGTTGATCCCCAATATCTGTGACATTTCATGTTTTCTAGGAGCACTTATTAGCCCAAATACTTGAAACACGATGCCCATTAGAGCTACAGCTTTGATCGTTTAACCCAATCAGGTACCACTAATAAGCTAGGGACCGGTTACTTTGATTTTAGTCCTCCTCGACCATTGGAGCTATAGCTTTAATCGTTTAACCCAATTAGCTACCACTAATAAGTTGGGGACCGATTACTTCAATTTTAGTCCTCCTCGACCTTACCTGCGATAATTTGACCTACCTATGAAGTGAAGTGGTATACGCACAATCTCAATTATTGCAGTGTTCACACTCCAACCTCACCTTACCCATCCACTGCCTATCAAATTGGCACTCGATTTTAGATTACCTTCTCTCGATTCCCGCTTTGAGGGGGAATACCTCATCCCATACCTGGGGCAACCTACATCTATTTTTGTCTTGCAGTTTGTTAGAACAAACCACAAGACAAAAAGGGGCAAATGTAGACACCAATATCGTGTCAACCTCCGCTTGGTCCCCTTCTAAATGTTAACACTCCTAATCCACACTTGCACACCTTATTAATTTAAAAACTACTTATTTTAAATTAATTACCTCACCCCTTGGACACCTCACCCTAAGACCATTTCTTAGCCTATGAGTCACCCTGAGACTAGGTCCTCCAAATCCTAACTACCCATGACCTATTCTCACTCAATCTTAACTCCCTAACCAACACTCATGCCTCATAAACCCTTCTTTTGACCGTTCTCCAATGGCAAAGGCATTTGACAGGTGGAGAAATGGGCAAAGAGCTAAAAATAGCCCTTTTACCTATTCTCTCTCTATCGACGTTGGTCAACCCTCGGCTGACGTCGGCCATTCTACGCCGTCACCGGTGGGATCATCGACGTCGATTACATAAGCCAAGCTCTAACATTGAGCTAGACCCCAACCTTGTTGCACATTGACGTGCACACTCTGAGACCTCAAGCACCAAAACTCGACTATCGTTTTCCTGGCTACCGAAGCTCTACACAAGTCATTCCAGAGACTGGATTGAAACATTATACAAGGACCTCAACATCAGCCACAATGGGAATAAGCATTCTGACACCTCTGGTTCTTCACCTAATAGAGCTAAGTATTTTGATTCTCATTTCAGTATTTTAGAATACATTGTTAATTAGTTTCCATTTGATATTTCTAAATACTGTCGAGAGGCCCGACTTCTTCTGTGGAGGGGCTGAAAGGCCTTCCCCTTATTCTCACCCCCTTCTCACACCTATCCTCTACCTTTGCACATCCTCAGACCTTATTCACCTTCTCACAACCCTACACAAACCTCTGAATTTTCAGAAACTCCTCTGTCCACCACAAAAATACTCTAAAAGCCATCCAAGGCCAACAACCCCTACCGACATCAGCAACCTAACCGATGTCAGTGCCATTTACCCCACCGACCTTAGAAAAGCTACTGATGTCAATGACTGTGACACACAAACTGTAGAGAACAAGTACGCATTATCTATTTTTCTCTTTATTAGTCTTTTATCATTTCTTTTTATACAACACTCTTTTCTTTAAACAATGGACTGTCATCCCTTACGGAGCTTCACGCTTCTGGGACCGAGCACGTAGCTTGGCAGTCCACCATATCCTCTTCTAACATCTTCTTTGTTTAAGTCTTATTCTTACTGCAGGTGTTTCCTCCACAGCCAAAGAGGAGCTCCCACAAAGCTTGGATACGGTGCGCACTAAATCTGGGTAACATCAAACCCAGAGCTTCTTAACTTTAGTTTCTTTCTTATCTGAATGCAATTAGTGAAAATTGAGAGAAACAGAAACATGGTGTCGAGTTAACCCCCAAGACCTCTCTATAAATGAGTGTTTCCTACATAGCCAATACTCTAAATAGGACCTCAGACTGATGTAGTTCTCCCCTATGTGTTAGCTTGTGTGTGAATCATGCAATATGTGCAAAGCAAGTACAATAATGACCTGCCTTTTAACTTGATAAATTGGGCTCTTGGGATACTCCTTTAGTAATTTCAACCTATGTATGTGTTTTTCCCCATGATTGATATGGAAATAGGAGAAACTAGGGAAGCTTTTCTCACTTGAGTGCTTAATTAAATGCCTTTTGTAAGTTACACAATGAGTAGCTAAGAAGTTTATATGTGAGGAATGAATGAGGGTTGATCTTGTATTTATATCAATCCCTTTAGAAAAATAACTTGCATTAAATCACTTAGGCCAACCATTACAATACATTTCATTTGCAAATTAGATTACTTTAGGGTATTATACACTTGTATCGAAGCATGACACTAACGTCGATGCATGTGTTTGTCCCAAATGTTAATGTCTATGGAATATGAAAGTAGGTATAGACTTAAAAATTATAGAGGTGGAAGATATATAGCTTTTAAGTATTCTAAGCAAGATATAAGATCTAGGTCAACAACATAAGACTAGTCAAACCAAGAGATATGCCAAGGGCATGAGATAGAGTAGATGTGAGATTTCAAAAAATGAAAAAGCTCTATAATTGAGAGAAATAACCAAGATTTGAGTTTTTTAATTATACAAGACTAAGGTGTTGTATAATCCATAAAATAGTGTCTACATTATCTATCATAAAACCATGTCTTTATTTCCCTTCCATTGAAACTCTAATGACTAAAGGTGTTATATGCATAGAACGTGTCGATGAAGAACCATTAGAAATCTTAATTGGTACATTTTCATGTATAGGTGATACATCCTTAGGAGGTTTGTTTTCTTTTTTGTAAGTTCCATAGGTGTTGAATAGTCAATTTTGATTTTATCATGTTCAAAAATATCTTGAGTTTTATTTCATAAGGCAATACACCTTTTTGTCATATGTCTGTTGACTCTATGGCATCCATGATAAGAGCATATGAATATAGGTGAATGGTAAGATCTATATTGCATTTGACAAGATTTAACACAAAGGTAAAAGTATAATATTCAATTAAAAATCTTTACAATACTCCAAAGCTTTATAAGAGATTTTATGGGAGTTACACAATGGGACCAACTGCTTTATGGGTTCAACTTGTAAGACAATTAAATTTTACAAACTAACATTATTTAACTTATCGACTAGCATTATTAACTAAAAATTATAAAAGGATTGTATGTGCCCCACTAGCACATTAAGAAAATTAACACTAAAAAAACAAATAAGCATAAAGTGACCTTGGATCAACTGATCCAATAGACCCCCTTGATCAAACAAAGGGTATAGAAGATGATATGGAGCCATGTGTAAACACACGAATCTAGAAGAGGTTAATTCTCGTTAGCATGAAAAATAAGCATAAAAAAATAGTAAATCTAACTTCTTAAGTGTGGTCCTGGATTGGGCAAGACTTCAAGCAACAAACTATGAATTATAATGTTAAATAATACACTTTTACCTTCCATTTGGATGTTCCATTCAAAGCCAACATATATACATGTTTATGCCTAGATTATAGAGCATGAGGTCATTATCAATGTCGATACATCACGTAAGTGACATCTCCCCTTCACTACATGTGGTTGATGAACAATTTAGAGGAAAGTTGAAGCTTGATGAATAAGAGTGGCTCTCCAAAAGGGTAATACTTTGTTGTGTTTCAAGACTTAAGAATAATGGAAAATGGATTTTGTATTTATAGATTCCTCAAACTGCCCTTGACCGTTGGATGACAATCAAGATGAGTGCATGAGAGTTGGTTAATTTTGGTAGGTAAAATGCAATTAATATTTGGCATTTACCATATTATGATAATTCTTGATATATATGTAAATGTTTGACGACTTTCATGTGATGTCATGATAATTTAATGGTTTCTGTCATCAACCACTTGGCCACTCATCATGAGGATTAGGGAATAAATCAAATTAATGAATTTACAAAAAATGAAAATTATAAAATCTATGGAATTTCTAATTAGAGGAAGATTAGGTTAATTAATGAAGGTTAATTAACTTAATGGAAAGTGATGTGACTTTTAAAAGTTGAATAATCATTCAATATAATTAATCCAAAACATCCCTTGCATAGTCACAACTTGACTCGAGATGAATTAAGTGAAGCTAGTGATTGTGTATAGTGCATTACCCTAGTCAGGGATGCCCCAATAGATTTTAGAAGATGCATGTCAAATGTGTGGAGGGATTCAAAAAAAATTAGTGACTTTGTGAATTATTGTCATAAATTGATTATGATTCTAATTTCAATAAGAAAGTGATGATAATCGAGTGTTTACACTATGACTATGAAGTCATCAAAAGTATTTATCACACCTATAATTGGCACATTATACATTATGGTACTAATCAATCGATGTCACTTCCAAGAATCCTACCCCTCATGAGTTTTAGCATTGATGATGAACACGATTAAAGGTCTACTCATCCCCTATAACCATTTTATACCATATTGTAATAAAACACAATCAAGGCATGTTCAATCACATCAATCCAAATAAGGTCTCACATAGAAACTCATCCAAGTGACTATTCAGTATCATGTATGGCACATCTTCTTAATGCTAAAAAAAAAATGACATACCTTTGCTCAACATTATGGTACTAACAACTCCTATGTCAACTCATACAATAACTGATGATTGATTGAAGGCCATGCAGTCTCTTCCCCTATAATGTGAGAGGTGAGAATTCATTGAAAAAAAAAACAAATCAAAAATACTCCATCTGCTCCTCATAATGAATGTCAGTGAGCTGAAGAAAACCAAAACTTTGAACAAATAGCTAACTAGAGAATGGGAATTGTCGTCCAGCCTCCAACAGAAACTCTAACCTCCAATTTCACAATTATATTTTGTCAATCACAAAGATCATGATGGACCTATGATGGATAATATATTCTTTGTGTTTAAACCTAAATTTGGATAAGGATCTTATTTGGGTAGATAGGGTTAAGAATATAGAAATGATAATGCACAAGGGTGATGATTAGATCTACAACATGTCAATTAAATGTTAAACTCATATATAACATATGATGGATTCATTAAATTAAGATAGGATAAAAATAGTAAGTAAAACTATGTTAGATATATAAATGTCAAATAAGTAATATACTTAGTTGGTTATGATATTGACATAGTTTTGGATCTAGAACAGGTAAGAAGCAGACTATAAGAAGATTTTGGAATAGTCACCAAATTTTGGATTGGGTGCTTCTGGAGCCACAGACACTAGCATCAACCTAGGATGGTTGTGTCAACATTATTATTTGAACTAGAAGTATCATATATAGAATACCTATTAGAAAACGATGTGACCATTAATATGCTTTTGGGTTTGTTTTTACCTTTGCTCTACTACATTCAAATATGGGTTATGGATTGTCATTCCTCATGAAATTGTAAAACCCCAGTTCTTCATCTTTATAGTGATCTTGGGAAAATGGGTTAGTGGGCTCATGGTTTTGAAATTATCCCAAAAACCCCTTTGTCAATGAGCATTGCCTACATAGCCAATACTTTGAAGAGGGCCTCAGATTGATGTAGTTCTCCCCTATGTGTTAGCTTGTGTGTGAATCATGCAATATGTGAAAAGCAAGTACAATAATGACCTAGACTATAACTTGGCAAATCAGGGTCTTAGGCTACTCCTTTTTATCTTTAAACTTGTGTATGTGTTATCCCTATGATAGATATGAAAATATGAGAATTTTGCTTTATTTGAATGCTTGATTGAATGTTTTGATAAGTTGACTCTAAGTCTTTTCTAAGTGAGGAATAAATGAGCGTTGATTTTGTATTTATATCAATATCATTAGATAAATAACTCGCATTAAAGCACTTAGGTTGACTATCAGGATACATTTCATTCTAAAATTAGATGACTTTAATAAATTGAACATCTACATTAGGGTTAGACACTAGCATCAATGCAAGGGTCTGGGACTAATGCTTGTGTCATAATAATTGAAAATAGGTATAGGCTCATAACTTGTAAGGGCATAATATAACCATGTTTTAGGCATTTTGGGTAAGATAAAAGGTTTATTTCATCAACATAAGACTGGTCAAACCAAGAGATAGGCCAAGGGGCACAAGATAGAGTAGATACGAGACTTTTAAAAGCATGAAAGATCCAAAACTTAGAGGAAAAACCAAGGTCTGAGTTTTCCAAGTGTAAAAGACTGAGGTGATATATAATTCATAAATGTCATCTACATTTCCTCTCCATTTAATATATTAATGAAATTATTGATTTAAATGAGAATAAATGAATACCTAGGTGTGTATAACACACCTTGCCTTTGCATGAGTCCAACTTGAGTGCTTTGTTGGTGATTGACCTACAACCAAAAGCATGTTATAGTATATAATCAGTGCATATAATATGAAACTCAAAGCATTTGAAATAATTGGAATTGAAAAAGTAAGGTTTAATACACCTATGTATAAATGCAATTATCTTGCCTATTGGCAATTTGATTTGAAAGATGTATCATTATGAATCATTGAAACTGAGATTAGGACAAATATATAAATCTAGAAAGTGCATGTATCCAAGGAGATAGAGATAGATTATAAGGCACATGCCCCCAACCTTGGAGAAAAGGTGAGTTTCCACCTGGCAATTGAGATTATCTTAACCATGCATCCCAATCATACTTATAACCTAGTGAGCATGAATGAACAAAGTCAACTCATACTATTAAATTGGTGAGGCTAGATGATACAATCAAGTCCAACTTGAAAACTTGGAAAGATTAAGTGATTTAATCACTTCAACCATACCAAAAGCAAACCAACTACTGTAGTATATTAGCTTAATATAGTTCATAAAAGTCCAACTTGGTGGGTGATGATAATCCTTGAGAGTGTTTTGTAATATTAGGCACACATTGCATAGGATATGCACCTTAGATATATCTCATACTAAAATTATGTATAACAATGATACCAATGTATAGAATTATGCCACAACTATGAATCTAAATCATATAACTGTGTGCTTTAGCCAATTTAGAAACTATGTAAGTGTGGAGAACATGCTTCTAATCATGCCCCCACTATATATAAAGAAATATTAAAACTGAAATAAGTGTCAATGTGGAGGACATGTTTCTAAAACATGCCCCCACTGAATCTGGGTGTGCCAAATATTAAATAAATGTGGAGAACATGCTTTCAGAACATCCCCTCACTAAATCTAAAAATTACTCTAAATACTGAATAAGTGTGGAGAACATGCTTCCAAAGCATGCCCCCACTAAATCTAAAAACTATGCCAAATGTGAATAAGTGTGGATAACATGATTTTAAAGCATGCCCCCACTGATACACCCGCCCCCTTTGAACTAAGGGAAGAATAGAAACTAGTAATTACTTCATCTCAAAAGGATAAGACAATTGAATAATTTGTGAATGGAATATTGTAGCATAGAGAAGATCATGTCTCGGTAAATATAGCATTGAAGTGCATAGAACAATGTGATCATATGAAAGCCTAAGATGCATGATAAAGATCATGGCAACATCTAGATAGCAATAGAATAAGTTCAATAAGCAAATAAGCACACACACAAAATCACTCAAGAGCAAGTTAATATACAATGGTCCTAGGAGACCGCAAATAAGGGGCATATTCAAATGTTGTACAATCAAAGGGACATGACTCAGTAAAATGTCCACAAAAGCAAGAATGACCTTCAAATTTCCATACAACAAATAATGACATATTCAAATGTCAAAATAAAATGCACATAGGCATAGGGGTTGTAAATACAGGATCATATGCAAATGCTTAAACAAACAAAATAATAGCAAGGCATGAAAATCAAGGAAGAGCATACAAAAAAGCATAATCAAACAACATAAACACATCAAAGTAGCCCATGGATCAAATGTGTTAGCAAAAAATTACAAGTGCATTGCATATCAAGTACCATGTATGAGATAGAATCATGGATAAATACATGTGTAAGTACGCATATCAGCTCAAAACATGATAATGTAAAGTGACCATAGAGTGATATAACCTGTGTATATCAAGATCATAAAGGTGAATTCCCCCAATTTCTATATGATATGAGTAGAGGGAAGGTGCAACATCTGAAATAGGAATAAATCATATATTTATGTATGCCTATATCACACTCAAGTGGAAGCATGACACACGTGTATGTAGAAGTAATTAAATTGCCATTTGTCAACATAAAACTTACACATAGATGCTAAGGAGCCAATAGAGCATGTACGTGCTATAAACATTTTTAGAGTTTTGAAGTTTTTTGATTTTTTAGTATTTTTGAATATTTAAAACTGGAAAGACTACCTTATGATCCCATCTAATTTATGAGAATCATTAAGGAGTGGTGAATGTATAACCCATCTTGAACGAGGTGTGTCATATGTGTGCATAACAAAATCAAAAAGTGTATCATGTTTTTTTGGTAAGTTTTTACTTGGTATCTTTAGTTTGCATTTATCTACATTTGGTTTCTCATCTATTAGTGATGGATTCAATCAATATGTACTAGGTCCTGAAGGTATGAATAGATCATGTGGTAAGTTATCAAGTGGATCAAAACAAGATTTGTTGAACTATTCATCTGTAGATTGCTCACCATCTATATGAGTAGTGATAGTATAAGTGTTTTTATATTAGGAAGGTCTTGTAGTTTCCCCCTTTATAACCAGGTTTACAACTTTAGATTTGTCAAGTGTCTCCTGCTCTGTGACCTTTAGTGTTAGAAATCATATTTTTAACATTTGATATGACCATTGCTATTTTTGTAATGGTGTCTTTTATATTTCTGTTTTATTCTTTGAATTGTTCTCATTTGTAGGTGGTTGTTATTTTGCATTGGCCAAATGTATATTTGAATGATTTGTATTAGTATTGAGAATATAGCCCAAGCCTTGATTATCAATCTAATCATATGTGAAAATAGGATGAGTGATGCCTTTGGAATGTTTTCTCAATCCTTGACCATGATAACCAATTTTCTGTAAATATTTCATTCCAAATCTATATTATTTAGAAAACTAGGTATCATTATTGAGAGGTAATTTTATATCCTTCTCTTCATCTGGTTTTTCTTTTTGAACCTTTTCTTGCTCTAAATTTGATATTTGCAACTAT
Organism: Torreya grandis; assembly: GCA_037957365.1. Classification (NCBI taxonomy): domain Eukaryota; kingdom Viridiplantae; phylum Streptophyta; class Pinopsida; order Cupressales; family Taxaceae; genus Torreya; species Torreya grandis. Next base: position 524,249 of record JARHVA010001337.1, on the reverse strand, counting down.
TTTTGCTCTAAATTTTTCTTTGGTATCCACATTTGTTGTTTTGGTATTTGTGGTTTAGGAGAGGTATTCATAATGTGAGTTTTTTCTTTTTTTATGTATCAATGATATGATCACCACTATATTTACGACTTTGTATTTTGTTATTTAATGCAAAATAATAGTTTGTATGATGCCCATGCATTCTAAGATATGCACAATAATATTTATATCTCCTTATAGGATGCAGGGGAGGTAATTTTGTCACTTTGTCTCGAATCATTTTTCTTAGGATTTCATTTGGACTCTTAGTAGCCTTTTGGTCACTTTTTGAATCACTTGTTTAGATGTATTTAGTTTTAGTTTTTTCATTTGGATAATAAACCTTGTTTGGAAAAGCATTGGTAGATGAAGATGTAAACACATAATTAACACTAGCATAAGCAGGATTTTGCATCTATGTAATCTAATTTTGTAACTCTTTTATTAATTTGCACATACTAGTGATTTGATCTTTTAAGGCTTCACGAATACAAACACTAGCTATTTGAGATTGATCATGCATACATGCACCACCTGCGTTACCCCTTAAAGGAGTGATATCGTAGACCTATTTGGAGGGATGGTAGATATCACCCTCCTTAGGGCTAGGAGAAGGAAGAGGCTCTTTTGTATCCATTTTAAATGTTCTGAAAATTGATACGAGAACATGATACGAAAAACATGCAAATGTTTGGGAGCAATCAATCATGATACAATAAGGATATAGAAATTTCAAACTATTAGCTAATTTATTTGAAAATATGAGATACATTTTTCAATAAAAATAAGAAATGAGATGAACCCAAAAAAATAGAGAAACCAAAGTATGTTTTACGGCCTGTAGGTCTAAATTTACTAAAAATAGTAAAATGTTGAATTCAAAACATTCGTACAATATTTTTTTTAAAATGAACTTTTTGTTTATATTAACACAATTATGAAAAACCTCTGAGAAAATTTCAATTTGATCTATTATGAAATAGAAATTGGCTAAACAATGTGGATTGTTTCACATGCAAAACCCTAAAATATTCCAAGTAAAGAATTAACAATTTATCAAGCAAGAATATCTCTCAGAGATCTAAGAGAGGTTTTTGAATAAAATATTATTTTTGATAAAACCCATAAATTAATTACATAATAATTGTAGATGTAAATTTGAGTACAATGGATTAAATCATGCAATTAAATCAAAAACCCAAAATGTCCAACTACCCAAGTAAGATCTAGAGCCATTAGAATCAAAATCCAACTAGGTGAATGCATAATTTAAACTAGCATTCTAATCCTAAAGGTAATTACTCTAAATCATTATTAAATAGATCAAAAACAAGAGGATTGGATTGATTACATTAGACTCAAAATTTTGACATTATGGTTGCTTGATCATGGATGATTGATGAGGGATTCAAGGATTTGTCTGACATGGAGACCTCTTGAACCTGATAGATAATATCTAGTTGGTTTCCATGGAGGGATCAATTGTTTAAATATAATGTGGAGGGAAGAATCAATGGTTGGAATTCAAATTTGGCTTATGTAGATCTATGGTGGAGAATTAAAAGGAATTAAAAATTATTTTGAAGCCTCTAGATTCAGAGGCTTCTATAGAGGAAGAGTGAGAATAGAGAGGATTCTAGAATTGGAAGATTTTGGAATACTCTCAGGAGTTAATTAGGATTAGGTAGGGGATTAGATAGGTATGAGGTAGGTGCTTAGATAGGGATTGGGTAGGTGATTTAGGGACTAGAGGTGTAGGATATCCTAGGATTAGGCTTAATGGGTGGTTATATGGGTCATGGAAATTTAAAATTTTCAAATAATAGATAAGTGGGGATTAAGATAAGATAAGAGATGATTAGAAAAATTAATGAAGAAGTGGGATAAGACTATAGTTAGTGAATGAAGAGATAAATGATTAGAAGGGATGATTTTAGGATAGGATTAGATGCAGTAAATTAGATAAGTAGAATTAGTGTCAATTAATAGTAATATTAGTGACATTAAATAAGGTGAGTGAATTTAGGTACATATATTTTTCCTCTCTTTGAAAGGGCATTGCGAGTGAATGAAGTGAAGGAGTAATGGTATTTAAAATAAAAATCATTTCATGAATGAATGTTAGTAGGCAATGTTAGTGGATATGATGCTCCCTTGAGGGGACATGCGAAGAAGAATGAGATGGATGGCCACTCGAAAGAAGAAATGAAATGTGGGATAAGATGGAGATACAAGGGGATGGGATGCGTGTGAGATATAAGATGAATTTAACTTGAAACAATGAGCTATAGATTGATGATGCCTCTAGTAAAGACACATGCATAGGGAGTAGAGATGATTTCATCACGGTTGTCAACACATCCCAAGGAAGAATCAACTGTAACATGATGATGATAGGATACTAATTTAACCTAGAAAATTAAATATAAAAGTGGTCAAAGGAGGATGATTTGGAAATGTGGTGATCTTAGATTGTAAGGAGATGCAAATACTAGAATGACTAAGGGTTACCAAAAGACAAAACTCCACAAGAGTTCAATCTAGCAAGAGGATAAAGAGATGATGAGATCAAATACCTTTCACACTAACAAGGAAGTGATTGGATGCATAATAGGTATGAAAAGGCATTGATAAAAAGTGATGGGTGTTAAACTAGAGTCTTGATAAGGCTATGTATGTTGACAATGCCTCATCAAAAGGGATGATGAGGAAGATATGAAGGGATGGGTGACCACTAGGATTTAGTTCCAAGATGAAATGTTGTAGCCAAGGATGATGAATGGGAGAATATGAGGTGGATGGAAGATGAAAGGTATTAGATTGGTTTTGAGGATATGGAATGTAAGGTATAAGATGGGTGTTATTTAGGATGATGAAATGGATATGGTGATGGGGTTTAGGCATAATACAAAACACGAGGGACTATTTTTGGCTTTTTTAATTTTTAGGGATTTTTGGAATATGTATGTACACTATACAAATTAGGGTTATTAGCAAATGGAATATCGAGCCTAGCAACTAAGATAAGGATGGATGGAATGGTGAATAGGATGACAAAAAGGATGAGGGTGATACTAATAAGGGGATGAAGACCAAGGAAGAAGGGACTAGGGAGTGCCAATGACCACATCATGAAGGAACTAAATGATTAGGTGTCTGAGTGTCCATTGGGGGATATAAAAAGATGACTCAAAAACATTTCTTAAGACACCTTCCTTGTCCTGACAAAGGTTAAGACTTAAAAAATAGAGGGACACAATAGGATGCACGATATGATGGCAGATGATGGGTGGGTATAATAGACAAAGGGATGAGATAGACATGGATGACATGGAAGTGTTTGATAAGGGATATGAAATGGATGGATTTTTCCCCCAGGTGCTGAGGTACAATGCAAACAATTGATTATTATACCATGAAGTTGGAAAACAATTTTCATCATGGTATTTTCCCAAGGTGCCAAGAGACCAATTTTCACCATTGGGTGAATGATTTTTATTTCACTTCTTTTTTTATTTTTATTTTTTTGACTTTTTAGTTTTTTGGGAATTTTGATTTGTTAGATTTGGGTACGAGATGCAGGCATGCTGACACTAGTTAAATTTTTAGCCAACATCTATTCTAAAAATGTGTGATATTAAGACCATGCGACAGACGCTAGATTCCTAAATGTCCTAGTGGCCTTTATTGACTCTTTATTTAATGTCCTCCAGATGTTTTAGCTAGGTGTATTTATAACCCCTATGAGGGATACTGTTACTTAGGGTTTTGAGATATGGTATGGATGGGAATATGTCATGGTTGTGATGATGGGATATAGGATGTGGATTCGGGAAATAACCATGATAAAATATATGATGATATGGGGAGTGAAAATGGGGTTCAATATTCACATACACCATTGGATATGGTGGAGGGGATTATTTATATTGGTGCCATGATATTAAGGGATCCAAGACCTTTTGATTTATTGATTCTTTGATCCAATCATTAAAAGGATGGTCGGGCACGTGATTATTAATTTTGACATTATTTTGATTTGTTGATTGGGTTTGACTTCGACTATTCCCTTGTGTCATATTCTAGGCTTCACCAGATGAAATTGATTTTTGACTTGAGAGATGATGATTATTTTGACTTTGACATTACCTTAGTGCCTAATTTTCGGCTTCACTAGGAAAAGACATTTTTTTATTAGGATGATGATTTGATTGTTCTCAACTTTGACTTATGGGATCAAAGATGATTTGATCATGATTTATGACTTTTGAAATATGGTCTTGGATCTTTGTATTTATGGCACACAATGTTGAATATAGAGGGGAATCCAATGATGCATGTTCTTATTCATTCTCTTCATGGAGTGGGATGTAGGGATTATGGAGGTGAGGTGGATAATTAATGTTGTATGATGGATTAAGGGGATAATGGGTAGCATAATTTTCATAAATATCACTAGGATCCCTAGCCTCAACATTGGATAAAGTCTCCTTAATAATCTCAAAAGGATCACCAAGACTAGTAGGATTAGATTCACTCTGATAATCTTTGATGGATAAAGCTTCTAGGAAATCTGTTATGACTTCATCATCCTGATTATGATCAAAAGATGTGCCTGGGCTAACTGATTATCATTCAAATTATGGGTATATTTAAATAAGTGGGCATTATCATCATCTGCTACAATATCTATGAGGGAAGATGTTGCTGATGAGGAATTTGATTCAGATACTAGTGTTGAACATGATCCTGATGTAGATAAAACTTGTATTGTCTTTGATGCTAACTTTGGTGTACATGATGTTATGCTACTAGTATAAGAGTAGTTGTCCACAAGTGACCTGTCAATGTGGGGTCTGTGATATGATGGGTGAGGGGGAGATGATAAAGGAACAATGGATTTGGCAAAAATAGGCCCATGGAAAGTCTCATGAGATATGAGAAGATTTAGTGTACGAGAAATAGACTTATTTTCAATGGAAATTTTGGCAAAGAGTGGGGGGACCATGAAAGATGGATGTGGTGTCTTGACCTTCGCTTGGGTAGGGAAGTGTTTGATCATGATCAGGAATAGAATCTTGGAATTCCTCTTATTCACCTAGGGATATAGACTCATCTGGTTCATCCTTGATTTATATGTCACCACAGTCGATGAGGTCTTGGACATAGTCTTGGAAATTATAACATTGATTAATGGTATGCCCCTAGGTTCGGTGCTATGCATAATATTAATTAGCTTTATAGCCAGATGGCTTAGGCTTGGTGAGATCAAGATGTCATATAGGTGGATAAACTATCATGCTAGCGATAAGAAGTTATCTGAAGAAGGACTATAAGGACATAGGAAAGGGAATATAAGGACCCACTTCACTTTGTGACTTAGATGTGGAAGTATTAGATTTTAGATCAGTGGTTGTTGATTGGATTGGGTGGATGGTCTAGTGGTAGACAAGGTGGCCAAGATTGGATTCCCTTTACTAGTGTAAGAATGACTAGTGGATGGGGGATTGGAATGGGACTCACATGAATGGGTTTTGATGTCAGATAAAATGAGTTGAATGGGATCAATGCCTTCAGGAAGTGGGACACCCATCTTAAGGAACCACAAGAGAATATCATCCTTGTTAGAAAATATGTATTGGTTTATGAGAGTGGGGTCTAACTTCATGGTGATGGATGATAAAAGGGGGCAAGGTGGAGGTAGACTAAGTACTAGAGTTGGTTTCTTAAATAAAGTAGATCTAAAGGACCAAGATAGTATGAGGGTGATGATGAAGATGAGAAAGACAAATATTAAATTTCAGACTGATAGTGCAATAGGTGTTAATGATTGTCATGTCCCCTTTTTTAGTGGACATCAACAGATTTGATGATTAGCCTATTATGCGACCCTCGTAGGCTGAGAGGATGGATAAGGGGTCATGATGGAGATTGGCTTGGCTTTGACTAGTAGAATTTCTATAGTTGACTTTCATTTAGGCTATTTCAGAGATGTTTATCTGAGCTCCTATTATTTAGGGACTGCTGACATGCAGCGAAGCACCCTTATTTTGATATGGTCATGTGCAGATTCACTCCCTGATTCACTAGCTTCAATTGGTTTGAGGATCGGACGTATATTGAGGGAGATATTAATATTTGATTGATTTAATCAAATATTAATTATTTGGTCTAATTTTAATTTAGAAACCCTAATTCTAATTTAAGAAAACCCTAATTAGGGCAAGCACATCTTTTTGAGGGTATAAGGATTTCTCATGGAGGCCATTATTGATTATGTATGAATTGATTATTGATTTTTGATATTGAAGAATTCTTCTGTGAAGACTGAGCCAAGGGTTCCAGGATTCCATTTGCATTTGAGAACGTCCACTCTTCAGTGTATGCAATTCAGAGGCTGTGAAATATCAGTTGATCTATTGCCAAATTGAGAGATAGGTTCATACAGAAGTTATCACAAAGGTTTACAGATTTGAGAGGTAACTTCATACAGAAGTTGTCACAGAGCTTACCAGGTATTTATTTTATTAGGTTTTTGATTCAATAAGTTATACAGATATAGATCTTCTGTATTAGAATCGTATATCTTGAGATCAGGTTGTTGAGCTATCAGGGTGTGTTATATTATATTGGCAGCCGTACGAAGTCCGTACAGATTCGTACAGATCCACGTAGATACTGACATCGGCAGGCAGAGATCCCCAGTGACCGACATCAACCGACTGAAGACTGACGTCGACAGAGAAGGACCCACAGTGACCGATGTTGGCAGTATATCGACCAACGATGGCGACTATGTTTTCGACACAGCGACCCAAAAGTCGCACAGACTCAGGGTTATTTCCAGTTTGCTAGAGGAATCAGGTTTTCAAGACTGTATTTTTATATTCTGTATATGCATGACAAAGGACAACTATTGTAATCATCTGGATGAATAATAAGATCTTTGATTGGCAATTAAGAGATTTACTGTGGTTTATTGTTTATCTTCTAAATTAATTCTACAAGATTGTATCTTTGTTCAGAGCTTTTGTGTTTCTATATTCCTTGTTTGAAGGGGATACTACAGTGGTATCAGAGCTTTTACTTAGAAAAAGGAGCCCCTAAGAAAGGGACATTACAGTGGTATCAGAGCTTTTATTTTGGTATCCGAAGGGACATCACAATGGTATCAGAGCTTTTGCTTAAAAAAAGGAGCCCCTAAGTAAGGGACATTACAATGATCTATCAACAATGCCAAGTTTTCAAGCTAGTAAAAGGATTGGGGATTTGATGGGTGACTAGAGTCAAACTATCAATACAATGATTGGATGGGATTTAGTAATGAATAGGCAAGATAACTAGATAAAATATGGATAAATTGATAATGATGGGTTTGTTATATTGAAAGTGACAAAGTGATAAGATGTTAACAAGCTACCGACTAGGTATGAGATCTAATTAAATGATGAGTGATAGTAGATTAGAATGATAGGATAATACGAAGGGACAAAAGGACTAGCTCCAAAACCTTAGACCAATTTTGCTCAAGATGGGATGGGAAAGGATTAGGTGATGAAGAATAGTTGGAAGGAAAGTGGTGATGATGATGAATATGATTTCAACATGTGTGTGTCCTAAGTAGCCAACTAGGATAAGATAGGATGAGGTTAGACTAAATGGGGGATGAGGTAACTAGGCAAAGGCAAGGTCAAGACAAGTGATCGATTATGGGTATAGTGGACTTAGGACAAGATGTAGATGACAATATGTGATTAGGATATATGAGTGTTGGGGTATGATCAATGATGGGATAGGACAATAAAAAGGATATATAAAGACAATATATACAAGAGAATGATGAGATAAGGATGTATAAATGATAAAATGATGAGGCAAGGATACATAAGATGATATGTGCAAAAGACCTAGATAGGTGTGTATAGGTTTGGGTAAAAGGCTGACTTGGTTCACAAATAACACGGGTCTAACACAACACTCATCAAATCAAGTAAGCCACAAACCTATGATTGGTAAACTCAAGGGTGTGTAACCTAATGATCGCACTATCTAATAGCTTCATGGGTGAGGTTGTAGGTCAGTGACCTATTATAAAATCACTTGAATCCTCTCAACCCCATCTACACATGATAGCCACCTGGGATCTAATACTAACTCTGGTAGTGGATCACCTGTTATGACCAAAAGGTCCTATGCTAGGTTGAACAAGCTCTCTAAGTGCATCCCCAATATACACAAAGGTATAGTGGGGCCAAAACCTATATAGTATGTTGTCTAACCACCTTACGTATTAGAGTTTAACTGCCCCTCACTACATGGAACCCTTTATGGGAAATTCTGCTTAAGCACCTAACAATAGCTCTCCTAATTTTTATACTCCATCAGAAAAATGGAATTTGGTCTAATGCATGGTGATGAAATCTACATCATCAACCACTAGAAAAATAGGGAAGGTTTATAGGTGGTTTTTGATCCTCTAAGATTCGTTACAAGGATGCAAGGAAGAGAGCATACACCATCGTAACCCTCAAGAGACAAACAGGAAAGCCAAAAAGTTTAATTATCCTATTATTTAAGATGTGAAATATATACAAGATGCAAGACTATACAATATGAAACGATTAAAGAGATATATACAAAATGTAAGATAAAATTATTAAATGATTAAATCAATTTTCAAAATGTCAAAAGGAGTCTTTGACATGCGGCCTACAAGAATATGATTAGTAGTTTGATTGGCACTTTTTAAGAGGTAACCTGTAAGACAAGTGATTAGTAGTTTGGTTGATAATCTTGAGGAAAAATGTACAAGACAAGATATTAGACCAAATTATACCCTACAAAAGATAATGTTAGCTAGATAAAATATCTACTAGATTTACCGCTGCAAGAAACAAAGTGTTAGGCCTTAAGAAAAACACCCTATAAAACATGATTTAGATTTATAAGTTTTTTGGGTAAGCAATCCATAATGCAGAGGTCTAGGGGCGGCAAACCCTAACAGGGTCAAGGAGTAGCACCTCTTACAAGGTTTAGGGGTAGCACCCCAGGTGGCAATTTTGGCCTTGTAGGAGACTCGAAATGACTCAAAAATCACAAAAAATGACTCATTGAAAAAGACCAAATTGAAGGCAAAAATCAATGCAAAATCACAACTTCAAGCTAAAATATCAAAACTACCGGTGTAATATCATAACTACTAATGAAATATCATAATTCATGAGTTGTGGCATTGCTACAGATAGATAACCATGATAGGAACCTACAAAACTATGATTAGTAGTGTAAAACCGCAACTTAAAATGTAAAATCCCAATTGGCTAAAATTCGATATTAGTGGTTTTGTGATAAAGTACAAAACTCTAAATTTTGACTTTTTTACCTAAATAGATGCCTATACAAGTTATGATAACTTGCCCAAATACTTAAATATGCTTATTTTCAAACATTTAAGGTAGAGTTAAGACTTATTATAATGCATCAAAATCAAACAATTCAAATTTTATCAAAATGACCCAAAATTCTGACTAACTTGAAGAACAAAAAGTGTTTTAATTAGGTATTTATCCTAAATCTGCCCTATGGAATTTCAAAGACAATCTGTAGATAGAATAAAAGTTCAAAATGGTAAAATTTGATATAATGACAAAATCACTAATCTGGATGCAATATCACTATTTACAGGGCAAAATTGTGAGTCTGTGAGTTGCAGTTTTGCAAAAAATAGGAAATTTTTTAAAAAGGTTATGTTTGTTTTAACTTTTGATGATCTTATTGCCTTAGCTTCTCTCCTGTTGCACCTATCAACCACAAAACAAAATTTATAAAATCCTTGTTATGAAAATGTGGTTAGTCAAAAATTTCTTTTTAAGACTCAAATGTCCTAAACAAGATGTAAAATGGGGATATATGATGTTTAGATGATGATTGGTCCCTATAGGATAAAAAACATCAAAGATAAAACCTATAGGTCAATGGACTATAGACAACTGTTAATGTTTTTACCAAAAATTGTAAAACTGTAAATCTTGTTACAATACTTCAACTCACATGTCAAAACCACAATTCTAAAGAATTCTTTTGCAAAAATTCAATTGTCTAAGGCCATAATTCTAAAGAATTCTTTGGAAAAAATGCAATTATCCTTCAGGGTTTTGAAATGGTAATTTTTGAAATAAAACATACCCTTCAAAAAAATGCAACATACCATTCAGAAAAGATGAAAGGGTCCTTTAGCTTGAAAAATTCCTTCGAGAAAGTTGTCACCTACCCTTTGAATAAGTTGAAGTGACTTTCAGAAAAGTTATAAGTGACCATTCAGAAGATTGAAGAAGCCATTTTCTTTTGAGTTGTCCTTCAAAAAAATTGTTATGAACCTTCAAAAAAGTTGTTTCGGACAAAATGTCTAAAATAATTCTTTTCTTTGGATTTTTTGAAAAGATCCCTTCAGAAAGGAAAGTGTCCACTTTCCAAAGAAAATGCCCTTTGAGAAAGTTGCCAATGTACCTTTTGAAATGATTGCAAAGTATCCTTTGAAAAATTGCAAAGTATCTTTTGAAAAGATTGCAAATTACCTTTCGGGAAAGTGAAGTGGACCATTTATTGTGAGAAAGATACCCTTCGGGAAAGTTGAACATGCCCTTCGAAAAAATTTGCCTCGAGCAATTTCTCTAAAATAATTCTGCTAAATGAAAACCCTGAAATAAATATACTTAGCAAAGGACCAAAACAAACTTTTCGAAAGAATTCATTGCAAAGGACTTAGCCAAAAGACTAAAGAACAAAGCTTTCAAAAGGAAAACACTTGGGTTTTGTACATGTAAAAGACTTTAGCTTTGTATAAGAACACTTATTGCATACTGGACATGAAACCTACATACTAGACTTGGACAAAGGTATAAACTCAAACATTTTGTTTTTAAAAGGGGTGGCCAATTTTGGCCTAAAGGGCTGAAATCGGGTCAACAAATTGGTGACTCATAGGGGTAGTATGCCTACTATATTGACCAGACTAGTAGCCTAAATAGTCCATTGGGTATGGACTCAATTAAAGATGAAACTAAACCAGAAACCTTGACCATGATTTAGAGCTTGATCAACAAGACAACCATTGACTACCCCCAACACACAAAAGAAAGAAACACACAACAAAGACCAAAGCAAACACTCATGTGCTACTTAGCACTTAAAAAAAGACAAGACACAATAGAAAGGAAAATAATTATGTATAACTAACTAGATATGTTCTTCCCCCTCCTTGATCAAAGGGAAAACTTCTTAGGTCTCTTCCATGGCAAGAAACTTCATGATGCCAGACAAGTGGTTGGTTGGAGTAAGATCTTGGTGACTCATCCATATTGCTTACCACCTTGATTGGGATGTATCCAAGTGGATCACGTTCAAACATGTATTCAATATACATGTACTCATCTTGCTCTTTGAAGCATGTCTCATGTTGGTCCTTCATGCTAGTGTAGTCCGTCAATAGATCAATGGTTGTTATCTCATCATCATAGGGTTCATTTGGCTCATGGTTCTCTTGGTATGTATCATGGACCAATTCATTCTTTTCTATCTTTTTGAGAAGCTTGTCAAACTAATTTCTTGATTCATCATGCCTATCTTGAAGAAGGGTATCTAGTGTGATGTTTGAGCTAAGACAAAAAAATTCTAGTTCATTCCAGAAATCATCATTTTCTTGCTCAAGAACTCCTTCTTCAAAGCCCCTATCAAAACAATCAGACCTCTCTCCTTCTTGCTCAAAAATAAAAGTCTCTAGCTACTCAAAAATAAGGGTCTCCAGTTGTTCGACAACATACTCTTGAACCTCATTCAACTCAGGTCCCATGGCTCAGTCATTATCTTCATCAAAGCAACAAGAAGGTTCATCAAACAAAGGGAAAGAGAGCTCACCATGCTCACATTCTCCATCCAACATTGACAACTGTAATTTGTCAATCTCATCTTCATATTACTGGAACATTTACATGTATGTGTGACCTATATCTTCTCCTTGAATCATGTCACCTTCAAGAGTAACTTCTTCAACCTTATTTTCATGAAAACCTCCTAGGACAACCACCTCTTGAGATATGATTTGACCATGCTATTCATTTTTGATAATGCTTTCTACTTCACACTTAAGATGGTAATCACATGATGATGTTCATATGGAGTACTTATGATGATCTCATCTCCATTCTCACTCATGATAGTCTCTTGATTAGCCAAGAATTTCATTTTCTCTTACTCACTTTCCTCACTTAAAATAGGCTATTCTTTAGGATGGAAAGAAATGAAGGGTGAATAGATAGGTTCGTGAGTCTAAAATGCAGGGGTTGGAGTATGGAAGGTAATGGAAAGTGAAGGGAGTGAAAATGGAATATGGGATGAAGGAAAGGACTTAGGAAAGAGGCAAGCACTAGTGAGCTCAAAATCAGATTGGGAATGAGAAGTGAGGCTTTCTTTGAGAAGCTCATGAGGAAGAGGGGGTAAACTTTGGGCTAAAATCAATTGATTCTCTTCCTTCCACTTGATTAACACTCCATCCACATCAGATATAGCTTGATAACTCTCTTGAAGGGGTGTAGATGGGGTGTGTTTAGACATAGGATTTTCTATTAAGTCTAAATCATCCATTACACCTTAATTAAGGAACCTTATTCTTGACTCTAATTATTCAATTTGTTTAGTTAGATTCTCTTGGAAGAGTCTTTCTTGGAGATCATGTGCATCATGATGATGAGGAGGAGTAGCTTCATTTTATGCTTCATACTTTTGAACAATACTCTTATCTTCTTTCTTACCCCATGATTCCACTATTTCATTCCAACCCATAATCTTAGGATTGGAGCTCTCATCTTGAGGATAGGTAGCAACTTCATCTTTCTCAAGGTCTTGAGCTAGTTTATGATAGACATTTCTCCAACTTGGAATCTTGACATCATGCTGAGGGGCTTGAGAAGATTGGGGGGAAATAGGAAGAGTTTGCACATGCATAGAAACAGTTGCTTGAGGATGGACCTATTATTTTCCAAAAGAATTAGGATGATTTTCTTCAAAAGAGGGCTCACAATATAAAGAATTGAAAAAAGTAGTTTCCATAGAAGGTCGTTCTAATGTCCTTTGGTGTTGGATTGCTAAGTGCAAAGGATTAACAACAAGAGTAGTTAATGTATTAGATGGATTATAAGGTTGACTCATTTTATTTTGGTGAGCAAGTCTTATTTGATAAAAAGGATTTGGTGTACAGGGGGAGGGTTTCTTTTGTATAGGAGGAGGTTGTTTTGGGATGGAAGAAGGGGTACAAGGTTGACTGCCTTGAGTGGATTGACTTCTCCACCTCACTAGTTTCTCCTTCATGGATTGCATGACTTGAGCTTGATTAAACAACCATTCCTCCTTGTACATAAGCTCTTATTGACATCTATTTCACTCATTCAACCTGTCTATTTGCAACATTTGCTTCTCAAACTCCAATATTATCTCCCTAGCATTCTTGGATTCACTAGGAGAAGGACAATTAGGAGGGATACTTGAGGTGATTCCATGAAAAACATGAGCTTGATCAAAACTATATGAAGGAACATAAGATACATATTGCTCTACAATGGGATTATGCATACCAAATATGATTTCTTGATGTACTAGAGCTACTTGACTAGCTGATTCAACTCGGAGTTAGCATTGGTGTTGATTGAAATTCCTCTAAAAGGTTGATTGATTGAAAAACACACCAAGAATTCTTCAACTCCTTGGATAAAATTGTCCCACCATGCATGCCAAAAAAATTTAATGATTGGATTTACACCCTTGATGAGATACTTAGCTCTCCTTATCCAAGTGATAAAATGGAATCATCTCTCTTGTTGTGGGTGACAATTTCATTGAGATGAATCTCTATATTTTGGGCTATCTCCCCATAATGCACCTTTTAGGCTTGTATTCCTACTATTAACAACTCAAAGAAATGAAAAGGGCTAAAATAACTGAAATTTAAACATATCCTACTGAGGTGATGCACCAAAAGATTTTCTCTACTCATACCCTGAACATACATTTGAAACTAGGACAAGTTACACATACACTTCTCTCAATATCGACTCTCTCACATCAGTGTTTCAATATGGGGTCTAGGAGATGGCACAAATTTAGGAAGACTTAAGCAATAGGTCTTTCCAAGACACTCTATTGAATTAGTTTTTCACTATATCTGCAATCTCTTCAAACACTTCTTATTAAGCAGGCAAAAAGATCACCCAAATGAGCCAAGAGAATCCATAAATATAACCTTTGAGAGAGAGAGGTCGAGCAAAAGGGGTTCAAGGGTCACTTAGACATGTGTCAATCTTTAAAATAGAAATAGTTAAGCTACATTTTGTAAGAAACTCCCTTTATGGTTACACTAGCAAAATCAAGATATGCCAAACTACATTTTGCTATAAATGGGTCCATCTATTAGAATGTCATTTCGATGCTAGCTATTCTATATTGGCTCGTCAAATTGTGTAATGGTACAACTTAAACCATCGACCTACCTATTTATGTTTGTTATGTATCAGAGCTCAAGATTCATGCCATTTATCATTTCCATATTTGTTCTCGGGTTCTCGCCAATCTCCTTTTAAACTCCAATAGTTACTTTCATTGTTTGAAGTTGACGTCTTGTGGACCGTCATTCTCCTTCAATTTTTTTGTCTTGGCATTTTCTACAGACAAGTTTTTTGAAATAATTCTTTTGGGATTTCTGCAAATGACCCTTTAGCTTTGAAATGACCCCTTTTTAAAAAGACTCTCGGACCCTTCGACTTGAAAGTGGCCTTCGAAAAAAATGCAAGTGTCCTTCGGGCTTTTGAAATGGTCCATTTTTTAAGAAAACATACCCTTTGGAAAAATGCAACATACCCTTCAGAAAAATGCAACATACACTTTTAAAAAGATGAAAGGGTCCTTTAGCTTGAAAAAGTCCTTCAAGAAAGTTGTCACCTACCCTTCAGATAAGTTGAAGTGCCTTTTAGAAAAGTTATAAGTGACCATTAAAAATATTGAAGATGCCCTTTTCTTTTGATTTGTCTTTCAAAAAAACTATCATGAACCTTCAAAAAATTTATTTCAGATAAAATGTCTGAAACAATTCTTTCCTTTGGATTTTTTGAAAATATCTCTTTAGAAAGGCAAGTGTCCACTTTCCAAAGAAAATGCCCTTTAGAAAAGTTGCCAATGTACCCTTCAGAAAGATTGCAAAGTATCTTTCGAAAGATTGCAAAGTATCCTTCAGAAAGATTGCAAAGTACCTTTTAGGAAAGTGAAGTGGACCATTTATTGTGAGAAGGATACCCTTTGAGAAAGTTGAACATACCCTTCAAAAAAAGTTACATCGGGAAATTTCTCTAAAAGAATTCTGCTGAATGAAAAGCTCGAAAGAAATACACTTAGCAAATGACCAAAACAAACTTTTTGAAAGAATTCATTGCAAAGGACTTAGCCAAAAGACTAAAGAACAAAGCTTTGAAAAGGAAAACACTTGGGTTTTTTACATGTAAAAAGACTTTAGCTTTGTATAAGAACACTTCTTGCATACTGGACATGAAACATGCATACTAGACTTGGATAAAGGTATAGACTCAAACATTTTGTTTTTAAAAGGGGTGGCCCATTTTGGCCTGAAGGGCCAAAATTGGGTAAACACTACCTAAGTAAGATCTAGAGCCATTAGAATCAAAATGCAATTAGGTAAATGCACAATTCAAACCAACATTCTAATCTTAAAGTTAATTGCTCTAAATCATGATTAAACAGATAGAAAACAAGAGGATTGGATTGATTACCTTAGACTCAAAATTTTGATATTATGGCTACTTGATCATGGATGATTGATGATGGATTTAAGGATTTGTCTAACATGGAGACCTCATGAACCTGATAGATAATTTCTAGTTGGTTTCCATGGAGGGATGGGTTGTTTAAATAAAATGTGAAAGGAAGAATCAATGGTTGGAATTCAAAGTTGGCTTATGGAGATCTATGGTGGAGAATTAAAAGTAATTAAAAATTCCTTAGAAACCATTAGATTGAGAGACTTATAGAGAGGAAGGGTGAGAATAGAGAGGATTCTAGAATCCTCTTAGGGGTTAATGAGGATTAGGTAAGTGATCAGGTAGGGATTAGGTAGGTGATTTAAGGACTAGGGGTGTAGGAGAGTCTAAAAGTAGGCTTAGTGGGTGGTTAGGTGGGTCATGGGAATTTAAAATTCCCAAATAATAGATAGGTGGGGATTAGGATAAGATAAGAGATGATTGGGGAAATTAATGAAAAAGTGGGATAAGACTATAGTTAGTAAATGAAGAGATAAATGATAAGAAGGGGGTGGTTTTATGATGGGATTAGATGCAGTAAATTAGATAAGTGGAATTAGTGTTGACTAATAGTACTATTTGTGATGTTAAATGAGGCGAGTGAATTTAGGTGCATACAATAAGTACACCATTCACCTTGTAATCTAATATCTACTAAAAATAGTAAATTGAAAAATTATTACTAAATTTTTGTGAACAAAAAGAGGTTTTTTTAGTATACCAATATGAGTAGAAAATACCTTTGAGTAATTTTAAAATGGAGTTGTTTGGAGGTTGAAATGCACCAATCAAAGAAGAATCAATCTTGCAAGCATATGTACATGAAGCCCATATAACCAGAGGAAGGTAAAACCTTAAGGTACAATTTTAGATCTAAAAATATATCATAACAAGCTAAAACCCTAAGAGGTTTGGAATCCCTATATCAAATTTTTTTGCATTCACATGAATCAGGTTCACCAAATGTTTAACCCTAAATTTGATAAGGATCTTACTTGGGTAGATAAGGTTAAAAATATAGAAATGATAATGCACAAGGGTGATGATAAGATCTATATCAGGCCAATTAAATTTTAATCTCATATCTAATATATGTTGAATTCATTAAACTAAGATAGGCTAAAAATAATAAGTACAACTATGCTAGATATGTAAATGACAAAGAAATAATATACTTAGTTGGTTTTGATGTTAACACAGTTTTAGATATGGATCAGGCAGGGAGCAAACTATAAGAAGATTCTAGAATAGTCTCTAAATTCTAGATTAGGTGCCTTTGGAGCTGCAAACACTAGCACCCACTTAGGATAGTTGCATCAATGTTATTATCTGTACTAGATTTAGGTGTCCTATATGAAATACCTATTGGAAAGGGATGCAACCACCTAGATGTTTTGGGTTTGTCTTTGCCTTCACTCTGGTGGATTTAGATTTGGGTCATGGATTATCACTCCTCATAAAATTTTGAAACCCTAATTCATCATCTTCATAATGACCTTGGAAAAAATGGTTTAGTGGATGGTGTCGAGATAACCCTAAATACCCTTTGTCAATGAACATTGCCTACATAGCCAATACTCTGAAGAGGGACTCACGTTGATGTAGTTGTCCCCTACGTGTTGGTTTGTGTGTGAATCACGCAATATGTGGGAAATAAGTACAATAGTGACCTATCTTATAACTTGGAAACTCAAACTCTTAGGCTACTTCTTCAGTACTTTAGACTTATGTATGTGTTGTCAGTATGATTGATATGAAAATATGAGAAAATAAGGAAGTTTTGCTTTATCAAGTGATTGATTGAATACTTTGATAAGTTGTTTTTAGGTCGTTTCTAGGTGAGGAATGAATGAGAGTTGATCTTGTATTTATATCAATCCCCTTAGAGAAATAACTCGCATTGAATCACTTAGGCCGATCATTAGGATGTGTTTCATTTGTAAATTAGATGACTATAGCTCACTGGACACCTACATCAAGGTAGGACATTAGTGTTGACATAGGGGTTTGGGAATGATGCATGTGTCCTAGTTGTTAGAAAATAGGTACATGCTCAAAACTTTGAGGCATAAGATAAACATGTCTTAAGCATAATAGGAAAGATAAAAGGTCTAGGTCGTCAACATAATACTAACCACACCAAGAGATAGGCTAAGGGGCACCAAATAGAGTAGATGCAAGACTTTTGAAAGTGGAAAAGGTCAAAACCTGAGAGGAACAACTAAGGTCTGAGTTTGTCAAGTGTATAAGACTAAGGTGCTATATAATCCAAAAATTAGTCTACACTTTGATAACACAAGCATGAGATGACTTTATGAAATGTTTCATTTTGGAAGGTGTCAGATTCCAATGAAAATGCACCTTTATACATCATTTTCAATGAATTTGCTTTAAAAATCATAGAAATAAGCTTCAAATCATAAAATTTACCATTCCAATATGTTTTGAATGTCCAAAAACTTAGATATTGACTGGTCACATGACCACTTTCAAACAAAAGAGCGACTAGATACAAAAGTGTCATAGGTGTAAAGTTGTGTAAATTACACTTATCTCCAATTACAAAAATCATTAAAAAAATGTTCTACAATTATTCTCCAACTAATTTGGGTCAAAATAGGTTGACCAAAAAGATGTTTTGGTGGGGTTTTGAACTCTTGAACTCTCCTTTTGTAAGTGACTTACAAAACAACTCTAACCAGTTCATCTACAAGTACTTTTGAAACATATAATGAAGATATGTTATTTAAAGTGTACTCTCTAATTTTACAAAATAAAAATAAAATGTGTGTATGTAAAATGTTTACCCAATAACTCATGTTTAAGTGAATATAGCTACTTCTCTTTCTGGCGGGGCCTAGATAGTAAAATAAGACTATCAAAAACATTATTCATGAAGGTGTTACACCATGTCACTTCTGGATCACACCATTTTGGTGTTACAAAGGCCAAAATATGATTTGGAGGCCTACAAATATCTTTCCAAGGGTTTGGAGCTTATACAAGGCTATACACCAAGGTTGTGACAACATTTGAACTTGATTTGAATTGTTTTAACAATAAATACTATAAATTTGCATCTCTAGTGCATACCTCTACATCTACATGTCATAATTTTGCATCTCAAGGCTATACTTCCATGTGGGAGATGCTTTTATTGGTTCATAATCTAATCTGAAATAGTTCAGGTCATACAAATGGATTTTATTATTGTAGTATGAGAGGAAGGTCGTTCAAATGGATTATCTTACTATAGAGAACTGTACAAATTGAAATTTTATTTTTTTGGGTTGTACAAACTATGTTTTGATCATATAGATCAGCAAACATGGGTTTTAATGAAATATTTTGGTCGTAAAAAGCTTTTATGAAACACCTAGGCCATACAAAATCATATTTGAGGGCATAAAAATGAATTTTTAGAGTTTTGGAGACTATGCAAGCACTATGAAAGCCATACAAATGAAATTTGTGATTTATTTTGGCTTTAGAAAATTATGATCAAACTACCTATCTTCCCTTTCTCTTCTCATCATGTTTTCTCTTCAACCTTGGCTTAGACTTTCTTTTCACTGGGCTTCACATTCACCTTTAACTTTTTCACCAACCAATTATTTTTGACCAACTCTGATACCACTAATAGGACCATGTGAATACAGGTAAATGGTAAGATCTAGATTGCATTTAATAAGATTTAACACAAGGTAAAATTATAATATTTAATTAACAATCTTTAAAATATTCCAAAACTTTATAAAGCTTTTATGAGAGTTACACAACTAGACCAACTACTTTACAGGTTAACCCATAAGACAACTAACTTTCATAGACTAACATTATTAACTAAAAGTTATAAAAGAGGTGTATGTGCCTCGTAGACACACCAAGTAAACTGGACCAAGAAATCAACCATTCCCAACCAGATTTAGACTCTTTAGTAGATTTCATAAAAAATTAAGATAAATTGGACTAGACTCATGATGAGGCTAATCTACACAAAGCCTTTTTTTATGTGGCTCATGAAGGATCACTCTCACCTAAACCAAGAAATTAATAAAATTAATTTGAATGATGGCCTATATTGCACCAAGGAGAAGCAGGTAGAAATGATTACTTGGATTGATTTTCTTATTGATGTAATGAATAAGATTGAGGAGGACAAGGGCCTCAAAGATAAGATCAACCTTCTTTTGAGTTACAATAGGGTAACCATTACCAATTTCATGTAATGTATGGAGGGCCTGTCTATGCTCTTCAATACTAAACATAATGACATTGAAGAGAAACAACCTAACAAAAAGTTTAAAGGCATCAAACTTACCAACACTCTAGGAATGAAGATCAAGAGCATGACTAAAGGATGGACCAAGGCCTGTGAGGATTCAAAGAACACCAATTGTTATTTTTTAGTTGTTATTTATGTGATACTTTTCTACTATGTTTTGGTTATTTTTGTTTCTATTTATTCTTTTGTCTGGCTTTTCTCAGGCTTTCTAACTTTATTTGGTCTTTGACCAAGCCTGATGATCTTTTGTATGGGTAGGGTCCCTTGTAAAACCCACTTTTACCCTTAATAAGAGCACACTAAGCAAACTAATAATAATAAACCAAATAATAATAAAGTGACTTTGGATCAATTAACCCAAAAAAAACCCTAATCCAATAAGGGCTATAAAAGATGATCTGAAGATATGACTATTAAGTAATCAAAAGTATTGTTTGTACCTACAAATGACACACTATACATAGTGGTATTGATCAACCGATGTCACTTCTAAGAATCCCAACCCCTGTGAGTTGTGGCATGAATAATGAACACAATCAAGGTCTACTCATCCCCTCTAACCATTATGTACCGTATTGCAATAGAACACAATGATGATCTATTTAACCACATCGATCCACATAAGGTCTCATGTAGAAACCCATCCAAGTGACTATTAAATATTGTGTATGGCACATCTCCCTGATGCCCAACAAACATTGATAGACCTTTTCTCAACACTTTGGTGCTAATAACTCCTATGTCAACTTATACAATAATTGATGATTAATCGAAGGCCATACAATATCCATCAACAAAAGGCATTGTCCTTGTAATATTTTGGCATACCTTATAAATTAGGATGTTGAATAGGTGGTAAGTCAATCAAGTGTATGTCTAATAGTCTCTTCAATGTAATGTCTTTATTTTTGGAAAACTTTGGGGGATGTTGTGGCATAGCCTTGGTTGAAAATGGCTTTACTTCACTATCCCAAATTATAAATGTATCCATAATAGGTGCATGACTAGAGATAATTTGTGAATCCTTAAAATGATTGAAAATATTTGTAAATTATTTTATCTTTGAGAGGTGCCTAAAGTTTATTGATAAAGATGTTTTGCATTTCAAGATGACATGGTTGATAGACTAAGGAGTGCATATGCCATTGGATTCTATGTATATAGTCATAAATAACCTCTTTGGGACCTTGTTGAATGGAGGGAATGGTCTTAAATGTGGCACAATATCTCTTATTAACAATGTTGTAATAATTGGAAAGAATATAATAATCCACAAGATAAATTATTAAACCAATACAAGGCATCTCCAATCAAACTTTTAACAAACAATTTAAGTAATATTAAACCATGATCTTCATAGTCTCTAGTAGAGTAAAACAATGTGTTAAATTATGCATGAGGATCCCCATGGCCATCAAATAATTGGAAGTTTGGTATAACTGTTTCTACACTAATTCGCTTTCTACATTCAAAAGATAGAGAAATGAGAAACTAAGAAGAAGGACGAGGGTTTGTACGTACCTGGATTGTAGACGTGCGCACCAGAATTCAGACGTTGTGAGAACTCCTCTTTGGTTGTGGAGGAATGACACCTGAAAGAGAAAGACACTAAACACGAAAAACGTTAGATGACAAAAGGGTGGACTTCCAAGTAAGAGCTTGGTCCTAAAAGCGCAAAGGCTTCTTGGAGGATGTCAGTCCACTATTAAAACAAAATGCTAATCAAAAACAGAAAGTGATAAATGATGAATAATAGAAAGAAAGAACTTAAGACAAATGCATACCTGTTTAGAAGCTGTCTGCCTTTGCACAGTCGCCGACGTCGGTGGTGTTGTCGGCGTCGGTCAGGAAGGTCGCCGACATCGATAGGGGTATTGGTCGAGGTCGATCGGGGCAGTAGTCAGGGACGGGTCGGGCCAGGTTTCAAGACTGTGGATAGGGTCTATGGACGCGCAAAATGGACTATGGTCTTGTCTGAGGGTCAGGGAGGTCTGTTTAGGGGTCTGAGGGATTGCTTGGAGGTCTGAGGGACTTGTCTTGGGTCTGAGGGACTGAGAATGTTGTCTGGGACTGGACTGAAAGGGTGACAGGGCAAAAGGAAGATGGATAGGAGACGGGGTCTGAGAAGGCTTTTCAGCCTCTCAGGGGAAGGACAGGGCAAGTGGTAGATAGTGGATAGAATAGGTAAATGAAATCAAATGAAACAATGAAATTGCTTACCTTTTTGCTTGCTGATTGAAGAATGGAGGAGCCTGTTGTTAGAGCTGTGGAAGACCTGTTGCAAGAAGAAATGATTGATGTAGAGTGCCTGTACCTACTGTTGTTGATGTACGAGGTGGAGAGAAAGGAGAATACAAATACCAGGAACGTCAAGAGAATTTTGTTTGCCGGGGGGGGGGGGGGCAGAATGGTTGTAGGAAAACATTTTGAAGGGTGCCACGCTGGCAGAACCGCCGACGTCAGTCAAATAATGACCGACATCGGCGAGGTCAAAATGGGCATAGAGGCTAAAATTAGCCTTTGTCCGTTCTTGCACGCTGTCGGGTCAAGGGGCCATGGGAAAATGGTCGAGGAAGACATAAATGGACGTGGGAGGAAGGATAAAGAGGAGATTTGGGCAATAAAAGCTAGGAGAGAGGTGGGGGGATCCAAGGTGGCAAGGGTGAGGTGGAAAGGGGCCAAATATTTAATTATTTTAATTTGATAAATGGAGGGGGCTAGGACAAGGGTTAGGATATGGGTCAACGGGGGACAAGGGGGGAGGACGAAAGATGACCAAGGTGCAGACACATTTTCGGTGTCTACATTTGCCCCTTTTTGTCTTGTTGGTTGTTCTTGACGAACTGCAAGACAAAAATAGGAGTTGGTTGCCCCAAGAATGGGATGAGGTGTTCCCCCCTCAAAGCGAGAGTCGAGGGAAGGGAACCAGAGATCGAGTGTCGATTTGACAGATAGATGGATAGAGAGGGGGTGAGTGTGAATGCTGTAATAGTCATGATTGCGCGTATACCACTTCACGGGATGGTCAGGTCAAATTGTCGCATGTCGAGGGTCAAGGAGTGCCAAAATTGAAATAAACGGGCCCCAACATTTAGTCGTCTACTGATCGGGTTATTCAATCTAAGCTGAAGCTCCAAATGGTCATCGTGTTCCGGGTATCTCGAGCTCAAGAAGTGCTCCCAAAAACACGAAAATACCACAAGTAATAGGGATCAACTGGCTCGCGATCCTATACTTGTGAAGGTCAAAAATAGTCTGCGCACAATTTTGCTAACCATTCGTGGGGTAGCATACATGCAAAAACAACCAAGACAACATTGTCTTGGAAGTGGTCATGGTCGGAGGAGATGGGCATGATCTCCAATGGTCTTTGGTCAAGGTGGATGGATGGACGAAAGGATGTGGCTGAGCTAACCTCAAAAGACGTCATGTTTTTGAGTGCTGCCTACATAGCCCTTGTGTGAAGGGCCTCAGGCCAATGTAGTTCTCCCTAAAAGGGAGGAAGGGTCAAAAGGATGGATTGGACTTGGTCGAGGTCAAGGTCATGGTCAAAGAAGAGAAGGTTTGTCCATCAAAGAGACGAACAAACAAGGGTGGTCGAGCTAACCTCAGAGGACGTCGTGTCATCTGAGTGCTACCTACATAGCCCCGGTCATAAGGCCTCAGACCAATGTAGTTTGAGCTAGTTGAGAAAATTGGTCGATGATTGGTTTGGTCATGTGTCGAAATGATGAGGAGAAAAAGATGTTACAACCTTTTCCAAATGGTGTATTCTGCAACATTGGTTGAGGGGTCTTTCATTCCTAGCAATTTTCCATAGTCGTGATGAACGTATGCTAAAAATGAATTGGGGTCTATTTATGCTTCAGCAAGTATTGGTTTATGCTTAACATAAATTGTGTCCGGTCGATAGTTTCCATGTGTATTGTTGTCCATAGAAACTATGTGAAAATGGACTATGATGATGATGGTGTCATGATGCTAATCTGAAAATGGTTTGGGTTTGGTGACCAAAGGTGAAAAGAAGGTGAAAGGCAAATTACTCTTTCATTGACAAGGACCAAAATGACGGCATAGGTAGGGGTTGTTAGAACAAAGAGCCCCATTCATGCATTACGTCGTTGACCATGGTTGTGTTAAAGCGGTAATCGAATCACTTTGACATTAAAGTGAGCTCGAAGTCCCTTGAGCAGGTGTTATGATAGGAGGAGGATGGGGTAACCCGTTTTAAGAGCAGAGAGAACCTTGCCCCTTTTTATAAGAGACCCTGAGACAACTACAAGCCAAGTCCATGACCCATTTTTTTTTTTGGTGCAAACTGATCGATGCGGGAAGTCTACATAGAGATGTCATTTTGCTTTGTGGTCATTTGTGAAGCTGATCGATGTGAGAAGCTTCTAAGAAAGGTGTTGTTTGTAGCAAGATTTAGTCATAGCCATCCTTCGAGGGAGTGGTCTATATTTTTGCTTTATATAATGTTTGAATAGCTGTCCTTCGAGGGAGCAGTCTATTGGCTACAGCAATGATAGTACAGCTGTCCTTCGAGGGAGCAGTCTGTCTTTTGATTTGATTTTGTGACCTTGGATATTTTGACATCTTGATATATATATATATATAGGACAAAATTTGAAGTCATGGACAAGACTATAGAAGTTCAAGGGCTCCCTTTTATTAGGACAAAGCATCCATGCGTCATAAAAGGGTTATAGAGGACTTGTTAAGGGGAATAGGGTTGAAAGGAATGAGGATTAAGAGGACGGGGATTGCTCAAGGGACGAGCTCAAGTTAAATGTCAAGTGGATGAGTACTCGACTAACAAAAGAATGGTCGTAGATGCAACGCATTGAGAGGCTCAGGTTCTGGCCGTCCGTCAAGAGAGGACAGATGATAAGTCCCTGACCCATACTTATGCGTGATGATGAAAGGTCTGAGCCAATTAGGGGCAAATTTGCCTCGTTTACTTCGCTCCATATTGGTCACATGCTAATTTTCTTTGAGGACGAGGTCTCTGATGTTGAAATCTCATTCTCACAGATTTTTGTCATAGGCTCGCTTAATGCGATTATGATAGACATGGAGATGATTGAGGGCAGCAAGACGATGCTCGTCAAGTAACTCAAGTTGAGCTAAGTGATCTTGACGAAAGTCATCGTTGGAGAGAATGTCATGCAGAGAGATGCGGAGAGACGAGATCTATAGTTTGAGAGGTAGGACATCCTCTGTTTTGTACACTAGAGAGAAAGGGGTAGCACCCGTAGAGGTTCGGATGCTAGTGTGGTAGGCCCACAACGCGAAGGGAATGTGAATGTGCCAGTCCCTTCCTGTGTCATTGACCACCTTCATGAGAATTTTAGTCAAAATTTTGTTGGAAGCCTCGGCCTGCCCATTTGCTTGTGGGTAGTAAGGCGAAGAAAAGCTGAGCTTGATGCCGAATGAGTCGCATAGTTTTTGGACAGTCTTGTTTTTTAAGGACTTGCCATTGTCGGTGATGATTTTGTGAGGGACACCGAAATGATAGATGATGTGGCTGTTGATGAAGTCGACAATTTTATCAATTTTTATGGAGATGAGAGGAATGGCTTCCACCCATTTGGTGAAATATTCAGTGGCGGTGATGATGGACTGATGACGAAGAGACGAATGAGGGTTAATCTCACCGATGAGATCTAAGCCCCACTGAGAAAAAGGCCTGAAATCTTGAGCAACTTGTAAGGCATGGCTAGGGAGATGAAGCAAGTTAGAGTGCTGCTGACACTTGATGCAACGCCGAATGTAGTCGCTACAGTCTTGATGAAAGAGTGGGCCAATAATAACACAGGCAAAGGATGCGCTAGGCAACCGAGTTCCCACTGAAGTGTCTGCCACAAATCCTGTCGTGGACTTGTTTTATGGCATGAGAGGCTTCAGTGGAGGTTAGACAACGAAGAAGGAGGTCGTCGAAGCCTCGCTTATAGAGAAGACCCCCTAGCATGGTATAGCAAGCTGTGCGCTTGATGAAAGCTCACCGCGCATTGCTAGAGAGGTTGGGAGGAATGACAGAAAGAGACAAGTAGTCCACAAGTTGCTTATACCAATCATCTCGTAGACTAGAATTAACAGTGTTGATATAATTGATGTGAGGAGAGATGTATGAAGGCAACAATACACGATGCACCGTGACAAAAATTTGAGATGACGATGATGAAGACGGGATATGCGAAGCAAGAGAAGCCATGGTGTCAGCAAACTTGTTCGTGGAGCGTGGAACAGTCTGCAAAAGGTAATGGTCGAAAGAGGCGAGGAGAAGGTCAGCACAGTTTTTATATCTTTGCAAAACTTCATTTTTGCGGAGGTATGAACCGTTGACTTGATTGAAGATGAGTTGTGAGTCACCGAAGATGTTGATGGACTTGATGCTGAGAGAAAGGGTGGTTTGAAGTCCCAAAATTAAGGCCTCGTATTCAGCCATATTATTGGTACAATCAAAGTCGAGCTTGAAAGGCAGAGGCATGGGCTCTCCTTCGAGTGGGATGAGAATGACTCCCGCACCCCCACCGAGTTGACATTTGGAGCCGTCAAAGAACATGGTCATTTGATAGATGGTGTCATCGGTGGAAAGCGTGGTGATATATTCATCAGGAAACTCGCACTGTGAAGGTTGATTGTCGGGAAGAGGGGCATCTGCCAGTTGGTCAGCGAAGGTTTGCCCCTTGATAGATTTCTACTAGATGAATTCGAGGTCGAACTCAGCGAGCAGTATGAGCCACCGAGCCATACGTTGATTCTAATATGGCTTGGAGTGTATATACTTGAGAGGGTCGGTGTGAGTGATGACAAAGGTCTTGTGGTTGAGAAGAT
Organism: Torreya grandis; assembly: GCA_037957365.1. Classification (NCBI taxonomy): domain Eukaryota; kingdom Viridiplantae; phylum Streptophyta; class Pinopsida; order Cupressales; family Taxaceae; genus Torreya; species Torreya grandis. The sequence goes on along the minus strand of JARHVA010001337.1, from coordinate 497,255 downwards.
AGTGGTGGAGCTTGGTAGCGGCGAAGACTAACGCCAAATAGAGTTTCTCGATATGAGTAGACCGAGTTTCATAGTCGACCAGCATTCGGTTGATGTAGTAAACCACTTACTCACGGTAATGCTCATCTCGGTGTGCGATCATGGCACCTAACGAATGGTTGGTGGCAAAGATATAAAGGTAGAAGGGTTGGTCATCTTTAGGTGGAATGAGGACTGGTGGAGAGACCAGATAGCATTTGAGCGCTTCAAAAGCCTCTTGACAATCCTTATCCCATTTAAAGGAGACATCCTTCTTAAGGAGGTGATGAAAAGGTTGGCAGCGGTCAGAAAGCTGCGAGATGAAGCGGCGAATGGACTGGAGCTTCCCTTGTAGACTGCAAAGCTGCTTGAGATTGGTTGAGGGTGGCATCTTGAGAATAGCGCGGATCTTGCCGGGATCTATCTCGATGCCACAGAAGGAAACGATGAAGCTGAGGAGCTTGCCTGAGAGGACCCCAAAGACACATTTCTTGGGGTTAAGGTGGACATTGTATTGAAGAAGGCGAGAGAAGATGATCTTGAGAATGGTCAAATGGTCATGGCAAAGCTTGGACTTGCCGAGAAGGTCGTCCACATAGTCCTCCATGATTTTGTGGAGGAGATCGTGGAAAATGTAAGTCATGGCACGCTGATAAGTGGTGCCTGCGTTCTTCAAGCTGAAAGGCATGACTCGATAGCAGAAAGTCCCCCATGGGGTGATAAAGGTAGTCTTGCGCTGATCTTTCGGTGCAATCAGGATCTTGTTGTATCCTAAAAACTCGTCCATGAGAGATAGCATCTCATGACTGGCCGTGAGATCAACAAGCTAGTCAATGTTAGGAAGAGGGAAGTCGTCTTTGGGACAGGCTAAGTTAAGGTCGCGATAGTCTGTGCAGATCTGGATCCCCCCAGTTGCTTTGGTGACTGGGACGATGTTAGAGACCCACTACGGATAATCGATGCGCTGGATGAAGGAGACAGAAAGAAGGCACTGAAGCTCCTCTTTGACAAGGAGCACAACGCGAGGATGCATCTTTCGAAGCTTTTGCCTAACAGGCTTAGCCTCTGGTTTGGTGACAATGTTATGGGTAGCAATGGTGGGGTCGATGCCAAGCATGTCACTGTAAGTCCAGGCAAAGGCCTTGCTATGGTCTGAGAGGAACTAGGTGTAGTCTAGCTGCTCCTAAGCGTCTAAAGATTGGCCAATCTTTAAGACGTGAGGAACATCAGAAGAAGAGAGGTTGATGTCAATGGTTGATTCATTTAACATAACTTGGGTCTCTGAAGGGAGGGAACGTTGGATGAAAGAGTCATCAGCGCCCATGTAGGATAGAATGGCATCATTATCAACGCAGCGAACAGTGTGAATGGTCGTCGACTCATCCTCTATCATGCTGGGAAAAATGAGAGGGAGAGACCTGGACACCCCATTTAGCTGATAGGTCAGGGGTTCTAGGCGGATGGTGTTTATGGAAAAAAAACTAGGAGGGATGGAAACCACCGACTCCGTAGGTGAAGGAGGAGGAATGGGTGAGCCTGGAGGAGATTGGTCAATGGGTGGTTCGGGACAAAGGTCTGAAGGAGCCTGAGTGGGGTCGTGATATCCCAGGCCATATCATTTCTTGGCATCGTCATCATTGAGCAGCTCGATGGGCTGATGGGAGCCCTGCTCATAACGTCTGAAACCAAAACCCTTCCATGCACACCTGTAAAGGTAAGTGTGTGCAAAGGTGGGGTTGCCAAGAAATGAGAAATTAGATGTGAAAGGTTGGGGTGAAGAGAGAGGATTGCCGTCAATAGGAGCTTGATTGAGCCCCCCATAGACAAGGTTAGTTCAGAGGTGAGGAGGACCATAAAGCACGACCATCCCGATCTGATGGTCGTAACTAGGGCTGAGATGAAGGCGTCCATACTCTTGTGGAGTTTGGAACATGTCTAAGGCCAACAAGCGATATTCTCCAAGAGAAAGTCGTTGAAAGATGTCTTCCATGGGGTCTTTGGTCGTCACTTGAAGAGGAGGGGTGAGGGCGACCGCCGGTTGTGAACTGGTCGAAGCTTCTACGGATGGAGGCAGTGCCGGGGTTGATGACTTGATGGGAATAAGAACGTCATTTAGATGGTAGGTTGTGTTACAAGTTTTGAAGGGTGAAGGGTCAGTAGGAATGGTGTGGACTTGCCTGTCGTGCTCAAATTTCACACAACGGTGCAGGGTGGAGGGGACACAAGCCATGGCGCAGATCCAGGGTCAACCCAGCAACATGTTGTATTGAAACTCTCCTTTGATGATATAGAAGAGCTCTGGGATTGTGCGTGGACCAACGCGAATGTGAAGAATGACTGTGCCAATGGTCGTGGTGGTGGTGTCATTGAAAGAGCGCAAGATCGCGTCAGTTTTGGAGACACAATTCTTGGGAAGAGCCAACTGATCAAAGGCATGGGTAGAGATAATGTTGATGCTGGCACCTCCATCGATCATAACGTGTTTAATGCGTGTCCGATCAACATAGGCAGTGATGAAGAGGGTGGCGTCCTAATCTTTCGCGTTGGATGTGGGAATCTCATAATCGCTGAATGTGACGGAGGCAACAGGAGATAAAGAATGGATCAGGGCAGCGAGTGGTTGGGGGTCCTCGGGTCGGACCTCCACTGCCTGCAAGGCTCAGATGAGGGCTTGACGATGCTGAGGCAAGGTTTGGATGAGGTCATAAAGGGACATCTTCACAGGCGTCTGGTGAAGTTGCTTCAACATGGAGTCATGAATCGGCCCAGAAGAGGAAGAAGAAGAAGGCTGAGATGCGCCAAGGATAGAAATTTTAGGCTTGGCGCAAGAGGGGGTTTGACGAAAGGGTAGGTCTAAGGAATGGCAGCTTTTTCTTTTGCCTTGTCCTTTTGGGACCTAGTGGTTATATGGATAGCATTGATTTCAAAGATAGGAGGTGAAGAAGGGGTCATGGCCTACTGGTGAGATGTTGATGTGGTTGAAGAGGTTGGATGGGAAGGTGTCGAGGTTTGGTTAAGAGTGTCCTCAAGGAGAAGAGTGTCCTTCTCCATATAGCGGTGAATGCCAGCCTTGAGGGCACAACAAGTCTCGGTATTGTGTCCTAGTGTACGATGGTATAAACAAATCTTCGTGTCGTCAAACCAGGAGGGCTTGGACCTGAGAGGTTGGAAAGGCCTGATGGGTGGAAGGGTTATGCTGGAAGTCTGTAAAAGTCGGTGCAATATCAACGAGTACGAGCCCACTAAAGGGTCCGTGCTAGTTGATATGTGCGAGGCCGGTGACTTTTGCTTAGGCGGAGTTGGAGGAGGTTTTCGTACCACCTTGTGGGTTGATAGTGCGGTGACAGGCGTAGACAACACTTTCTTTGTGAGAGGTACTGCCTTTTTAGGAGAGGGTAGGTTGGAGGTAGGTAAAGGAAGCAAAGGAGGCAACTGGTTTTGATTAGAGGTCAGAGTGGGAAGGACTCTGGTCAGGGTCGAAGGATGGGGGCCCAAAATGGAAGGCAATGGTGACGGGGGAGGAGGCATTCGCTTTTGTGGTCTCGCAGTCTTTTCCAATTTAGTTAGAAGACTACTACTGGTCGAGGTCTGGTCTAAGTCCACCTTCACTTGCGGGTGAGTGAGGGTAGAGACAGGGCGAACACCAAGTGATTTGATAGGTTTAGATGGGGTAGATGCAGGTTTCGATTTTGATGGGGTTGGTTGAGGTTTAGAAGTTTGGTCTTTGTTGAGAGTCTTGGGAGATTCTGCCTTGGGAGGATTGGCAGCATGAGACGAGAGGGCACGGGCATGTTGAAGGGCTTTAAGATGCTCCCACAATCCCTGACGCTCCACTTTCCTTGAAGGGAGAAGTCTAATTTTCTCCACTAGTCGGGAAAATGGTTGAGAAGATATGGGATGAGATTTGGGTCCTTGAGAAGATGTTGACGGTTGTGGGGCCGAAGATGAAATGAATGTAGCAGGCTCAGACCCATGGCATGATGAAGTTGTGACAGATTCGTCCTTGGTTGGAGATGAAGGAGAGGCAGGTTCTTCCCTGGGTGGAGAAGAAACCAAAGAATGAGGCTCCTCAAGCGGGTAAAGGGCAGGGATGATGGTGCCCTCCACTTGCAGTCAAGGAGTAGGAAGGGTCGGGTCTTCCATAGGCAGCAGGAAGGAGGATGGTGAGACTGGTGGTGCCGGTAAGGTTGAGGCGTCCTCCAAGATGAGAGAGGTTGACGGAGAACTAACCGGAGAAAGAGGTTTGTCCACACGTGATGGACTGATAGATGGACTAACCTCTTGAGGTTGGTCGGGGATGAAGGGCGAGACCGTATTGACTATTTGAATGTTGTGTTCATGAGTGTCGTCAATCAAGGTCCGGGCATTGTTTTGGGTCGGTGGATGATTGGGGAATAGTTGCTTTAAGATGTCGATGCCCTGATTAGGAGGTGCATTGGGATTGTCTAGGACGAGGTCACCCTTTTCAAGCATGTCTTGGATTATGTTTTTAAGGGTTTTGCAGTTCCCCGTGTCATGTCCTTTAACACGGTGGAAGTTGCAGAAGCCATGTTCCCTATACCACGCAGGGATGGCGTGTGAGGGATAAAATTGTGGAGGTGGTCAGATCTGGGGGAGATTGAGAACCCCCTGTTTAACAAGTTTTTCCAGCACATACGTGTATGATTCTCCGAGAGGAGTATATTATCATTGTACGTATCTCTGCTGAAATTGGCGGGTGGTGCTCTGAGATGTGGATGGCTCAGGGCGATTGGTTGAAGGCGAAGAGGATGAAGGTCTAACGACCACATCATTAGCTGAATCTTTAGACTTAGGATTGGATGATGAAGGCTTAGAAGAAGAGGAGTCATTGGTCTTAGAGTTGGGATTCTTGCTCTGCAACTTGACTTTATTCTCCTCGATGGCACGTAATTCAAGTTTGCAGGCCATCATGAAGGCTTCGTCGAAGGTGCGAAAGGTCTGAACCCTCAAGGTGGAAGAAATATGTCTGGCGCAGGCTTGGGAGAAAAGTTTAATAAGTTCAAGTTGGGGTAAGGAAAAGGAGAGTTGATTGATGAGGCCTCTCCATCGAGCAACAAAGTCAACTATGAATTCGTCCTCGAATTGGCAGATAGAATAGAGGTCTGTAATCGAGACCTTCTTAGTGATGTTGATGGAGAAATGATCAAGAAAGAGTTGGGTCAGTTGTGTGAATGTGAAGAGGGAATGGTTGGCAAGGGAGTTGTACCAGTCAAGTGCAGCACTAGAGAGGGACATAGGAAACGTGCGTAAAAGCAACGCATTCTCATGGGCAATAAGGTAACAAGCATGTCTGAATGCCCGTAAGTGTTGTTGTGCGTCTTCCTTGCTTTGAAAATGAGAAAACTTAGGAAGTTCCCACTGGCTAGGATATGGCCTGATCGGGACAGAAGGATGAATAGGCTCATTGCAAATTTGCTCGTATGAGAGAGCATTACGCGAGCCAAAAACGGAGGTCTCTAGGCTAGACATCTTGTCCATCAGCATTTTGATGATATCTGCTGATGGATTGGCGGGTGGCGCGCCCCCTAGGTTGTAGGGCGCTTGGAAGAGGCTAGAGGAGGCATACGACGTAGTTGGTTGTGCCTGTAAGGGCGCAACGTAGGGATAACTAGTCGTAGGGATAGAAGAGAAGACTAAGGGTGGTTGGGTGGAAGGCATAGCTAGGCTCGATGTTGCCACGAGAGGTTGGATTGTGGTAACAGGGGCCAATGGATAGGAAGCCACCCTGGTGTTGATAGGAGCAAGGGTAGGCGGAATAGAGACGACTAGATTCTAGAAGGGAGTGGAGAGTGGTTGAGTGGGCTGAGGTTGATAAGGGGCCGAAACCCCGATGGAAGTGGGCCCAAAGATGGAGGGAGAGGCCACACTTGGAAGGTTGGTCAAGGTTTGGTCATTGGTTGAGGTGATAGCTTGGGTGTCTAAAGGTTGAACTACGGACGCTGTCGATACGGCCGTAGTTGCGACAAGAGAGGTCGACATTTCGTAAATCGGATTGCCCAAGGAGTCTCACGTTCGGCTATGCACGAGATAGTGCTGCAAGGCTTTGACGTTGAGGTCCAAGAATCGTGTAAAATCTTGGTCCCTTTCTGGGACAATAGGAGTTTGGGGTGGGGTTGGACGAGTAGGAGTTCTTTCAGTCTCCGAGTGGAACTCCATTATAGGACTGGTTATGGACGGGGTAGACGGAAGCGGTTGATGCCTCGCATGGTTGACTAGAGCCTTGGCTTGACTACGAGTCAGAACCATTCAAGGCAAGAAAGGACATCCTCACAAGCTCAAACAAGCAGATAAGAACAAAAAAAGATGAAGAGCACAAGCAAATCCTAAGCGTTAAATCCCTATAAATTTATTAGGATCATGGTGGCTTATGCCTTAGAAATGTGTGTAGGAAGATTAGCTTTTGAGTCGAGTCTTAGAAGAGGTAGTCTATGGATGGTTTCGAGTTTTGTTTAGGCGCTCAAGAAGTCTGGGTTAGGTTTCGTACTTCACGAGTCCAGTGGTAAGCTGGTCTCACTTAGCCAAAATATACTTTCCCTAGAGTTTAGACTCTGCCAGAGAACAGAGTGGGCTTTCCCCTTGGTGATGAAATCCAAGTAGGATCACTGGGACGGGTAAGGTATATGCTGGGGGATGAAATCCCAGTCGGGCCTTGTCTCAAGTAAGTTTGATGTTTAGATTTAGTGCAAGTGGTTTAGGTTGTGTAACATCAAGTGATCTACGATTAATTCAATATGCGTTTTGTTAATTACTAAGTGTGGACTAAGAAATGCAAGCACAAGCAGAAATGGAATGCAAAGTGTTTTAAGCCCCAAGTTGAAATGTTAAGTTCGGATGAAAGCAAGTCGAGAAAGGGTTGAGGAATATGATTTTTGACTAGTCTAGAAATGCAAGAAAAGGAAAGAAACGTTCTTTTTATTTTTGCTTATGATGTCGTTTTAGAAGAGAAGAAAGAGGTGAAAAGGGAGGATCCTAATGCACCCTATATGAAAAGAAGGAAAGAAACCCAAGGGAGACCCTAGGGTCCCACCGGGCGTGCCATAATGTTTCTATGCTAATTCGCTTTCTACATTCAAAAGATAGAGAAATGAGAAACTAAGAAGAAGGACGAGGGTTTGTACGTATCCAGATTGTAGACGTGCGCACCAGAATTCAGACGTTGTGAGAACTCCTCTTTGGTTGTGGAGGAATGACACCTGAAAGAGAAAGACACTAAACACGAAAAATGTTACATGACAAAAGGGTGGACTGCCAAGCAAGAGCTTGGTCCTAGAAGCACAAAGGCTTCTTGGAGGATGTCAGTCCACTGTTAAAACAGAATGCTGATCAGAAACAGAAAGTGATAAATGATGAATAACAGAAAGAAAGAACTTAAGACAAATGCGTACCTATTTAGAAGCTGTCTGCCTTTGCATAGTCGCCGACGTAGGTGGTGTTGCCGATGTCGGTCAAGAAGGTCATCGACGTCGGTTAGACTGTCGACGTCGGTAGGGGTACTGGCCGAGGTCGGTCGGGGCAGTAGTCAGGGACGGGTCGGGCCAAGTTTCAGGACTGTGGACAGGGTCTATGGATGCACAGAATGGACCGTGGTCTTGTCTGAGGGTCAGGGAGGTGTGTTTAGGGGTCTGAGGGACTTGTCTTGGGTCTGAGGGACTGAGAATGTTGTCTGGGACTGGACTGAAAGGGTGACAGGGTAAAAGGAAGATGGACGGGAGACGGGGTCTGAGAAGGCTTTTCAGCCTCTCAGGGGAAGGACAGGGCAAGTGGTAGACAGTGGATAGAATAGGTAAATGAAATCAAATGAAACAATGAAATTTCTTACCTTTTTGCTTGTTGATTGAAGAATGGAGGAGCCTGTTGTTGGAGCTATGGAAGACCTGTTGCAAGAAGAAATGACTGATGTAGAGTGCCTGTACCTGTTGTTGTTGCTGTACGAGGTGGAGAGAAAGGAGAATACGAATACCAGGAGCGTGAAGAGAATTCTATTCGCGGGGGGGGGGGGGCAGAATGGTTGTAGGAAAACGTTTTGAAGGGTGCCGACGCCGGCAGAACCGCCGACGTCGGCCGAATAATGACCGACGTCGGTGAGGTCAGAATGGGCACAGAGGCTAAAATTAGCCTCTGTCCGTTCTTGCACGCTGCCGGGTCAAGGGGTCATGGAAAAAAGGTCGAGGAAGACATAAATGGACGCGGGAGGAAGGAGAAAGAGGAGATTTGGGCAATAAAAGCTAGGAGAGAGGTGGGGGGATCCAAGGTGGCAAGGGTGAGGTGGAAAGGGGCCAAATATTTAATTATTTAAATTTGATAAATGGAGGGGGCTAGGACAAGGGTTAGGATATGGGTCAACGGGGGACAAGGGGCGAGGACAAAAGATGACCAAGGTGCAGACACATTTTCGGTGTCTACAATAACCAAATCATGTGGGAGAGGCATATCAAGTGCATCTCTAAGAATAAGATTGTAAAGTATAGCATTTAAAGCAATCTTAGCATTAATAGACTCAAAATGAAAGGATACATCATACACATGTCTTTGTATATCACCTGTGTAATGCATCATAGTCACTAACTCATGTATAAATAGTAGAACACTCAAGAGGTTCATTCAAAAGGGCCAAATGATGGCCAATTGATTATTCATTTCAAATATGGGCACACTAGAAGATATGGGAATAGGAGGTGAAAAATAATTAACAATTCCATGTGCATCACTATCATATGAAAATAAATGACTTCATTCAACATTTGTATGGTTCGATGAAGAGAAGAAGGATTTTATCTAATGTAATGCTTAAATTGATCAAATTTATCCTTACTAATGTATCATGGCAAAGGAGCAGACTAGTTTGTCAATTAGGGGGTATGGAGTCAAGGTCTTGTTAAGTGGGATATTGTCAAGGGTCTTGATCCTTTAATCAACCTTGTATTAATAATGAAGTTATACCCATGTCCTAAGTTATAAGGTGAAGGAATGTATCTCTCCTTTATAACTGAGGGGCCTCTCAAATCCCATTTTATTTTTGACATTTATAGCATTCATAAGGTGTTCATTGATTACCTTGATGGGAGTGTGATTTTTAATCATGGAAAGATAGGGATGGGAATTATGATCTATGCAAAGTTCTATCTTGAATCATTAATGAAGATAGAGGTGTGTAAAATAATCAGTCACCTCATGAGAATTAATGGTTTGATTAGGTTGTCTAAACATCATGAGTTGGAACATTCAATTAGTTTCAAGATACATCCTTATTTCAATTACTAAGAAAGAGAATGACATTGGCAATAGGAAAACCTTATTTTAGATAATATGGGTGGAAAATGACTAATAGTGGAGCCCTCTTCCTATAAAGATATCAAGTAGAATGCAATAATTTGAAATATTCTGAAAAAGGGTGCCCTGAATAATTTCATGGACAAGACCAAGGGTCATGATCCTAGGATAACGAAAGACTTTATCAAAGCGAGGAATAATAGAATAATGAGTATGAGAGGAGTGTATATGGTAATATTAAAATATCTAATCTCCAAGGTGATGTGAATGGTCACTAAATGCCTCAAAAACTTCAAGGACAGGAGGTAGAAGAATGAGAAGATAAATTCCTTATTTAAAGACAACAAGCAAATTCATGGTTTAGAAGATGACATCATAAGGTCTTAACTACTAGTCCATGGGGAGAGGTTTGTCTTCATATAATAAAGTATGTGACTATATATGGTACATTTAGAAAGCTATATTCATACCATTTTTCACTACTCAACCACTTTAGACATAAGGAATTCACAAGTATCTTGTTCTTTCTTTTGTAATCCCTATAGTATTCAATGTTGAATTTTAAAAATGGTAAAATTGAGGCCCTGATTCATCAAGCCCTCATTCTTCTACTGCTCTAAATTTCTTAGCTTATTATTATCCTCAATTTACCCAGTCCCCTTTTGAAGCCATCTAATATAGGCATAATGAAGCATAATATAGGCATGGTGAAACATACATAGGCTTGTGCTCCTAAAACTATCATTATCAAGATCCCCCCTCCTTCCAATAAAGAGGAAGATGTACCTTATAGGCCGGTCTCTTTGGAACAAGATCAATCCTCTAAATAGGCAACGAGTCTAGGTCTAATTTCCATTAAGGGAAAAGTGTTGAAGCATGCTCCTATAACTAAGAAACTTGCAATTATGAAAGTTTCACCCAAATCTCCTAAGAGCCATCAACCATTATACTTCAGTGACCTAGATGCGATAGGGGAATGTCCAGATTCTAAGGAATACAAACCAATTTCTATAGAGAAGAAATATAAGGGGAGATGGAAGACCAAACTATGAGAATGGACAAATTGGAGAATGCCCTAAGGCTACAAATGGGCATCATGAAAGGTCTTTTATAATGAAAACAAAAATTTGAAAAAGGAGGTCAATTACTTGAAGGAGTAATTGAGTGAGGAAGATAGAAAAAAATTCCAAGATAATGTGGTTTAGTGGGATATGTTCCATGATATCTATCAAATTAAAGAGGAGATTGAGAAAAGTAATCAACAGCTGGAGAAATTAGAGGGGAATGTGCAAGTTGTTAAGGAGAGACTATAACATGTTATTTTAATAAGCAAAACTACTATTAAGAACTACACTTAGAGTTTCAAAACCCTTCAAGATAATATCAAGAGGAAAAAGTATATGGATATGAAGGACCTGGTAAGAGGACCAGAGGCAAGAAGTGAAAGCAAGAGGTGTAGTTAGAGGATCTTGAAGATGTCTCCTTTGAAGATTATATTCAAAACTTAAGAGACAATTGGGAAGCAATGGAGGGCCTAGATGATCTTATAGGCCACTAATTATCTTCTTCTAGGGTTTTGGTATTTGGCTAACTTTTCACTAATTGCAGGTGTCTCTTCCCTTATTAATTTTTTATAGTTCAACTTCAATGGTTTCTTGACTGGGACTATTTATAGTTTGTCTTACTTTTAATTTTGGTCTCACTTTATCTTTAGCTTTTATCACATCAAGGTTTTGGGACCTTTCAAAACCCATGGTTTACCTTTTATCAAAAAATGTTATCATAACATGTAGCATAAAAAATTGTATTATTCATATATATTGTATTTCCACCACATAATCCATGTTTTGATCACAATCCATGAAATAAACCAAGCAAGAGGGTAGACTATGTAAGTCACAGAGACAAACCCTAACCAAAAAGATGGTTAAAAATATAACTAAAATTATCAACCCAATAAACCCTAGGGGAGAAGATGTCATGAAACCTTTGGTTGAATGATCATTGGGTTAGGCAAAAGACTAATTATATTTAGGGTAAGTGTTTTCTTAATTTACACTAAGAGATAAAATAATTGAAACTATACAATAATTTAGATTGTAGAAAATATAGAATTAAACACAATATTATGAATTGAAAGGGTCTAATTTGATATTATAACTACTCAATTTAGAAATGACAAGAAAAAAAAGGGACAATGTATTTATCTAATTTTGATTATTTATTACTCACATAAGATGCCACAAAATTTGGAAATTATTTGGATGTGCTTCATAAATCATTCAAACCTAAAATAGAGGCTAAAAACTTGCCTGGATATTGACAATTATTTAATCCTAATTTGGTTTCAGAAACCTTTCATGATAGAACTACCATAATAATTCAAATTAATAAATATGGCATTCAAACATACATCTGGGTGTAAAGTACTAAAACTTATTACAGTGATTTGACAAGTGGTATATGTATAATATAGTAAGTATAACCAAGAGATAAGTACTTAACTTTTTTGATTGATTGTCTAACTGTGACTGTGTTCTAAAGGTGGAAAAAAAACTAAAGTAACCCTGTGATTTGTCTAGTTTAGGAACTGATTTTTTCTCCGTGAAAGGTTGGTTCCATTGAATTTGGGTCAGTATCGACTATTGTACTGACATGTAATGGTTGGCAGTGACTTGTGTTGAAAGATGGGTATGTGAGTGTACGATCACATGCACTTGTCTATGAAAGCACTATATGTGTGATGTCTAACCTTGATGATGTGCATAATTCTTAAAATTAACTTCCTTCACCTTGGAACCCTATGTATGCTTGTGAGGGATAAAAACCTATAAAACTAGGAGATAGTAATGGGTTGAGGTGACCCCAATCAACCTCATTGATGATTTATCATTGCCTATGTATCTAATACTAAAAGGTTGTAAATTAAACCACATGAACTTCTCCCACTTAATGTGATTATGTAATTATTCTCCTTGACTATATGAATGTGGCTAATGATTTGACTTTGATAATTGAATTTTTTTTGCTTTGACTTGGATTTGGCATGCTTCAAACTTGGCTTGTGACTATTGATAGTGATTGATTTGTAATTTGGGAGGAATATGACATATTTTATTAAATGCAGTAATATATAGATGTGTAATTTATTACGACCAACACACCAAGAAGATGGGATGACCTTAAATAAATATTTGATTTTAAAAATTAGTCATTATTGAGAGAGGTTCAATATCATTAGGCATTGGTAAGTATTGATGGGCGATATTGACCCACTCTAACACTACTAACCCAAGCATAGGATGAAAGGATCACACTCATAAGGTAACATGTAGGTGTGAGAGAATGACAGGTTAGGACCATATTTGTGTGCACGAGTCATGTATGGTAAATTCATGTTAGCTTGTCATTTTCAAGTACCTAATACCATATAATAGTATCTAATAATCCCCCCCATCCTTTATTATAGTAATGGAATTTATAAGGTTAAAGGAAAAAATGTACCTAAGTGTGTACAACATGCTTTGTCTTTGGTAAGAAGTTACAATTGTGCAGGTCACCAAATAGAAAAACTTGTAAATAAAATGTAGTATTCAACATCCATATATTGATAATTTTAATCTAAACTTAAATTTATAAAATTTTAAAATTAAGGAAGGAGTACGCTCGTATGTTGGTGAAAACCATGTTTCCCTTACAATTTTTTGGAAATGATGCTTCCTTGTTAAAGTATTTGATAATTTGTGATTCCTTATTAAAACACATGGAGAGTTGGGGTGACTATCCCAAAAATGTGTGTAACTAGGAAAGCCCTTGGATTGGGAAGATAATATACCCCAACCCTCATAAATATGGGGAGAATTACATGATGTACTAACCCAATTAACTACTTAGAAAGGAAGGGGCAACCACATGATGGGTTTGTTAGAATTAAGATGGAATCAACCACTATATACGACTTATAGATACAATTATATAGTTTCACTCAAATTCGCTCAAGTTCACTCCATATAAAACAAAATGCACAATCAAAAGAGAATGAATAATGTTCATGACCCCATCATGACTGCATATTTAATTATATAGTTTCACTCAAGTTCGATGAAGTTCACTTAATGTAAATAAATGCATGATTGAAAGAGAATGAACAATGTTCATTCCCCCATCATGACCTCGATGTCAATAAGTGTGAGGTAGAATGATAACCATTTGTCATTCAATTTGTAAATTGTAATGTTGTGCATGTGCATGACCCAATATCATGCCCCTTTGGAATTGTGCCATATGTAGACTATCTTATTATGTACGTGCATGAACCAATATCATGCCCCCCTAAATTTTTACCAATTGATATATGATTATATGCACCTATATGTTGAATCTAAGAACATGTATCTCAAATGTATATGTGTGTGTAAACTTATAATTTGTGTTGATGTAAATTGTGCACATATGCCCATACATTTGCACCTCATTATTTATGAATATATACTCAAATATTTATAGAGAGAGTTCATATGCATGACATATGCCCCCATAATCTATACTTATGTGTCAATATTTGTCATGTAACTAAACTATTTGATATTTTTACCATTCTGAATCTCTAAAATTTATACTGTGATCAATTTTCTATTCATGTAGGCTCATGTCTTTATGACAAACCCATTGTAATGCCCCACTTTTGAGACGAGGGATGTGTCATGTAAGTCATTCATCTCAAAAGAATAGTTAACTGTATCATGTCATGTGTAAATATAACATCATGTTTAATCATGTGAACATGTGGAGAGTATTTCATCATAGAAATGTATGTGCCAATTAAGGCATGTATGTAAAAAATGTAATGCAGAACACATAAATGTCATGTATAAAGAGATGTATAATGAAACATGTAGTAATAAGCATCATTGAAAAGATAACTAAAGAAGATGACAATAAATGTGTATGAGATGGATCATGATGCCACTCAATTTAAGTAAGCTCAATAAGTGCAAAAAACTCAACAAGCTCAAGAGTTGGTGTAACACACGAGATCAAGGACAAAGACCACACATAGAAAGGGACTTGAATATGTCAAAAATAAGGGACTTGAATATGTTATAACAAACAAGGCCAAATACCACACATAAAGGACATAAATATGTCAAAAACAAGAGACATAAAGATGTCACAAACAAGGCAAAGGGGCCACACACAATAGTCAAGCACAAACTAGCCTATCATGAAAGAGAGTAGCAATAATGACAGAATAAAACAAGTAAAGACTAGTCTACACCATCCACATGTATCAATGTTACATCACAGTATAAAAATATATCCATGTGATAATGTGAAAGACATGATTAAATAACAAGACACGTCAGCACTTTAGATAAATTAACATGGTATAAGGTTATAAAAAGATATAACCTGAGATAGTAAAACCTATGGAATAAGATGACCCAAGTATTAGAATGTCCACTAGGTAGAGGAAAGTCCCACATCTATATGTCCATGTGTAACATATATGTCTTCCATCACACTTGTATACCATGAAATGCATGTGTGTATGAAAATAATATACCATCTACCAAACATGTGATAAATAAAATATGTAAATAGTGTATCTAGTAATTATGTCATGCTCAAGTCATGATTTTTTAAAATATTTTGAATGTTTTTATATTTTCTTTATTTTTTTGTATTTTTTTTTTTTCAAATTTTGAAAAGTACTAACTAATTATCCCATTAATGGGAGGACCATGGGGAGTCCCTATATCAAATAGTTTAAGGATCACCTATTATGAGTGAAAGGTACTAGATGTAGGTGTATCAAGATCTGATAAGAACTCATGTGTTGTGCAATAAATTTCATGATCATTGTTCATATAATCACATGTATGATGAGTAACTATAGAAGGCCTAGGACTCTGTAGGGCTATTATAGGTAGGAGAATTTATTAATACATATGTTTGGTGCGAAACACGCTGAACTATCCATGGTACTAATTGAGTACATGTTATAGGATGAGATGGTACTAACTGAATACGCGGTAATAAATCTTTGATGTGGTGGGTGCTTAATAGTTGGCTATCTAGTAGACCCAAATGTCTAGTAAAACCAACTGTAGAAATACATGGCATATGTGTAACCATTGGCTATATATACTAATTCTATAAGGATGTCAACCAACTTTGGTAGTGGTGGGGGTGGAGGAGATAACATTGGGTCTATATGGTACTCATATCATATAAATGTAACTATGATTACCTTATTATAATGTAGGGATATGCATTTGAGACATAGATGCACTGTAGATGGCACTACACGAAACTTTTGCATCTAAGGGTGTCCTAAAAAAATGTCATAAACCCTTTTACTCTGTACAACTAATAATGATGTGGCTAGTATGGTCAAACCCACCTGAAGAGGTAGTACTATGTGTCCGAAGGTGTTTTATTTCTATCCATATAACCCTTTAACTATTATTGATATATCATGTTTATCCTATTGTGTGTATCCAAGGGAGTGAAGAAGTGTCATTGTGCACACATTCTCACTTGACCCATTGTCAATCATGAAACTATGTATGCATTGTTTATTGATATAAGCTTGTATGAATAATGCATAAAAGTTTGAATCATCATCAAAATTCTCACTATTTTTAAGTGTGATCATAGGATGTTATGTTGAAGTGTCGATAAATGTATCGATAATCACATCTATTAGGTGATCATATGTCACCAATGGAGGATGCATATGGTATTCACAATGTACATTCAAGAAGTATCCCTAATCTCTATCATATCATGCTTGGGAAATGAAACATTGAATATTTTCAACTTATGACTTTCATTGTTCTGTGGTCTAGATTCCTTTGTAGGGGTGCTCAACTCGATAGTGTTGTTACCAATAAGATATTGTATCTTATGTATTAATTTTAAACATTTGTTAGTAGAATTCTCTGTAATTTGATGAGTCATAATATGATTTATATCATAGTTCCTTGGTGTGGGCCTATTAGGTCAATATCTTAGGAAGGAATAAGAGTGATAAGGTTTTACTCGTGTAGCTTATATAACATTATATGAGGAGGCAATGGTAATCTAGAGAATTACCTATTCAGTGGAGCTGTCAATTGTAGTTGATTTATAGGTTGCGATATTGCATTAACTGTAATATTTACCTCATTCTTGTTGTCAATTGATTTAACATTGTAACTTGGTTTCCTTTGAAACTTCCTTGTTGGAGTAGTTGTAGGAGTAGATGTATACTTGAGTTTGTTCAAAGCTATAAGCCTAAGTTCTCTGTCTCTTACTGTGTGGCATGTATCATAAAGGGATATATTTTTTTCGAAGATAAGTGGCTCATGGAGTGGTGGAATTAAGCTTTACTTGAATATGTCATGTAACTCATTTTCAACCATAACATTAGTCATCTTACCTAGATCATGGAGTGGTGGAATCAAGCTTTACTTGAATATGTCATGCAACTCATTTCCAACCATAACATTAGTCATCTTAGCTATCATAGTCTTATACCCAATCACATAATCATTGATTGGCTCATTAGACCCTTACTTGAGTTTAGAAATTTACACATAAGATAGTTTCTCATCAATGTTGATAGCAAAATGTGCTAAAAATTAATCTACCAAAGGGTTGAGAGCTCTCATGGATTAGAGGGGTAGGTCATAAAACCATCATAAAGCATAGTCTTTGAGACTTCTCGATAATAACTTGGTTAATAATTTATCATTGTATGTGTAATCCAAGTATGTTGCATGGACTGATTGAAGGTGTTACTCGAGATCACCTTTGCCTTCATATACTGGAAGCTTAGGAGATACAAAACCTATTAGTAAAGGATGAGTTGTTATCTCAGGGGATAATTGATTATGAAACAAGGCATATAAATCCATTGAGTGATTAGTTTTAGATGCACGTTGCTCTAGCTACTACACCTTAGCCTACAAAGTTGTAATAGTCTACTCAAAGGAATGTGCATTAGGTGAGGTTGGTGATGTACCACATATAGTAATCATAGGAGGGGCAATAGTTACATTTGTAAGAATTGGTATGGAAATATGTTAGATGTCATGTGTTACCCCCACACCTTGGGTGGATGTCACATATGTCACTCAAGGTGTATATGTAGGAATAACACTAATACTATAGGTTTTAACACTTGCAATGGGAGTACTGACTTGAAAGGATCAATTAAAAATAGCAAAGGGCTCTTGTTGTTGTACCTGAGATGTAACAAGCTTAGATTGGTGCATGACTTTAGATGCTAGAATCAATGTGACTATTCTACCCAATTCTTTAGGATGTTGATGAAGTCCTTTGATGAAAATTAGATCAGGATTTGACTTGGTTATGATTCACCCCATTAAGTTCATTAGGATCATTTCTATCCAGACCTTCATAATTATAGTGATTAATATGTTCAATGTGATTATCTTGATTATCATGTTTTAATGGAGGCATGTTAACATAATCTTATGTTTGCACATATTCATGAATAATTACAACATAAAAATAATAGGAAACATTCATTGTATCCATTTTAGATAAATTAAAGGAATCTAGTTATCCTTTATATGGGCTCTACTTAGTCTAGCATTATGCCTCATAGGGATAAGGGAACTAGTCTTCTTATATGGAATATGATGGAATCATGCAAATATGTAGAAGGCTAGGGCCAAAGGTGATAATATTTATTATATTTTGTATAGGGAAATGATAGATAATATCTAAAATCCCAAGACAAAAATATGAAACCCTAGAAGAATGAAACCCTAAGGGAGACCTAGTGTTTGATGTGGTTTGATCAGTGTTTGGGTTCACCAATATGTTTTATCCTAATTTGGTTTTAAAAACCCTATATGATAGAAAATAGTAGAATAATTTAGATTAATAGATATGACATTCAAGCATACATATAAATGTAAAATATTGAAATTAATTGTAATGTTTTGATAAGTGGAATATACCAAATATAATAAGTACAACAAAGATAGGAGTATTTAGTTTTTTTAGCTGATTGTCTGACTATGACTACATTTTGAAGGTGGAAAACAAACTGAAGCATGTTTATGATTCATCTAGTTTAGGAACTCATATTTTTTCTACATAGGGTCAATTCCGTTAGATCTAGGTTAGTATCAATTGTCAACATTGATCTATAGTGGTAGGAAGTGACTTATGTCAAAAGATGGGTTTGTGAACATATGGTCACACGTGCATGTCTATAAAAGTTTTGTATGTGTGATGTTGAACTTTGATGATGTATGTGACTCCATAAATCAACCTCCTTCACCTTAAAACCCTAGGCATACTTGTGAGGGCTAGAAACTTGCAAAATATGGGAAAGTGTAATAGGTTGAACTAACCCCAATCACCCTCATTGATGATTGACTATTGCCTATGTATATGATGCTCCGAGAACGGAAATCAAGCCACATGTAGTCCTCCCACCTAATGTGGTTGTGAAATTGTGCTTCTTCATTATTGAATGCAACTAAATATTTGGATTTGGTACTTGACAATACTTTCTTTGACTTGGATTTGGGGTGGTTTAAGATTGGCTTGCAACTACTCCTAGTGACATATTTGTAAATTAAGAAGAATAAGGAAGATTTTTTCAATGTGTAGTAGTGTATAAAGTGTACTAAGTGCCAAGTCTCATATCAAGTGAGGCCTTTATATATGTGTGTGTGTGTGTGTGTAGTAGTGTATAAAGTGTACTAAGTGCCAAGTCTCATATCAAGTGAGGCCTTTACACACACACACACACACACACACACACACACACACACACACACACACACACACACACACACACACACACACACACACACACACACACACACACACACACACACACACACACACACACACACACACACACACACACACACACACACTTACTTTTTAAAATCATATATTTCCTTAGGGTCGACCCATCTACCTAACGTGTCGACAGTGCGAGAAATTACCCAATTGGACTAATATATATTAGTCCAATTGGGTAATTTCTCGCACTGTCGACACGTTAGGTAGATGGGTCGACCCTAAGGAAATATATGATTTTAAAAAGTGTGTGTGTGTGTGTGTGTGTATATATTAGTCTAATTGGGTAATTTCTCACACTATCGACATGCTAGGTAGATGGGTCGACCCTAAAGAAATATATGATTTTAAAAAGTATGTGTGTGTGTATATATATATTAGTCCAATTGTGTAATTTCTCACACTATCGACACTCTAGGTAGATGGGTTGACCCCAAGGAAATATATGATTTTAAAAAGTATGTGTGTGTCTATATATATATATATATATATATTAGTCCAATTGGGTAATTTCTCACACTATCGACAGGCTAGGTAGATGGGTCGACCCTAAGAAAATATATGATTTTAAAAAGTATGTGTGTGTATATATATATATATTGGTCCAATTGAGTAATTTCTCACACTATCGACATGCTAGGTAGATGGGTCGACCCAAAGGAAATATATGATTTTAAAAAGTATGTGTGTGTGTGTGTGTGTGTGTGTGTGTATATATATATATATATATTAGTCCAATTGGGTAATTTCTCACACTATCGACACGCTAGGTAGATGGGTCGACCCTAAGGAAATATATGATTTTAAAAAGTATGTGTGTGTGTGTGTGTGTGTGTGTGTGTGTGTGTGTGTGTATTAGTCCAATTGGGTAATTTCTCACACTATTGACATGCTAGGTAGATGGGTCGACCTTAAGGAAATATATGATTTTAAAAAGTATGTATATATATATATTAGTCTAATTGGGTAATTTCTCACACTATCGACACGCTAGGTAGATGGGTCGATGATTTTTAAAAGTATCCATTGTTGGGAGAGGGTTAGTACCATCAAGCGTAGGATAATACAAACTGATGATATTGACCCAATCTAACATTGTTGACCCATGCCCATGACGACTAAACTGAAAGGTCTAGAGATTTATGTGCAAGATATTAAGCAGGTTTAAAATAGACAATAAGGTTTTTGTAGGTGTATAATCGATATTGCATGTTGATACTTATTTTCTCTCTTTCATCCAAATCCTAATTATGCTTGATTGACCACAAGATTCACCTAAAAAGGATATAACATTTTGGATTGGACAACCACAACCACAACCACTCACTGTTGAATGGTTGAACATTTCTTATGCTCTAATAATCTGAAGAGGGCTTAAACTGCATGAACTTCAATGTGTGGTAGTGTATAAAGTGTACTAAGTGCCAAGTCTCATATCAAGTGAGGCCTTCACACACACACACACACACACACACACACACACACACACACACACACACACACACACACACACACACACACACACACACATATTATAGTCCAATTGGGTAATTTCTCACACTATCAACACGCTAGGTAGATGGGTCAACCCTAAGGAAATATATGATTTTAAAAAGTATCCATTGCTGGGAGAGGGTTAGTACCATCAAGCGTAGGACAATATGAACTGATGATATTGACCCAATCTGACATTGCTGACCCATGCACACGAGGACTAAACTGAAAGGTCTAGAGATGAATGTACAAGATATTAAGCAAGTTTGAAATAGACAAGGTTTTTGTAGGTGTATAATAACAAGACAAAAGGATAAAACTCATAAGGTAGCATGTAGGTGTGAGAGAATGGCAAGTTATGATCATGTATTTATGTTTAATTAATGCATAGTAAATGTATGTCAACCTTGTCATTATCAAGTACCTAACACCAAATTTTATCAGATACACTGACAAAGTTAGATACTTGCAACACTTGAGGCATTGCCAGGGTTTACTAGCAGTTTCCCTATGCATCAGGGGGTATACACTTCTAAGATCCATGTGCTTGCCTCTGTAATTTATTTATACGTGAATGGACTTCTTCGATACTACATGTTGATACTTGTTTTCTCTCTTTCATCCAAATCCTAATTATGCTTGATTAACCACAAGATGCACCTAAAAAGGATATAACATTTTGGATTGGACAACCACAGCCATTCATTGTTGAATGGTTGAACATTTCTTATGCTCTAATAATCTTAAGAGAGCTTAAACTGCATGCACTTCTTGAGTGGTTGTGGTTGTGGGCTTAAACTACATGCACTTCAATGTGTAGTAGTGTATAAAGTGTACTAAGTGCCAAGTCTCATATTAAGTGAGGCATTGATATATATATATATATATTAGTCCAATTTGCTAATTTCTCCCACTTATGTGTGTGCGTGTATGTGAAAAATCATGAATAATAAAGAATTTAGTTTCGTCTCTTGCTATTTGATACTTGGCACAATGTAACTTTAACTTTTGTTTTTTTAGATTTACCTTTATGGACTACTTTAGGGTTGCTCCTTGAAGATATAAGATGTGTATATGTCATTTGATAATGTTTCAAGAGATGGTTAGGTTTTCCAAGTGATGTTCAAGTCAATATTAACCTTAGGGGTGATTTGTATATAATTTTGACTCTTTGTTAATTTCTCGCTATGACCAACCCATGAAATGTGTCTAGGTTGACCTAATAGAGACTTCTTAATTTTAAAAATATCCGTTGAGGCCCTTAGACACTACTGATAGAGGAAGGCACCTATGATAATCGAAATTGTCCTGTAAAGATATGAGGCACATAAAATGCCTGTCTAGGATTTTGAAGGTGTTCATTTATATACCAAGTTGATCTTGAATAAATATGTTTAGAGGATGGAGGTGGATAATACAATGTATGGGTAGACTGATAAATGGAAAATGGGCTCAAGATTTATATATATGTGCATTGTACAAGTATGTTAAGGTATGCCAAATTTGATGTTTGTAAAGTGCCAAAGACCAAATTTAGGCATCTATAGTAAGATCTAATATAAGAAATCATAATTTAGTTCAAGCTAATAAAATTAGAAATTAAAATCAACAAAAA